>JADHKH010000036.1:0-207905 GCA_019925625.1 Graphilbum ipis-grandicollis
TTGTTTTTATCAACGGTCGCTCAAATCTATCTTCTTTTTGTTTTCAGCCAGGCCGCCCATTTGTTTAGGCGCCCAAACACTGTTTCGTATCAACCAGAGCCGTCTAAAAACCGGAAAAAAAGCCGCGAATTCGTTGCAAGCATAATGAACTTGGCCGATGGGAAGTTTTTCGATATGTTTCGCATGCAGAAATCTACTTTTGTTAGTCTTTCTGAATGGCTATTCGACAACACTTCCTTCAGAGACACTCGGACTCTCGTCAAAGAACACCGGTTAAAGGTTTTTTTATGGATTATGGGACATGCGGGAACTCAACGAGAAGCAGGGTTTATGTTCAGGATTGACCAAAGTACCGTCAGTCGCATTATCCAGCGAGTATTAGAGTCATTTCAGAAAGTACACGAACTATTCGTGCGGTTGCCGAGCCCGGATTTTCTCCACGAGCATATCGAATTAAATGCCAATTTCAACAACTTCAATGGCTGTATCGGTGCCTTGGACGGGTCGCTCACTGAACCGTCAGAATGTAGTAATATTCTGGCCTCAGTTGCGAGTGATTTCAAATGGAAATTCTGAGAAGAGGGAAATTTTGGCAATTCCGGCTCACAAATAGGAGGAGATGATCGCAGGCTGGCGTGAATTTCACCCTCCATGTTGGTGATGTGCTTTTTCCCATATGAAATGAAAGGAAAAAGAATTGACTCGTTATTTTCTGCTATTTCCTACTGTTTTTTACAACAGAACGCGTTTTTATTCGTTTGAACACGTACACAGCAAAGTTTTTTGTACAACTACACTATGGGATGAAAGGAAAATGACAGCTTGTGAGAATCGAGCGCAGAAAATGTATCTTTGTAAAAAGATACTTCGCATTGGTATATTTCCCCATATTAAATGTTACTTTGTCAGTATACATTGACTTGCTTTTTTTTGTGGGGCTTGACCGGGACCGAAGGCCGACCGGCTCACTGCATCAGGCCCTAAACTAAGCTTTGTCTATCAACTCCACTTTATTCCCCTTGGCTTCCGTTATTTTCTTTGAGACATGCTATTGGCACCCTACACAAGTACTCTACATTGAAATTCCCCACATGAAACCTGAGCGGTACTAACTAAGGGATCGCATGGAGTAGAAGCCACACTATTAAGTTACGCTGTATCAAGGCTTTAACTTCAACGCAGGTTTATTTTTTGAGTCCTCCTTTTAGGTAGCTGTTATTGTAATCGCATTGTTACGTGGCTGGCGTCGTGAATTTTTTTGGCTTTACTGCGTATTACGCGTCCGTAAGTTGAATTCTCAGTGTTTAAAGTGTTAGCCAATAAAACTGGGGTTTTACAGCCTTATTTTTATGTGGAAAATTCCTTTCTATGTACAGTACTTATATAGGGTGCCAATAGCATGTCTCTTTTCTTTGCAAGATCTGTTCGTTTTTACTTGCTTTATTCCATTTTGTGAACTTAAACTCTCTCTGAGAGCATCCAAACAGGCAATTATTACCTAGTGGGCTGCAGTGTCACTCTCAATGTACCAGACAGCCAGCAATGCGTAACGGTCAAAACGTTCAGCCTGAATACCAGTAAGTTTGCCGGCTCCCGCTTCTATCCCTGCAATCCGCTCATAAAAGTCTCCAGGCACTACCAATATGATTGCTATCATCAAACACGCTCGCCTCCCGTCGGTCCTTATTCCGTTCTCTCATCCAACCTTTGGCCCATCTGCATGCGCCCTTGCTGCCTGTCCGCCACGTTGGCACGTCCGGCGTCGTGCAGGTCAGACGCCGTGATGCGGAACATGGTGTCGTCGCGGGCGGTGACGGCCTTGCTGGGCGGCTGGATCCGCACGGCGTACTCGTAGCGAGCACGGACGGAGCCCTTGAGATGCGACACGGTCGGGCCGGTAAACTCATTGTTCTCGGCGCTGCCAATGTGCACTATCCAGGCGTCGTCGTCGGGTGTCCGGCCTTCGGGGCCTAGATCGTGCCAGGTGCGCACGTACAAGCGACCCGGCTGTGTACTGATGCTCATGTCGGTCGGGCAGCGGCGGCAGGTAAAGTCACGGTGCGTAAACAGACCGGCGCGCGCGCTGCGCACAGCCTGGTACAGCACGTCGCAGCGCATATCCTCGGGATCACTGTCGGTCAGGGCCGCGTGCGGGCAGAGCGCCAGGTGCTGGATCGACGTGGCATCGAGCGGCAGCGCGCCGGCCTCAAGGTACTCAGCAAATTCAAGGGCACGGAACACGAGAAATGACGGCGGGTGCTCGTGCAGCGTCATGACAGGGCGGACAAAAAGCTGCACCAGCGCGCGCGTGTCATGGTTGTGCGAGCGGATGTGGTACGGCGCCATGATGGCATCCAAGTGTCCGGGCAGCTGGCCGAGACGAGCGAGCTTGAGCGCCAGCTGCACGTGGCGGTGCTCCAGATGGTAGTCGTAGCCGAAGCCAATGTCGGGAACACGGCGCCGCTGGTACCGGTACTGCTGGCACGGTTGGACCTGGGCCTCGGCCGAGCGGAGATGGAGGGCTGGAACGTCACCAACGACTGCCCGATGCAGGCGCGCGCAGTCGCCGCATACAGTGTGCAGCGGCATGGTCTGGGCCAGCTCAGTCAGATGCCGGAGGAGCTGCGGGCGACTCATGGCTTGCGCCGCAGCCTTACAAATGGGGTGAAGTCGGCGCCAGAGGGTGGTGCAGGTGCGGCTGAGCTGCTCTTTGGCCGACCAGGGCAGCGCATCGCAGATGGCATGGAACACACGGGGTGGACAGTCGAGCAGGCCAGGATGGCCAGAAGCCGCCGTAGAAGCCCGAGAGGCTTCCCAAGGCTGAAGAGGCTGCGTCGAGCGGTCCACATGGTCCAAACGATCGAGAACCGGGTCCAACGCCATCGGGCTTGGCTGTCTTGGTGGGCTCGGTTCCGTCTGCACAGAGATGTCTGTCCTGGTAGGCCATTCTGGGAAGCGTGGGAAGTTTGTGAAAGACGTTTTGGCTGCTGCTGTTATCTCGGCCGAAAAGTCTGCTGAAGTGCTGGCGTTGTCGTGAGAGACAGGCCACTGCAGCGTCTCGACGGGCACGATGCCGAAATTCAGGCTCTGGCTGGCTGTCCACGGCTGATACTGAGGCTGAAAGGATTGAGAAACAGGTCGGTATTGGGATGGCCCAGCCAAAGCGTCCGACGGTGGCCGATTTTCATCCGTTTTGAGCCCCCAAATCACCCCGTTCCTCGGCTCGCACAATGGCATTGACGTATCAGCGCCGCCACAGCCAAAGCCGAAGCGAGCAGCTTCTCGTGCCTGAATGTCAATGTCGAGGAATTGATCCAAGAGAAAAACGCGTTCCCGTCCGCGTGTAGTTGTAGCTTGCAGTCCAGCAACGCCAACTCGGTGCCGTTGGTAGTATCGTGGGATGGGCTTGTCGCAGCCGTAAAGGTGGCGTAGAAGCGGCGTGTCATCCATCGGTAGCAAAGCTGGTCGGCGTCATGGCCGTGGTAGAGAAGAAGAAGAGGAAAGCAGGCCAAAGCAAAGAATCATGATTCAAAACTCTCGCTTCCGCATAAAACGTCCTTTACCAATATCGACAGTAGTGCCTGTGGCGGCCATAGAACAGGAAGGCACTGCCGGCAGAGGCCGCTGTGTGGAAGGAGCCTCCGGGCGTCGGACGGGGGCCGGCAAGACAGGACCAAGGATCGGGCACGTGATTCGGAGGCATCGTTCCGTTGATGCTGCTATCGACAATTACAAGAGACTGTAGTTGTTGATATTATTTTGTCGTGGGATGGTAGACTGCATGCTCCAGCGGTCTAGAAACTCACACAAGAAAAAATGGCTTGAAATTTTCCGATGAAATTTTCCGAGACCGTCCATGTCAACCCCGCGGGATATGTTCTAGACCGAAAAGACCAAGACTGTTGAAAAAGGAGGGATAATAGAGCCGGTGAAACATGTTTCTGTTGGAGGTGAAATTCGAGTCACAGGATGAGTTTGTGGTACATTTTCAAAAATAACCTGTATTCCAGTGTCTCGAACTTGATGCATACAGGCAATGAGCTAGAGAAGCAGATATGCATGCACTTAAAGACAAAACGAATGACCAATAGGCCGCACGTGGGGAGGGGGGAGGAAGATCTAGAAGAGAGATGAAGAAGAGAAAAGAAAGTTTGAGAGTTTGAAAACATAAATACCGAAAAAGACAGAAATTCAAAACTCGACTTGGGTAAATGAAGCAAAAGACAAAATTTAATATGATAAAACAGCCTAATTTTTCCTTTGAAAATAAAATCCAAACCTTACACATCGCCTGACGACAGCAGAGTCTCACGATTCTCGCCGACTGAAGCCCGTCGACTGTCTTGGCTGCATGTCTTGTCGCAAAAGTCGTGATGCTAGTACCGGCACTGTTTTTAGTGGGGCTGAGCGCGTTGTAGCCGCATCACCCCTAAAAGGCTAGCGCATCCTACCAGTATCGCTCCCCGCGTGTTCAAAAAGTAAACAACTCTTCCTAGGAACAAACTGTGCCGTCCATGTGGTGAAGATACGATTTCTACTTGCTGTCCTATCCTGGACATAACACCGACTGCGCTTCAATTTTTTGGCTGTACCTACTTGGTACAGTGTCAAAGTTACGAGGCATAATTCCAGTATTTTCCTCCCCAATCTCGAAAATTATCCCTATTCGAAGCAAAACCTGCCTCTGCCTCCGCAGCCATGCCTCCCCGCACCAGGACGCCCTCGGCCGGCACGGCACGGACACGGCGGTCTGTAGAGTCGTTGCGCTCCAGCACATCGGCCGTGTCGACACGCGCGTCGTCGCAGCATCCCGACGATGAGAACCCGGACAGCATCGAGAGCCCCGAAAGCACCTCGGTAGAAGCACTGTATCTGGCAGCAGCACAGTATGCCAGTCTGCTGCATGAGGAACGGATGGCACAGCTGGGCCACCGTGCCACAGCGTCTGGAAAACAAGCCGCCGACCTGGACCAACTCTTACAGATTGTGAAACGACGAGAAGACGGTGGCTCCGGCGGCATCGGCCATGACAACGGTGACAACGACTACGAGTCGGCTCTCAGCGAGCTTGACTACCTCGAGGGCCTCTTCAAGAAACTGCGCTTCTCGTACAAGGAGCAGCTGACCAAGGAGACGGTGGTGCGGCGCATTCTGGAGCTCGAACTGCCGCTGCTGAGCGCAGCCGACATGGATCACATGGTGGCCAGCACCGAAGCGCAACGGCAGCAGCTGCGCCAGGTCAAGGCGGCGGCGGCAGCCCAGGGCAGCACGGCCGAGGCGCTGGTGCGCAAGCTGGTAGCCGAGCGCCAGTACGTGGCTACGGCCGAAGACGAGCTGGCATCGCTGCCGGACCGACTGCGGCAGATGCGCCATCGTCTGGTGCGCATCCAAATGGCTGTACGGGAAGAGCTGCAGGCACTGGACCGGTGGGGGGGCGAAGCGGGGGGCGAAACTGACCCCGGAGCCGAAGCCGGAAGCCGAAGCCGATCCGGGCGAAATCGAAGCAGTCAACGGTCTCTTCCTGCGGCATCCTCCCCGACACTCCGTTGTCCGCAGTGCCATCGAGCTTTTTACACCGACGTCTTCCTACAGCTACACACGGCTCTGCACAAGAAGGTGCCTGCGAAGAAAGGAGGGAGGGGCAAAGAAGAAGAAGCTGGCGGCATGGACCTTGACACGGATGTAGACGTGGAGGTTCCCATGCGTGCATGCTTTGGCTGCGAAGCTCAAGTGCCGGCAGAGCTGGCTGCACGGCCGCGACCAGTCGGTGAATCGCACGAAGCGTTTCACGCGCGTCTACGACAAGAGGCCGAACAGGCCCTACGGAGAGGGGAGGGGGAGGACGACGAAGATGGGCAAGATGATGAGGAAGAAGGACGGAAACGAAAACAAGAAACAGACAACCTGGGATTTGGCCCCCTCTCGGCCGGCGACCTGGAACGGCTCGAAGATACAGAGGAGATTGTGGTGCAGCTACAGCTGAGCGAGGCCGAGGCGGCCGAGATGGAGGCGCAGGCACGTGCAGAGGCGGCGCGGCAAGCTGCCGTGGAAGCCGACATGGCACAGTCGCTAAAGCATTTACGCGATTCTGTCGGCAGCATCCGCCATGACATGCAGCTGATCGAAGAGGAGGCCGACCGCATGGTGCAGTACATTGAGGAAGGGCGAGTGTACCAGGGACGCACGCTGCAGGAGCAGGGCGAGCTGTTCCGAGTGTTGCTAAGGGGGGAGGAGGAAGATGTGGTGATGGGATAGGGTGGGGGTGGTGAAAGACGGGAGAGGGGGGGTTCTCATGGAGGGGTTCTCGTGGAGGGGGTTCTCGTGGAGGGTAGGGGATGCAGTGGGGGAGTAAAATGGACAGGGTGAAGCTTCACGACAAACGAGCGGTCTGGGCAAAAGCTTATAAGTAGTCTTGGGGGACTTTTGAGAAGCCTTGAGGCGTCAAGCGTTGAGGCCATGAGAGAGGCATTTACAGGTTGGCCGCAAAATGGCTGGTATGAGAAATGAGGGAGAAATGAGGATACGACATGATTGGATTCTTGCATGCTATTTAGACTCTGTTGACCGGTTCAAAACCACCATGTGTAATCAGTAAAACATGTCTCTCTTCAGCTCTCATGGTGCTATCAGCCCAGGCTTCATCTCCTTCTCCTTCTCCTTCTAGGCCTGCATGCGTCTACACCGCCTCTGCCGTGTCTTTATCTGTGCATATTATCTCGGCCTGTTTGTCTTGTCCGTCTGCCTTTTTTTCCTCCCTTTCTCGCTCCTCTCCCAATTCTGCTCTCTGCCCTCTCCTCTTTTCGCTTCCTCTCCTCTTCTCGCTTCCTCCCACCTCTGCCCTCTACTCTGCGACTTTCTTATCAAGCCAGCTTCGGCCTGCCTGTCCCCTCACACACTCATCCCTTATGCATCTTTTGTTTCTTTTTCCGCCTCTTGTCAAATGTCTGCAACCTCTCGGACCGCTATCTCTCCTTTTTGCTCTCACCCGTTTGCCATTCCACCTCGTCTTCCTCCCCTATAGCTTGGGACAGCCTCGTTTTCCCGTAATGTCTAAAATGAAAAGCTGTCGCCAGCAGAAGCCAAGCCCGCTCTCTTCCCCTCCCCCTCTCCCCCTGTGATGCGATGTGAGAGACAAACGGCTATTGTACCACATATGCCGTCCTGTTTTTTTCCCGTAAAACACACCGTTATTTTGTCGCTCTGTTCTACTGTAGATTTATTTAATGCTACTTGTCTCATTGAATTGCCATCACCTCATTTTGCCCTCGTATTTGTTAAAAGTACATTACCTCCTTTATTCTTATTTCTTTCTAATCCATCTCGCCGGACTGGCATTCTCAAAGCCGTCCCCTCTTTCGCACTCTTGCCCTTGTTGAGCCATGTCCTCCGGACGGCTCCGGAAACGAATACGGCGTCCGCCTCCACCATGGCCCATTACTATGCCGCCGCCCTCATCGTTTCCGTTTCCGTCGCAGGCGGATGGGCGCTGGATGCCAAGACGCAGCCGACAAGTGCGAGAAGAGGCGTTTCAGGCCATTCATACGGCAGCGGCCGTGGCAGCTGTGACGGCTGACAATCATGCGTTGGCCAAGATACCGCTCAGTTTCGAAAAAGACGAAGAAGTAGGAGGAAGAGGAGACGAGGCCTATGCCGTGCCCGACACCATGGCCGGGGAAGCCGAGTTTGACTTGTGGAGAAACAGCGCCAGCAACTTTTATCATTATAGCATCAACAACAATGGCACTGCTGCCGCCACGGCCGCCACGGCCGCCCTTGTTGTCGGTCTCATGTCGCCTCCCGGCTCACCGGCCTGGGCCGTTCCGTCTTCCTCTCATGTGACGACCACTCCGGCAGTCGGCTTGGCAACGGCAAACCACGACGACCGAGAGTGGGAAGATGCAGACCATGGCAGCTATGCCGCCGCCCCTCTTGTCAGTGGCCACGCCCCCGATATCGAGATTCTTCAGGCGCTTTTCCTGTCCGCCGATCAAGGCCTGGACCCGACTCTGGCCCAAGACCTCAACGATATCCTCCGCCAAAGCGTGCCCCCTCCATTTTCCTCTTCCCCCTCGGAAAACGCGCCCTTTTGCTTTGCTCCGCCCTCGTTTGCTGGCCCCATGCCGTCCCTGCCCCCGTCGCTGGTGCCGGTCGACCGTCCTGGCACGCCGATGCCGCCGCCCGACCCTTCGGCGCCGATGCAGATGATGGGCATGATAGACTCTCAGGGCTTGGGCATAGGTGGCGGCAGTAGCACCTTTAGCTTTGATTTTGGTCCCGGGCTGCACTCTGCCTTTGCTTCGAATGGTGATGGCGCCGACGAGTCTCTGTCCGACCATGGCCCATACACGTGCCAGCGTGAGGATTGCGATTGCAAGCAGTGGACATGACTGCACATGTGTCTTGGTTCAGAATGTTTATGGTCGAGTTGTCTTGTTTATCGGTTTTTTCAGGTTTCTCATCCTGTGAAAAAGTAATTGTTTTTTAATCTACCAGAAATATATTTGCTCAAAAAACCATAATGTCATGCGCATTTCTCATAACGAAGCCATCCATCAAACATTATGCCGTCGTCCCATCGGATACTATGCCATTACGCCGCCCATGCTGATGCTTTTGTCCTGGTTCTAGCCCAGGCAGCCGCTGTTGCCGCCAATGCCGCCCCTGCCGCCCACCCCAGCCCCCCTTTCTGGTCCTGTTTCCCCCCCCGTCTGCTTGGCTACCGCCAGGATGACCCGTCGCTTGGTCACCAGGTCCTGCTGCAGGGCCTCGTCCGTACCGCCCCGTCGGAAATGCTCTTGGGCACGGCCCAGACACCACCAAGCGCGCGATAGGTGGCGGGGACGGCGAGCCTGGGCGCGCGTCCCGCATAGGCCCATGTGCGCATCCGCCAGCAGCTCGTACAGCGTGGCGGCCATGTCGTGGCGGCCCGTCTCGAGCACGCGCGGCAGCACCGTCTCAAGCAAGGTGACGGCGGCGGCAAACTCGCCCTCGGCCACGAGCAGACGAGCCACCACTCCGCCGGCCGCCTCCCACAGGAGCTGGTGGAAACGGTGCTGCAGGCAGCGCTGCAGCGTGCGCAGGCCAAACGTCAGCAGACGCAGGCCGCGGCCGGCAGCGGCAAAGACACCACAGCGTGCCAGAGCCATGCGTGTCATGCTGTGGCGGCTGCCGACGCCGCTGTCGTAGGCGGCCTCGAGCGCGTCGAGCGTGGCGGCCGCAGTGGAAAAGCTTCCGAGCGCAAAACCTTGGCCTTGCCCTTGGCCCTGCCGCACCTGAGCCTCGACGCGGAGCAAGGCAGCCATGGTGGCCAGCTCCGGATCGATTTCCGTCGGCCCTTGGCTGGTTTTGGCTCCGGCTGCCTCTCCCACACTGGACGGAAAACCCCCGGAGGGCAGCCGTCGCCGCAGTAGATCGTCGGCCTCGTCAAATCGGCCGGCGCGCAGAGCCTGGATGGCGGCCACAAATGTCATTACATGGCGAGCGCTGCTCTGAGGACGGAGAGACAGGTCGGCCTCCAGGGCCGCCGCCGCCTTTCCGTCGCTGCTGCCCAACACCGCCGCCTTGGCCGCTCCAAAATCGCCCGCTTCCGCATGTAGCAGCGCCAGTCGAGCCGCTACACGAGCGGTTTCCTCGCGTGGCACATCGTGCCGGCGCGTACGCAAAAAGGCACGGCCGTGCACAATGGCCAGCGGCGCGTGGCCCAGCTGTGACCAAAACACCATGTTGGCGCTGGCCAGTTGGCCCAGCAGCGTGTCCTCGTTGTAGCTGACCACGACACGGCCGCCCTCGTGCAAGCGGCCCTTGGCAAACAACGGGGCCCGGCCGTCCTCGAGAGCGACGCGTGCCTCTAGAATAGATGCCTGGGCCGCGTGGGTGTAGCTGCCGCCGGCTGGTGAGGATGTGGAAGCACCGCCCGACGGCTGATGGTGGTGATGTTGGGTCTGGTTGGTCGCGTCCTGTCGCACATAGGGCAGCACCTGGTCGCTGTCCGTCGGCTGGCCCGCCAGGCCCTGCAGCTGGTGCGGGCGGATGCGCCCCGGCAGCGCGCGCGCATACAGGTAGAGCCACAGCAGAGCCACACGCAGCGAGCCATAGTCGCGCGCCTCACGTCCGGCCTGGATGCTGTCGAGCATGGATAGCAGGTCGTGTGGGTGTTCGCCAAAGTCGCGCTGGGCCACTGCCTTGGTCAGGGGGCCCAAGTTGTAGCCAAACAGGGGGCTGAGACCGCTGCTGCCACCGCCGCTCTGTCGGGCCACAAGATCAAAGTACCGGTGCAGCTGGTCGTAGGCCGTGCTGACGTCGTTCATGCGCCAGGCCTCGGCCAGACGGTAGTATGTGGCTTGGGCGGGAATCAGGGTCGACCCGCTAATGATGCGGTCGGCAGCGCCGCGCAAGAACCGGTCGGGTCGGAATCCGGATACTGTCGTTGTCAGCATGATACAATGTCCTTGTTCGTTTCTGATTTCCCCCAAACTTACTCTCTCGCTCAATCAGCAGACAAATCAGCTGGTCCGCCTCGTCCGAGCTCGCCAGCACCGAGGCATCCTTGAGCATGCGGTCAAAGACAGCGCGCGCCACAGCGTCTGCGGCTGGCGTCCCCCAAGCGTCCTGGTTCTCCATCAGAACGGCATCCAGCAGCCGCGGCTCGGCCGGCAGCGGTGACGACGGCAGCAGCAGCGACAAGGCGTCGTCGTGCGGCCACAGAATCTTGAAATCGGTGCGCGTTTGGTGCCGGTAGCGCACCAGGTCTTCCCACAGAGCACAGCGGCCGGCAAAGGCCAACCGCTCAAACTCGACGACGGCCTGATAGACAACCTGACCCAGAGGCGCTCTCCGGTCCAGCAGCACTTGCGTCGGCGGCGTCTCGGGCAGCCCCAGCTCACGCCGCGCCCGCTGCTGCGCATATGTCGGCGCAATCAGCGTTCCCATTTGCTCAAAGAACGGCACCAGGTCGTCCAGTGTCGTCAGTTGCAGCCATATTCGCGCAATCAGCTCGTCCCAAAGCGTCGCGCAGAGCGGTGCCGCCGATGCTGTCGGCGATGCGGCTGCCGTGAAGCACCGCTGCAGCGGTGCCCGCAGGCTGTGCAGGCTCGAGAGAAGGTCCACCTGCAGCAGCGCCCGTTGCCAATGCGCCAAGTGCCGCTGCCGCCGGTTATGGGGTCGGCTAAAGGTGTCGTTGAGATAGCTCGCTAGCAGCTGCAGCACGAAATCGTCGTCTTCGGGCAGCACGCAGTCGCTGCAGTACATCTCAATCAGGACCAAGAGCGCGATTCTCGCGGGGGAAATATACGGACGCATGGTCGGCGAACAGAGGTGGTTATTGAAGAAAAGACGATGCGTTTGTCGAATTGGAGGCTCCAGAGAGTTTCAGAAACGCCTGTAGCACAGCACTCAGAAGCCCTCTGGTTTTTGTCAGCCTTTCTTCTTCAACTTGCTCTAGTTGCTCTGCTTCTCGCCCTCTTGGCTCCCCATCTTCGCGAGGCTGTGATGGGAAGCGCGTTTCCCGCGTAGCCCCACATTAATCATGCACAATAGAGGCACGTGATAGATACAGAACTTGGCGCCATCTTCTTTGCACTGTGAATAGCTTCAGCCTTCCAGCCAGGCCAATCGCGGAGCCAGATCCGACTGCCGCTCGCCGTACTATTGGCCATGCGACAGCCAAATGCATCCTGCGCCAGTCGGTTTCCATTGATGCCAAGGTCTGAGGCGAACCTGCTCGCGGCAACGGCGTTCCAGGAAAAGATGCTCCCCCCCTTCTCTTTTTACTTGCTTTTTCCGGCCTCGACTATTGTCTCTATGCTTTCTTTTTCTCTTCCTTATTTCTTTTGTGTCTGCGGTTGATTTTTGGCGCATGCGGTCGATGCAGGCTAAAGGAGACTATCCAACAGGATTGGCCAGCTTCGCCTCGGGCTATGGCACTTCTTCTCTTCTCTCGCCCTCGTTGAGGTTTTCCTCCTCGGGGAAGGTTGGGGAGAAGGAGAAGAGGGGGAGAGGGCGGGCGGGGAGTAGGCTTTCTTTTCCGCCCAAAGACTGTCTTTTGCTCTGGTGTGTCTTTGGATGTGGCTTCTATATCTTTATGACAGCCCGCATCCATCTCCAGAGAATGCCATCACTCTACTTCAGCAACATACCGTCCTCGTCTCTATCTGACCCTGTCTTCTGACCCTGCCTTTCACATCTCCGCCTAGCATGGCTCTGAATGACAGCCCTCATCCGACGGACAGCACACAATCTTTGGACGGCCTGCAACTGCTATTGGGTAGTCCGTCGTCGTCGCTGCTTCCCCAGAGCCACCCGCTTGTCGCCTCGGCCGGGTACTCGCACCGTTTCTACCAGAGTGCCGGCCTTGTTCGTCAAACTCGGCTCGACGACTGCTCCCGTGAGTATGAGGGTGCTGCCGGCGCAAACCGCTGCCTCGACTACGACGACGACGAGGATTATGACGATAGCAATGCTCCCTCTGGGTATGAGGCACTGCTACAAAGATGGGAAGAAGGCAGAGCAGACGAAGACACAGGCCAGGGCACAAACGACGTAGACGAAAGCACAAGTGGCGACACAGACCCAGACCCAGACACTGGAGCGCTGCCAACTAGTCGGCCAGTATCACCAGTGCTTCCGCCCCCACCAAGACCACCCTTTGAGCTTTTCTCGGAAGAACACCATCAGTACCAGTTGCGGCTCATAGCCAACCTGCGCCGCTCAGTCGAGGAGCGCTTTGTTCGGAGCGGTGGCAACCGGTCGGCGCGGGCACACAGGAGTAGCGGAAGGGGGAGGAGGAGGGGAGGCAGAGGTGTTGGCACAGCCGAAACCGGAACTGGGACCGGACCCGGACCCGCAAGAGGCGGCCAGCCCGGCCAGGCCGTCGTTTCGGTACCGACTTCTCCGGTACACATCCCTCGCCCTTATCCCTCGGCATGGAGCAAGAGCATCCTCAGACCAGGTATGGCGCCGCCCGGTGTTCTCGGCAACGGTGGCAGGCTTTCACCCGTGAGGACGGAGACAGACACGGCGACAGCAGAAATGGTACGGCCACCACCACCATTCAGAGTGGGCGCCCATCTCACTCGGATACCCTCGCCGACATCGTCGCTGGTGTCCTTACCTTCGATCCACTCGGACAAGGGCGATGACAGCGACGGTAGAGAAGACGATGAGGATTATGGCTACGACGACCGCAGCGGCCGCAGCACGTCACCGTTTTGGCGCAACCAGTTATCCTCCCAGAGTACACCTCTTCCTCCAGGGCATTCGGTGCCCGGCATCCATTCTTATGCACAGATGCAGCAACAACAGCAGCAACAATGGTGGCAGGGGTATACGCACTGGCAAATGTCCTCGCCGTGGCGTCGCACTGCCGACCGGCAGGACTGACCCCGAAAGCAGAAACGAGAAATGGAGGTGGACTGATGGCCAGTGGAAGAGAAGAGAGCCGGAAGAGGAGAAGAGCCGGAAGAAAAGAAAGAGCCGGCTAAACACAGCCTCAAAGGGCAGGAAAAGAAATCTCAGGACTCTCACTGGAGAGCAAGATGGGACTTGGTTTTGATCCAAGCCATTGAACCAACGTTGAGGTTAGATGCCGACGTCGACGTCAAAGCAGATGCACTTTTCACACAATGACGTTCTTGGCATACACGCGCGCCCATTAATACATTGTGTTATACCTAATTCAGACACGATCAAAGCATCTTTTCGAGTACGCGGGTCTCTGGGCGGCTGCTCTTATCTATATCAGCTGGCGGTTGTTTGATGTAGTGTAGTTTACTTTACACGTCCTTTGTACAGTCAGCTTTGATATCTCTTACTCCAGTTTAGCCATTTCTTTCTGCTCTTCGCCATGGATACTCCCTTGTTCTCAGAAATCCAAACTTGATGATTGATCTTCGCCCATGTTCTGGCATTCGAGTATGATCCGTCCTCCATTCTCCTATCACATACACTACGCTATACTTTCTTCATAGCAAAGCAATGTGTCTTCCCTATCTCTGTCCTTCCAATCAGCAACAATCTGCCACCGACCATCATCTCGCTCAAACTTTCCATCTCTCCATTCCTTCTTCTCATTAAACGTCGCAAAGTGGTATAGCTCAACACACTCATTGTGTCCCACAATCCAACAACCTGCCCGAATAGGTAGTGACAGCATGTCAATTCTTGTTTGTTTACTTTGTACTGCTGTGATACGTCATACAATTACATTCCGCGAACTCCCGCAATCGCGTCGACCGCAAACAACCCAATCCCCAAAAAGAACACTATCAGCCGCTAGCGTGCCGTCCAATACCTTTCAGACAAGTGGATCAAATATCTGGAATAACACCTGCCAGATTATTCCCGCATTCCTTACAGCAATTCTGCCATCGTACCTATCAAAAGATAGCCTCAGTAGACAGCTTTCTGTAAAAGCATCACAAACAGCAGTAGCTAGCATACATTTATTAAATTTATTGTAAACTCTATAGACAGGAGGTCTAGACCAGTACAGGTATAGATCAAATTAAAGAAAAAGAAGCAGACATCAAAAGTCTCGATCTAGGTAACAAGATTAGAAACAGCGGCGCCCCCTTTCATAGCGCCAAGGAAGGGTCAAGATGAATTCTTCCTCCTCCTGGGCCAAGCCTTGCCCAACTCTGTGGTATAATTGTAGCTCTTTTTTGAAACTTTAGGCATATAAATTGTTCATTGTCTCGATGCATCTTCACTCATTGCCAGCATCCCACTTCGTACAAGGGCTCATCAACAAGTAGAGAAAAAGATGGCTTCCATTAATTGAATGATAGCGAGCGTACTGATGGAAGGAGCGACAGGATTCTCAAAATATTATTAGAGGTAAAAAAAGAGCGAAAAAGGTCAGCAAAGACAGCTGCATCGTCACGGCTCTCGACCCTTTTACTCCTCATCCTCATCCTGGCTCTTCTCGACAATGACGTAGCGCTCCTTTCCTGTAGCGCTGTCCCGCTCGTGCTCAATGGCCACCTTTTGCAGCTGGCCGATAATGTTCTCGACCATGGTGTCCTTGTGGCTGCGGTTCTTGCGGCCCAGGTTGTTGAGCCACTCCATCTTGTTGAGGATGGCGTAGATGATGGCGGTGAAGATGGTGATGCCCATCGAGTACAGCCAGACAATGACAACAGTGACAATGTCCGTCCAGCCGTTCTCGGTCTGGTGCCACACATCGAGCGGCGACGTCTTCATCGGCTCACCCGACAGCCAGCCAAACAGACAGAAGATGGTAGCGAGAGCATCGACACCCAGGATGGCAGCCACCAGCTGGAAGGAAGGCAGCGTAGAGCCACCACGAGTGACAAAGATGAGCCAGTTCTCCGTAAGGGCAACCTCGAGGAAGAGAATCTCCTGGACACTGCCAAAGTTCTGGACCACACCACCGTTGCGCAGGAACATGGTGCCGCGGAGAATCCAAGTGCCAGCAGCCAGCAGCAGACCAAGAACAACGCTAATGACCCAGATCTTGGGCAGCTGCCACTCGACGGGGCGCGGCTCCCAGTGAGCATTGTCGTAGGCAACAGCAATGGTGGCCAGATCGGCAAACAGAGCAATGAACACAACCAGGTCGACACGAATGGTCTCGTTGAGAATGATCATGGACAGCGTCAGGTAGATCTCGAGATGCAGACACAGAGCGATACGGTACTGGACATAGGCCTTCATGCGCTGGAAAATCTGGCGGGAAGTCTTGATGGCGAGCACAATCGTGGACAGACCAGGGGCAAGGAAGACAATATCAGCGGCAGCCTGAGCAGCCTCAGTGGAACCCTCGACAGCGATACCGCAGTCAGCCTTCTTCAGAGACGGGGCGTCGTTGACACCGTCACCAGTCATGGCCGTCAAGTGACCACGCTGCTGAAGCATCTCGACGACGGCGTACTTGTGCTCGGGGAAAACCTCGGCGAAGCCATCAGCCTTCTCAACCAGGTCGTGCTGCATGGCGCCGGTCAGACCGCCGCTAATGAGCTTCTCCGAGTTGTAGACACGAGTACCGAGCGAAAGCATCTTGCAAGTCTCCTTGGCAATGGCGAGGGCGTCACCAGTAAGCATCTTGACGGGAACACCGAGCTGGCCAGCCTCAATAATGGTCTGAGCAGTATCCTCACGAGGGGGGTCGAACATGGAGAGGAGACCCAGAAGCTGCCATTCACCGTCGTTCTTCTTCACAGCCACACCCAGAGAGCGGAAACCACGGCGGGCAAACTCGGTCGACTTGTCGTTGTACAGCTTGAACTCTTCCGGCGACGGGTTGGCGAGGCGCAGAATGGCACGCGGAGCACCCTTGGCGCAAGTGTAACGGTCGTTGCCCAGGTGAACTTCAGCCGTGATGCGCTTGGAGACGGGGTCAAAGGGCATAAACTTGTCGGTGACCCAGCCCTGCTGCAGAATTTCGCGAGCCTTGGGGAAGCGCTTCAGGGTGAGGATGGTGACCTTGTCAATGGGGTCAAGAGACTTGAGGTTGTGCGACGAGGCCAGAGCAGCGACAGCCATCATCCAGTTGACATCCTGGCCCTCGGAGACGAAAGGCTCACGGATGGACAGCTTGTTGGCAGTCAGGGTACCCGTCTTGTCAGAGCAGAGAATGTCGACACCAGCGAGCGACTCAATGGCCGTCAGCTTCTGGACAATGGCCTTTTGCTGAGCCAGGTAAGCGGCACCGACAGCGAGGGTGGTGGTGGTGACGACGGGCAGACCGACGGGGACACCGACAATGAGCAGGACCAGAGCGTAGTGAAGCAGGTTCTGAGAGCCAGGCTCGGCGATGCCAATGTGACGGTAGAAACCACCAATCCAGGCAGCGAGAATCCAGAACATGACCAGAATGAGCAGTGCGGTACCGATGCTGTTCATGACAGCCTTGAAGTGACCCTGGTCCTTGGCGCCCTGCACGAGATCGGCCGTCTTACCGACAAAGGAGCCCTTGGCCGTAGCGAGAACAACAGCGTAAGACTTGCCGCGCTTGCAACCGGTGGTGTAGTAGACGACATCGCCCATGTACTTGTCGACAGCGAGAGACTCGCCGGTAATGGCAGACTGGTCAACGGCGGACAGAGGGGTGCTGCGGTAGTTGGCAACGAGGCCACCGTGGTGACCTTCGCCGTCCTTCTCGTCGTCGTCCTCCTCCTCGGCAGACTTGAAGCTGTCCTCAGCCTTGAGCTGCTTGTAGATTTCAAAGTCCTCGGGCTTGTAGTAGTCGCAGATAAGACGGGCATCACCGGGAACGGTGTCACCCTCCTGAATGATGATAATGTCGCCGGGAACCAGGTCGCGGGCCAGAATGGTCTGCTCGGTACCGTTGCGAATGACCGTGGTCTTCATGGCAATGTCACCCTTGAGACTGGCGACGACGTCGGCAGCCTGCTTCTCCTGGTAGAAACCGACAAAGGCGTTGAGCATCAAGATACCGACAATGACACCAAAGTCGATCCAATCGCTCAGACCGACAGCCAGCAGCGCAGCAACTTCCATGACGTACAGGATAGGGCCCTGGAAGTAGCCGATAAACTGCACAAACGGGTTCTCCTTCTCCGTGACGAGCTCGTTGTAGCCCACAACACGACGACGCTCGACAACATCAGCATCACGCAGACCCAGGCGCATATCGGTCTCAGTCCAAGCTTCGGGGATCTCGTGCTTGGCAGAGCTGACACCACCGCTTTGCTTGGCCTCCATGTTGGTCGGGCCATTCTGGCTCTTCCAAAACTGCCACCACTTGGGTCCGTTGTGGTCCTTGTCGTTGTCGTCATCGCCGGCGTTTCCGTCTCCCTGGTACGTGCTAATGTAGCGGTCGAGCGCAGCGTACTCGGTCAGGTCATCGCCAGCGGCAGCGGTAGGCATGGCAATGCCACTGCTGTTGCCACGAGCGCCGGCAGCATTCTCCACATCGTCGGGCGAAGAGCCCTTCTTCCGGTTGACCAGATTGTCCGCCATGGTGGAAATCTGGAGGGGGTTGGGTAAAATTAAGGAAGATTATCGATGGAAGATTAGAGTGTTGGGATTGTGTTGTGTGGGAAAATAAATGTAATAAAAGTGGTTGGATGTCTTTCTGCCTCGAAAGGGGGGTAGAATTAATGATAATAGGTGTGTATTGGGATATCAAAAACGAGGAATGAGAATGTGCAAGGCAGTTAGATTGCGAACACCACGCGTTTTACTACACGCACAACACCAGCAGCAGACAACTGCTCAGCTCCCTCTCTCTCTTTGCACGCAACGAGGGAGCTCGTCAGGATGGGTGGAAAGCCGTTAATAGATTGGTCGAATCATGGAATGCGTGAGGAGGAAAGAAGGGGAGGAGGGAGAGAGACAGGAAGGAAAAGGGAAGAGGACAGAGGAGCGGACGGGCTGGTTATATTCTTCAAGCCGGGCCCACGACGGCGGCGAATATATATAGCTTTTTTAGCCGCTTTGCTGCCCATACCGGCCTGGCCAGCAGCACCAGAGCAGACAAGGCATGGCAACGCGAGCCACTCGAGCCCGTATCTCGGAAGTCGGCCCTGCTTTGGCCGCGACGCGAGGCAAATGAGCGAGCGGCCCCATCTTTTTGCAAAGGCCTACTGGGTTACGACAAGTAGCAGGTAGCAAGTAGCACTACCCTACGGCCAGCTCGAGAGGCAGGTTGTTCCCGGAACGTGCTGGCCTGGCCGTCTTTGTTTTCTTCCACTTACGAGTATCGCTAGAGTGGGGCCCCTTTTGGCTGCCCCGAGATTTCCGGCCTATTCCAACGGCGGATCCAGCACAAGTCCAGGTACGGCGCAGGACGCCAGGCCTACAGTGGCGCGGCGGGTATCGACTACCCCGGCGGTATGGCTTAGTGTGAGAGAGGAGCTACGAGAGCCACTAAGCCGAGTCGACTACGAGGATGGGCCACATTACGCGAACGTTGCCTCCTGGACGCTGTCTGGCCCCGTCTGGGAATTGCCGGACATGGCTCGCTGGCCCTTTCTCATCTCCTTTCTAGCGAGCCAGTGCGCGATATTCCATTATCACGGTTTTTTGTCGGCATGCGGAGGTACGGCGTGTTTGTTTTGATTTGGCCATTCTTGTCTTGTTCCATCTTAATTCCTTTCCTATTCCCATTTCTGCAACTTGGGTTTTCCTTTCCTATTATTCCCATTTCTACGGAGACAGTTTAGGTTTTCCTAGTTCTGCTTTCATCGCACTAAATCTCTTCTATTTACTTTTTATTTCCAGCTGTCTTTTGTTTCCCCCTCGACGCCCCGTCAAGCCTCCTCTTTCGTGCTTATGCAACGGAATCAAAGACCCCGGACGGTAGTGTCGTGTGTATAATTGCTCCGTCTGCTACATGGCACAAAATGGCTCGTCTCTTCGCTCCTGAATGGTCCCTGACGGGCACGTCCCCTCATGCATTATGACGCAGTGCCTCCCGTATTGCGAATTGCTGTCAGGACCCTCTTCGATATGAAGGTACCTCGGATGTACCGCTGTGCCCATTACAGACCGACGCAACGCCCTGGAGGGCACAAAGAATGTTCCACCGTTTCTGGTTTGCGCGCGAGCCATCCGAGCCAGCCGGCCTGAGAGACAATCTGTCCGGGGGTGCCCTGGACGAGGATACGCAGAGTACAGAGATCTGCTGCGTACAGCGTAGGACTTGTTCCGTACAGCGCACCCAATAGCAAGGACGAACAGCCTGCAGCACCAATAGCAACGACGAATTGGTCTTGTCCCGGGGGAAGGGGGTATTTGCACCCCCCATGGCTGGTCCATCGCCCCTAATATGGCGATTTGGCCTAGACAGTTTGGTGCTGTTCTATTTGACAAGTGGCGCTCTTCCCAGCTGTGCTTAGCGCAAGCAAACAACACGGCTATGCGGCAACAAAAGCTTGTCGCCATGGCGCTAGCAAAGACCCAAGTTCGGTGTCCTTGTTTGACCATTTGTGCCTGGTTGGTTGTTTGCAGCAGCCATCTTCTGGCTGCTTCCGCCTCTGGCAGTGTAAATTTGCCTCATTTGGATACGGTAATCTATCCACGGCTATTTGCTATCGTCTACACGACAAGATTCCAGCTTTGGGCCGGACGGTAGGCGATGCTTCCGCTCGTCTCTTCCGTCTGCTCTTTCTCATCGTCTCTTGCCTTTTGCGTCTCCTCCAGTTTGCGCCTTCTCTGCCCTCTGCTGGTCACCGCCAGATGGAACATGTCGTCAAATGAAAGGACTCCTGGTGTACTTTCCTCATGTGGCTAGCTCTGATTAGTCTCTTGTCTAGACTGTCGTGGATGCCGCGGTTGCTGCTAGGAAACAATACTGCCGCTGCCGCTGCTGTGCTGTCCTTTCTTGCGATAATATTGAATGTAACGATTCCAAGCTATCCGCGTGTGTCGAGTGACGGCCCCGGTACCTGTCGCCACCAGCACCCAGCTATAGCTCCGGCCTGTATTGCTGGCGTACTGCACGCAAGCGGCATCTGCACGGGCAATAGCTAAACTCACCTAGCGTTCTATAGTGCAGAAAAGTTGATACATGCTACGGGCATAGGACGGCTACCATCGCCGCCCGCCAGGCACCGGTGGAGCCGCCAGCAGAGAAGAAAAAAGGAAAAATAAAAGCGGGATAATAGTGTAGTCTGGATAATAATGAGTATATGAGAGAAAAATCCTCTGCCAGCCGCTGGCGAATGAGCGTGCGCCAAATGAAGAAGAAGGGGGATATGGGCGCAACCCAGCGAAACCGGTAAAATGGGTAGAACAAACTAGTGTAGTGCAAAACCCGGAAATGCTCCCAGCAGCAGGGAAAAGGAGAGCATAGTTTCCATGGACGACGATATTACAAAACAAAATATAAACATTGCCAATCTTCATCGCCATGGACTTCACTGCAACGACGATGGAGTAATGGCGTACACAAACAGGCTCGCGGAATACACCCCTTTGTACAAGAATGCGCATGGATGAGCACAAAGAAGAAGAGGATCCCGCGCTACGGATGCAACTACGGGCGTAATAGTAGCGTATGCAGCAAGGAACGACGGCCGCATGAAGCTGCCCTGTTCGGTTGGAGCTTAGGGTGTGCCTTTTGGTCGGCTTATGTCTGCTCTTAGTTTAGGGTCTTGCTCATGCTTTGGCTCTAATGAGCAAGCTCCTCTGGCTCATGCCGCCCTATCGTCATAGCTTGTTTGGAAGCCAAAATGAAAAGAGCTCTTATTGTGTCGGTTTGGCTTGTTGTCTTGATATCGGTAGCCCCCTTTTCAATATCCGGCGTGGTGGCCCGGTCCTGGAAGCCATTCCTACTTTCGACGTAGTACCCTACGCTGTGCATAATGTGCGTATATTGCATATATGTTGGACGGAGCCATTGCATACTGCATGGACTTGCTCATTTAAGAAGAAGGGGCTGATAATGACGAGACCCCCAACCCCCCCTTCCTTCTTCCTAGAGAGAGCAAGGACCACGCAGATCCTCGCGAAACAAAGGCTCCTCGAGACAAGGCTGTTTTTTCCAATGCCAACGACATGTCAGGCGCCACGAACAAACGATGCCGAACTGCCGGGGGCTGTCGCGAAAGCTATCTCTCAATGGTGCGTCACCATGTGCCGAATGCCAAACGGCCACCCGTCACTTCCCGCCACTTTCATCACCATGTTGTTACCAGCCTGCCAGGGGGCCCCTTCAAAACACTTCAACAACAGGGAGGTCTTCTCTCAGAGGCTGGGACTGCCTCTCTGGGACGGATATCGACAAAAGAATAGAATCTCTGGGAGCGCCAAAACCGACATTGCCGTCTTCCGTTTTGCCAGCTCCTGCGAAGACCCGACGTCGTTTTTGTCTGTCTCACATCTGTCCGACGCAGTTTCTGTCCCTGTTTCCTGGTCGCGTGTCATACCGCAAAGCTCCTTCGATTGCCTCGCCTCGACTTGTACCCAAAATCGACTCCAATCTTCAACAAGGCTTGCACCATTACTCCAGCCTTACCACCTCAAAAGCAATACTCCGTACGCTACGAGCATCTCTGCCAAGAACGGATCGGTTGGGTGAAAATTGCCGGAACATGGGGTGTGTGGATCTGACAGGCATGTGTTTATCATTTGCTCTCGTTTGATTCGGGCTGCTTATTACGACTCAGTCTGACAGCCTTTTCAACTCTGACTTTTGCACGGCGACTTGAACGCAGAGACATTACAGGTGGCTTTTTGCTTCGCCATGCGACAAAAGTGGCGATAAGACTCTGACTACGACAAAGCAATCCAGACGAACCAACCTCTTGGCGAACCCGCGAGTGCTCAGTCCAGCTCTTGTCTGTGTCGCCCCCTCACTCAGACCCTCGCCAGCTCGCGATTTGCCATTTTGTCGAGATTTCTTCCATTGCGCACTTTCTTCGGCATCTCTACACCGCAGTAGATAACTCCGGGTTTAGTCGCATAGGAGAGCATAAAAGGCGGTGGCAAAAGGCGGAAGGCGACAGTTCCGTTCATGGACTTACGGTGTGAGGCAAACGCGACTTGCCGCGACCCTTGCTGTCTCTGTCGCCTTCCGGCTCCGGCTGCTCTCGAGCCGGCCAGTCCGGTTTCTAGACTGCTCTTTTTGGCGATGCCGGCCGGGAGCTCACCGGTTCGGGCCTAACAAACTTTGTCTGTGGAGGAGATAGGACAGGCAAGACGGAACAGCGTGCATAAGCGTAAAACTCCGGTTTGCCACGTACATGACATAGCCCATTTACTTTCTGTTGTTGGGGTAAATATTCGGCATCGGCGGCTACGACAGCCATTTCGTACTCTGGTTAGGAAGCCCTACTTTGCATTGCCGGCATTCTGCCGAATTAACGTTACGAGGCACTGGCACTACTCAATGGACTACTGCTCAATGGACTACTGTGTAGAGCTGTCTACTCAATGGACAGTTGTACACGCACTACTCAATGAACTACGTGCAGAGCAAAGTCAGAAACCGAGAATTCGCTCACTTGGCACCCCCCGTGTGCAGTTAGTCAGATCCCTTGACAATTTCTGCTCTGAACAAAAGTATTGGTAGAATTCCGGCCACGGACGAGCCATAGCAGAGCCAAGAAAATCGCTCGTCTTGGAGCGGTGTTTTTCGCGCTACTTTTTGGATACACTACGACTTCTTTTATCTGTTCGATTTTGGCTACTGGCTCTTGGCTTAGGCGGCCTGGAAAAATTCAAAATTTAAAGCTCCGTACCTTTTGCTGTCCTATTTTCGTGCCCTATTCAAGCTATTTAGGCCGTACTTGCGTTGCCTCTTATTCTCCCTCTACTTTTCTATTTTTGCCTCTTCGGTCTTTCCTTCTGCCTCGTAGAGACCGAACCGCGCGACGCTTCCAGACGAGAATATGGGGAAAAGGGAGAGAATGCTGCTTACTATCTTCCCTCTGGGTGGAAGCGGATAGTGTGGCATGAGTAATAAAGGTAGCTAATAACTACACTTAACCCACGTGCTGTTCCTGATGTTAGTGACTCACGTGTATGTGACATGGAAGTGCCGCATTTCGCATGCGCATCGCCGTTACCGCCTGCAAAAGGCAAACAGAGCGGGAATTGGTACTTTTGTCTGTCGGCGTAGCCGTGCTGGTGTGCTTGCGCTGATAAAGGGAGAATTTGGGTTTTAAAGTGAATTTAGTGGCCGAGGAGATGTACAGAAATCAGTCTTGCTCTCAGCCGTTCAAGATGCGTAAATTGCAATTGTGTTTGTATGGTTTCGCTCCGGTCAATTGTCTGTGGTATCCTTTATGCGTGAATTCAATATTATCTTTTATAGTTTCTCTGTCTTGTTAATTAATATGCTAATTTATACGCTGTTCTTGTGTTTCTGGTATTTGTTGATGAATTTTAAAAAAGACAAATATTATAAGTACTATTCAGTAAACAAGAATACTAACAAATATGATTTATTATTCCACAACCCAACATCTCACCTTACAATCCAACAAAATAGATTAGCTCACATGTATCTGTAGCTACTACTTAATCACCCTGAAATGTATTTTATTTCGTAGTTCTGCATCAAAATACGGGCAATACTAAATGATACATAATAATAGGACACACCGACAATTGACATTGACGTGTAAACCAACAACAGACTGGACCATACGCAAGGCATACTATCTCTATAAACGATAAAATTTAAATCATGCCATTCTTCCGTTGACCGCTGCTCACCTGAAAGTGGCGGGCAAACACAAACCAGACACAGCCTTCCGACAGCCTTGCTTATGGAAGCAGTCAAACGCTGCCAATACTACCAAGTATGAAGTGGATCGGACAAAGTGACAGCCTTGCTGCGACCAGCAGGCCAAACGGAAAGCATTCTTGGCCTGCGGTCAGTTTCATAAAAGGAAGCCTCCTACACCCCAATGTACGGACCACGACTGTCTCTGGTAGCACCTCATTTGTGCTGTGCGGACGCTACCCAATTTAAAGCGACGTCAGAATTGTATCGCCATGTCTGTTCAGCAGTCCAAAACGCCCAAAAACCCACAGCTGAATGCTCCCTCTACGCCCGGACAGAATACCCAAAGTCCGGCAGCTACGCCGGGCGGAGCAATGAGACAAGCTCCGGCTGCGCGTGCGTCCACTACACAAGGCGAAACGAGCGCCTCGGCAGCTCGATTGGCACGGAGCCGACCCTGGAGAAGAACGGGTGGTGGTGCAAGTAACACTGATACGAGTGCGGGCGCTCCTGGCACAACCACGAAAACGGGCACTGATACTCGCAATACGACTACGTCTGACAAGATATCGCAAAGAAAAACGCCGCAGACCTACTCATCTACGGGGTTCAGCTGGATGTCCGCATCCACGGCTAGACCAGCTGCTGCTGCTCATGTTGCTGTTCGGACGCCAAATGGGACAGCTGCCGCCATTGACAGCAAGGAGCGCAGCAATGTCACCGATATGGCAAAAAAACCCGCGGACCAGCTGCAGGTGATACAAGAGAAACTTGACAAGCTGGCCTGCCGTGTACTCGCCATCGAAAACAACCATGGACATGCCCGTAATGCCCAGGTACAGTCTCCCGCCCTCCGGCGGGATGTCGATAAGCTGAACAGCAACATTGCCAACATGCGGCAGCATATCATCGACCTAGAGAGGCGCTTGGAGGACCATCTTTACAGCAGCGCCAAGCAGTCGATGTCGCGGCCTTTCCATCGTCTGACGTCGTTGAAGCCGGGCCAGTCGCTGCGCCAAGGACTGCTGCAGGTTGAATCATCTGATCCGACAAAGCCTCAACAAGCTATCCGCGTGGAGGTGCCATGGCCATTTCTTCGTCTCGACACCCATCAGAAGCAGCAGCGGGTGCTGTTGGTGCCAATGTTGATGTTGGGATCGAAGCCCACGGTCGGTAGTGGTGACGATAGTGAAGGTCAAGGTGCTGCCGTCGCCGCTGTTGCCAATGTTGCTGGTGCTCAGGCAGTGACCACAGATGCCACAACGAAAGGAATGACTGCTTGAGACTCAAGGTACACGGCCGCTCTGTTTTCGATCATGGCTGTCTTGAGGTTGGGTGTTTTCCATCTTTCCTGCCCGAGATGATTCTTCTCAGCAACCGGTCTTGGAAGTGGTCCTGTGCTTTTCAGCGTGCCGACGCTGCCGGTAAAAAGAAAGTATGTGTTTGGAAGGATCGTAAGTGTCTGCGTCGCTTGCCGATTGGCTCTGCTGGCCTGTCAACCATTCGGATAATCAAATGAACTTGCTGCAGATGAAATAAAATAAATTGTCCCATATATGCACGCATATGTCGGAGGGGGAGGCCTTATTTTCCTACTACCCTATGCATCCTGCTTATTCCCTACATCCTGTCGACAGGCGGAAGGTCGGCACCGGAGTATCCGAAGCGGTAAAGGTGTGGGGGCGCCCTGTCTTTCGGTCCAGCAAACTCATTTTTGCCGAATTGGCCGAGATGAGGAGTGGATTCGCTCCGATGTGGTACCCACTACAGTTAGCCACTAGTGGGGAAAGAAAAAGTACACTACACTACTCCATAGTGTACACTACACTACATTTTGTACACTAGAGAGAACGTTGTTGTTATCCGCTGTAGTTAATGCGGACTGCCCCATTCGCTCTGTTTTTTGACGCCATTTTAAGTAATTTAATTATTATTGGAACAGCCCGCTTTTGTTTACCTCGGCCAGCCCCACTGAAAAAGGGACAAAGAAGGGTTCAAAGGATGGCTTGACAAATATGGAAGAGACAGCGCCTTGCTTTGCTGTTGTGTCAAAGCAGACGGAAACTTGGGTTGTGCTTTAAGCAACATAGCAAGGCGATAATCTGGGGCGCCAAGTCGCTACGAGTTGCACGGATGGAGCTACATTGTACACTACACGCCAGCAGCGTCTCCCATTATGCAGCCGAGACACGACGCCACAGGAACACGCAACAAACGTGCAAAAATGCAAGACAAGGCGCGCGAAATCGCGACAGCAAAAGAAGGCTGAGACAATGGACACTGTAAAGACGGTTTTTCTTGTCCAGCTCGAGTCGTGAGCTGCAGCTTGCAGTCACTGATCATGCGGCTCGAGGCTCGTCAAAAAGCAAAATAACAGCATGATGCTAAACGGAATTGGAAAAAGTGCTGCTTGAGATAGTAGGGGGTGTAATGATCATTGCCATCAAAATCGGCTGTAGTGTATTGATCATCTGCCATCAAATCGACGGGCTGTAATGATTGATCTCTCCCCTTACCCATCGTAATCTGCGATCAATCAAGTCGGCACGAGCAATTGCCATATATGGTGATGCCAGGCCGAGCCGTCCCGCATACCTTTGGTTACTGTCTTCGCCTTGACATTCTCGAAAGGAGAGTGTGCATTTGCACGGCAAGTTAGCAGATGCGTCTTTTTCTGCGCACATGTATCTTCTCCCTCGTGTCCCGCTGTGCTTTTTTTGGGACCGCTTCTTTTTCTTCATATTTTCAAACTCCTTACACAGGCAGAGTTGGAATAGCCGACTGTTATTTATTGACTTGGTACTGTGTGAGTATGTAAATATATATTTGATCGGCTACAGATGCCTTGGTGGTCTTTAGAATTTAGAATGAGCGGTTTTTCTCGCTTCCCCGCCTCTGGCTTCGTTTTTCTCTTTATTTTGATCTAAAAAGAGATGACTGGACTATTGCATAAAGGGAGGTGTTACAATTCACTACACTTTGCCACAACTGGGCACGTCTTACGACGTACGAGTTGCCATACATTTTAGATTGGCTACTTTACGGTTGTCTTGTCAAAGCGGGGGGAGGAAGACGATCTTGCTTGGCTCAGCTTATTGAGGCTTTTTTCCTTTTGAGAAAGACAAAGTGATAGATCGATGCATAAATATCGTCGGCGAAAAAGCAAGAGTCCGGGCCCGAGCCTGCAAGCCAGCGTTAGTGTGTGTGCTTTACATTGTAGTAAGCCGCAAAAGGCAATGTAATGTACACTACAATACGACGACTTGGCTTGGCTCGGCTTGGCTGTTCAGCACACAAAGAACGCATTTCACCCTCTGCCAAGAGCTGCCAAGGGCTTCCTGCATCATCTTACGTATGTAATAGCCCTTCGGTGCCGTTCTAGGCCAAGACTCCCAAACCCTGTGCGGGGGTTTTTCAACGGCAATATGGGGAACGAGCGATGAAGAAAGATGGATAAAAAGGAATAAAATTGGGCAATGAAGACAGCTCAAGACATTGGGTCAAAGACTCGGCGTCATTATTAGACCTCGTAGACAGAGCTAGATATAGCCGATTCAACTTGTACACTACAAAGGAGCTGTAAACTCATCACACTTGGTGGATGACTGGCACAGGACTGAGTATGGGACACTAGATAGTGTTTCTGGGGTATTAATTGAAATCGGCATTATTTACGACATCTTCCTGATTCTGATTTAGTGCGGGCCCTTCAGGAAAAAGGGTTGAATATACTTTAATAACAACAAAAAATCGACTTCCTCTCCTGCTTCTGTCGGTCAATTCAACCAGAAGCCACCTCTGTTTTAGTGCATTTAAATGAACCAAAAAAGTGAAGGGACAGAAGCAGACAAAAAATAATGCGGATGCAACTTTACCGACAATAAAGAGCAAAAAATGGTGGACCGGCTGGGAATCGAACCCAGGACCTCTCCCATGCTAAGGGAGTGTTATACCATTAAACCACAGGCCCGATGATTAATGAAAACTTCAGGACTGGCTTGGCTTACAAATTTGCTAGCAGTAGTGGCAGTCTGCAGTGCCTTAACGGTATGTTTGTCTTGAAGAAAAACAAAAAGGCCCCCGTCTTCGGCGCATACATTGTTGATCAGGAATATGAGATAGCGTCGCACTTGATAAGACATCAATATTGTTGTCAAGGTGTCAAGCATGTTGCACTTTCGGCGCGATGTGGCCATTGGTATGCAGAGAAATCAGTCAGAGTAAGCGACAATTATAAGACGGCACTAACGAAGGTCACTGTTATTTCCTGTCATGCCTGTGATTCTGTGCTAAAAACGATGGGGGTCCGAGATGTTTTTGCAAGATGCATGTGGTTAAAGATTAGATATTAGACGATCACGCCGTCTCCATTCCCATCTTTTGCAAGTTTATCTTTGGCTAGTTTGCCTCAACTAAGTGACCAGAAGCCCAATTAGATGAGCTTTCAATACTTGTGAATATTTACCAAGGAAAGATTGGCTTTATTTGCTTTATTTATATCCTATCAGTCTTGTCTACCAGGTCAATTCAAGACTCTATTTTCAAAGAATAATGCCTATAGATGGAAATCATACAGCAAGACCCATAGAATGTGATTGTTACACTCCAACTTAATGGGTTCCCTTCTATCCGGCTACTTACTTAGGATCAACGGGTACTCTGTCATTTGTTGCATGGCGATGTAGCCTCGTGATGCTGTCTAATCAGCTGACTTTGCCTGCGGGCTCCCGTTTTCGGGTCGACGTAATGAGCGTTTTTAGTGGCTACAGTGGCTGCAGTGGCTGCAGTGGCTGCCGTCCCCACTATAGCTCTGCTTAACTCCACTATAGCAGCGCCTACAACACATCTAGAGACTGGTTCCGTTATTCTCTTTCACTATCGCGGCGCCTTTATCGATGTTGCGTCTTTTCCAACAGCGACTGTTATTGATTTACAACACAGACATACTACCTGAACACGACAATGGACGTTAGCCCGAAGCATGACACGGCCCTCGACCTGTCACTGAGGTTTCCGGGAACAGAGACGCCGCCGGCTTCAACGACGACGATGACAGCAGCAGGAACAACAACGGTGACGGCATCATCGGCAGCAGCATACGCAAAAAAGGCCCAGAAACGGCCACCCGGATCACAGAAGCAGACGGGTGCACTGGCGTCTCGGCCGGGCGGCACAGAATCGACCCGAAGACATGCTCCGGCGACTTTGGGAACTCTGGCTGTTGCGCCGAGATATACTATTTACATCCGCGTACCGGCTCCGCGAAACGGCTTTGAGGATCCCCCAGATGTAGGTTTCTCTGCCCATTCTGAGCCTGCGGGATGCCGGTTTGAGCTTGTTCTGACACGGCGATTCGCTGGCTAGGTTGACTGGAGCCAAGACAAAGACGCGGCGCTGTGGCGGATTTTGTCCCGCGTGTCGAAGAATGACATTGACTGTGCGTAAAGCTCAAAATGGGTTACTTGGATGTGTGAATCACTGTTAACTTGATAGGGAACGATTTGTAGGATCTCTTTTATTCCTGCCTCGTCTCTCGCTCTCGCTCTCTACCGCCCTTTCTCTACGCTAACTATGCATTCAGAGCCGACAAGTTCGAGGCCCCCGTCGAGTTCCTCCTCGTCCAAGCCAACGTCTTGACGGAGAAGCATCTTTCGCAAGTGCGTGCACAGACGCGCAAAGTGGCGACACAGACACAAAACAATGCGCGCGAGTCCCCGGCGACGCCGTCGCCGATGCCTGTGGCAGGAGAGGCGGCTATGGCTAAGAAGCTGCCGGTGGAGGCGATGCGGCGGACGCCGTCGGGCGGCGGACGCATAGGCAGCAGCAGCAACGCAACGGTCATGGGAAAGGCTGGGCCCACACCGGCGGGTGCAAGTTTTCGGCCGACCGACGTGGCGGCTCTTGGACCGGCTTCGCCTGCCAACTACGACTATCCTCGGCGGCCGCAGACACAGCGGCGGATTTCTTCTCGGACGGTGGTAACGGCCACAGGAGCGGCAACACTGGCAGAGGAAGAACCTGGTTCGCCCACAGAATCGCTTGGAGCCGCCTCGTCATCGTCATCCAGCTCATCGTCCTCCAGCCCGTCCGAGCCGGTCATGTCCCGCATTTTCAAGCGGCCACCGGGATACCCACAGGCCGTGACAGACCTTTCAGGACTCCGGGGCGCCGGCCAGGCCAGTGTGGTCCGGCTCGGGACCGGTGGCGATGCGGTAGCAGGTGGCGGATTCGGTATGGGCATGGGCATGTCGACACTGCGAGAACGCCCAGGAGGAATGGCTGCGTCGGATGACGAGGACGATTCAGAGACGCAGGCGGCTTTCTTGCCTTTTCGGGGCGGGACAGCCCAGCCCGTGGAATTGGCGGCTTCGTCGGCATCATCGTCGGCTTCGTCCTCTGTGGCCTCGCCCCGAACTCGCCCGTTTAAGAATCCCAACTTGATGATGGCTCGTACGGGGAAAACAATAGCCTCTTCCTCTATGGCTTCCGCCGCCTCTGCCGCCCGCCTACCGTCATCGGCTTCCTCATCTCGCCAGCCTGTCGCTCATCCCGGTTTTCGGTCGCCCTCGGCCCCGCTGCATGCACAGCCGTCCTCCGGTCGACGTGCGGCCACCGGCTTGGCCCGCGAAGGCAGTGATGCTGGCACGACCCCAAGCATGGGAAGCAGCTTTAGCGACCTGGACGATGTCTCCTTTACACAGTCGGTCTTGGACGAGGCGCTGGCCAGTCGTGTCGAGGACACCATGGTTTCGGCCACGAGCTCTCACCGCACCGAGAGTTTGTCACTGTCGGCCAACGACACTTCCACGCCGACGTCGACGCCGGGACGGCGGCATCGCTGACGGCTTAACGGCGATTGGGCCTCTCTTGTGGCCATGCGTTGAATCCCTGATGTGCAGGGATGCCTGTCATGGGTATTTTTTCAGTTGGTGCTGGAAGTTATCCCTTACAACGCCACTGTATCGACAGATTGCACATGGAACTATCACAGGAAATTTACCCTCACTCAAGGCCACCTAAATTTCTCCCTCGAGAGCTCATTTACACATGCCAATGCTCGTGTCTTTGGTCTAATTCCCATCCTAAACTCGCCGCCTTGACTTTTACTATGCCGAGTAAAGCAAGACTTTTGTCTCTACAACGACAGGACACGCCTCTGCTTCATTGAATTGAGGCGCCGTTTAAAAAGGATACTGTTTGTTATACGTGGGGCAGGGCGAAGGGGCTGCATCTCAGCCTTGTTTTCACTGGGGCAACCAACTGCAGAGGCCAGAGGAGAGAAAAGACAAAAGTTACGCACAGGAGATAGATACTTCGAATGGCTTCGGTGGCTATCACGACGTTGCTGTTTCCAGCATCCAGTGATGATGGCGGCCTCAGCGACAAGATACTGCAAATGGCCAAACGCAGCAGCGCCCACCATACCAACGCACTGGCAGCATTCTTCTTCGCGCTGTTTGTCATTGTCGCTCTAGTTTGCCTGATTCGTATCCGTCGGGAGCATGCGCGCCAACTCAAATCGAACTACATTGGCAGCGACCAAGCCCTCCGTGTCTACGAATCCGAAGCCATATTGCATCGCATATCCCAGGGGCAGCCGATCTGGGTAAATACGGTGGCGACGACGCCGAGGAGAACCGGCAGCCGAAGCAGCCAAGAGAGCCGAGACAGCTTCGTCAGGTATAATTCTCACCATGTACACGGAAGCAAAGGCCAACCGTCACAAGGCACGCCGTCGGCAGATGCCAGCGATGCTGGTATCGATATGGACGGGCTTTCGGGCGAAACCGTTACCGAACCGGCACCGGCCAGGACCAGACGATGAAAAAGGGATGCAGGTGGGGTATGAGTGTCAAGAAAAACTAGACTACTGGTCTGTTAAACAGATATCATTCACTTTAGCTTGTTTTCTTTTTTTCTAATGATTTTACTTATTTTATTCTGTACGATCTATCATGTCAATATCAAATAGTGTGGCCTTGGATAGAAGTTGGAACTATAGTCACAGTAGTCAATAAATGAACAGGAAATACCCAATATCAGAAGCTGATGCCTCGCCAAACTCAAGAGCCAAGAGAAAACCGGCCGAAATCGGCGCATCAAAACGCAAATCCCCTTCTTTCTCGTACTCCCCTTCCCTTGATTCAAAATCCACTTTTCTTGCTTTCGTTTCATGTCTTTAGCATATATTTCGTCATAAGCTACGGATAATGACCCGATCCATGGCGAGTCTCGGGTCGCCCAAGCGTCTCTTCTGCACGCGGATCAACAAGACTGGTGGACGGACGGGCAGCATCATTACTACTCATACCAGGCCTTCTAACAATTGCCGTTACATTTCGTCTTTTGGCCGCACGTGGCCGCAGGGTCATGCCTCTGCCGTTGGTGTTGCTGCTTACGTCGGTTTTCTCGTCATCGACACCACGCTCATTGTTGTCGTTGCCACAACAGATGCTGTCATCGCCGGCTCGACGCTTCCGCGGCGGCCGCACCATGCTTGGCCTCACCGGTAACGAGGCTGCCGTCTTGATGGGCGAGGACTCTGTCTCGTCCAAGTTTGTGTTGTTGCTGCCAGCGTGGACAGGAGACGAGTCGTGTTGGTGATGGGGGGTCTCATCTGCCAAGAGGCCATTGTTTTTCGGATTGCCATCTGGAACGACAGAGGCTTCCAATCCTCCTTTCATCCCCCCTTCCCTTTTTCGGCCTCTGTCCACACATGTGCCGGTATTGGCATTGTGGTGCTGCTGGTTTGGCTGCTGCTGCAAGATCTGCACTTGTGCCTGATGCATTGCTTGCAGCTGCTGTGCCTGCTGTCGAAGCGTCTGCACCAGTGCCGCCATGTACTGTTCCTGTATGGCACAGTGTTGCCGCAGCTGTGCAAGCTGGTAGACAATGGAACAGTATCCGGGACAATAAGGCACTTGTCGTGGTTGAAATGGCGGTTGTGGTTGCTGCGGCTGCTGACATGGACAGAAAAGATGACTCGCGTCTGTGCCGCCATGGCCGTGTGGAAGTGGCCCTTGACAGGGCATGAAAGCCGCGTGTCCGGGATGTAAAAGGGGAGGAGGACCATTCAAGACTTGTCCTGGATAGGGGGGTGGGTGACCGGCCGGAAGTGGCCCCGAGGCTGTTGAGGCAAATCCAGGCATGATTTCGAGAAGAGAAACCGTCGCAGTTATAATAAAGTCAACAAAAAACCCAGAAGAACCCCCCCTCAAATGTAGGGCATAGCGGCAGAAGGAGATGGAACACAAAACGAGCGTGGCTCCGTCTTTAATATACAAGATGGGGGGAGACAACACAACGACAAAGTATCACACCCCCCTTCCCAAAGACACCAAGGCGCAAGAGAGAGGGAGGAGACATTCAAGTGCACATTATTGCATGCTCTTGCAGGAACGGGCTCTGCGGTTAATTCTCCCGGCAGCCATAGCTACTTAAGTGGTCTAAGCGACATGGTGAGGGACTTGCGTTCCGGTATAACTTTGTATACCTTTTCGGTGAAAAGCGGAGAGAGGGTGTGTTTTCCTCTTCTTTTTTCTTTTTTTCTTTTTTCTTCGTTCCCGATAGGCTTCTCTTTATTTTCGTCTTTTTTACTTGTTTTCTTTTCTTCCTTTTGTTTCTTATTCCCTTGTACCCAGCCCCTTTGATTTAGCTAGAGCATCAGCTACAACATGTCCACTACCAGTGAAAGCACAGCTACCCACGAGCTCGATTCGCGGGGTGTTTGGTAGATCACAACGCATGCAAGGGGGCATCAAATTCCTGATCTGATCGACACACGGCTCCAAGCACTACAACACCGAAAACGAACGGGTCTGGATGCAGGCGTGGGGGGACAGGAAACTGGAATGGTTCTACGAAATACTGTGCCTTTACAGTGTCTGAGAAAGGAGGAACACGCGGGGGATAATGGAAAAGAGAAAACCAAAAAAGAAAAGACAAAAAACGGGAACTACATTCTTTTCATAATAGAAAAAGTACCATTGGGATTTACCAGTACAAAAAGAGGATCTGCATACTAGGATCTTTGACTGCCTAGCTTTCGTTGGGAAATTCGTATCGTTCAGAGGCAATTAGTAATATATACATGTTATAATAGCTAACTTGTTAGTTAGGGAACTAACATTACTCGGAGGAAGGTGCAGGAATGCACCTTCCTTAAATATCAATGCTGACTCATACCGGATTCGCCCTGGGCACGTGTCAGGCACGTGCTCCCGACACTCCCCTGGCCTCGACGTGGATTCGGAATGGGAGAGCCCAGGTGGGATGGAAAGTCGAAGTCTTTTGTCGGCTCCTCCTCCCATTGGTCCTCAACACCACGACTCTGGCCGTACAGTTCGTACACATTTCGTAGAGAGTTGGGTCGCTTTTCTTTTCGCCGTCGCTCGGACAAGTCCTCGAATTGCTGCATCCGATTCTGCATAAATCTCTGATGGTGTCGCAGCGGTTGTTCGTGTGTATCCGCGTTCTCCGTGATGAAGAACCTCGTGATGAGCGGGCGGCTATTGCTGTGCATCGTCATTGTTCTTGAGGCTTTCATGCGATGACGTTGAAGGAAGAATTTCATTCGACGCTTTGCGAAATAGAAATGCCAAAGTGTCCGAAATGCACATCGAGGAAGGAGCATCGGACGCCAGCTTCCATCGCGGCGATTCCTCCCTCGTGGGGACAGATTGAGCACGCAGCTCGACTGGTCGTCGCTGCAGACGGCGTCATCGGTCTGTTTGGACGGGGTCTCAAGATACGCATCCTGTGCAACGGTCTGCAAGGGCTGCTCTTTTCCATTTTGTGCAAGTTGTTTTTGGATCTGTACGTGTTTCTTTTTTCCTCGTCTTTCTTTTTTTCTTATCATCCACACAACTGACACGGGCAGCTGGGAGAAAAAGACGGGGCCTTGATCGATTTCACGATTTCTGCGTCTTTGACAGTCTTAACGGGAAAGGACATTCACCAGCAAGTGGCGATCTCGTCGATGACCTACTCAATGATTTTCAATGAAAGATATGAGACACCTGTATCAATGTGAATGAAGCCAATTCGAATACGAGATTCATCTAAACGGCATCGTAGAGGAAGTACTATCATTATGCAACGCAATAAATTGCTGGAGAGCTGGAGAGCTGGAGAGCTGGAATAGTTGGCGGCGGGGCGTTGATCGAGGGAAAAGGAGATTCTAGTGGAGAGCAGACGTCGTAGTGCATGTGGATGAGGGTCTACAATAGGGCCATCAGCGGCCCGCAGCCTTCAACAAATGAGATCAAAACACGCCCGGTTAGCTCAATCGGTAGAGCGTGAGACTCTTAATCTCAAGGTTGCGGGTTCGACCCCCGCATCGGGCTCAATTCCTGATGCGCCTCGAAAGAGGCAAACCACGATCTCTTTTTTTGTCGTTTTCTTTTTCGTTTCCTCTTTGCTTGTCCTTTGAGCGTTTTTGGATTTTTGGCTTTTTTGACATTTTTTCAACCTGTGTAAAAAGAACTGTCTGGATCATGAAAAATTACTCGAAAAGTACTAGAATAAAGAAAGTACTTGGTCACGTACCAGTCTCGTGTCGAGTCCTAATGTCTTGGTTAGAAAATGAGGCAACATGGGGCCACTTTCAAATATTCCAGATGCAAAGTGGGAGTCAAAGAGTTCTCCCACTGACACTGGGGCGCATACACTTTGCCGGACATGACATGACAGAGAAGGACAAAAATACAATACAGCGTGCTGAAAAGAGGCGCGGCGGGAGAAATCGCATACGTTCTTCCGAGCCGAAAGACAAGGACCAAAAAAGAAATGCCGATCCAGGCAGGGATCGAACCTGCAATCTCTTGGTTCGTAGCCAAGCGCCTTGCCATTTGGCCACTGGACCTGATTGGATGAAAATGTAAGTGGAGGTTGAGGTCTTGTAAAGGTCTGAGAATAAAAATTGAAAAAAAAATGAAATCCTAAAAAGGACGCAAAAAAAACGTACAGCAGCGGGTATTCGCTGGTCGTCACCGACCCAACTACTAATCCACCGATTACTGGTTTAACTAGGGGAGAGCGGACGGGATCCCGTGTTCTCCAGTATCTATGGCCGTACGTGAAAGAACAAGCAGTGCATAGTCTAAAAAAGGCTTCCAAAGTCAAACAGCCACCCTGTCTTGGACTGAAGGAATAAATGGCTGCACTTTAACAGTTCAAGCAGCTCCATTCAATAATAAAAGCAAAATATTGTCCCGTTACTTTTTGTGTTTTCCAACAGCAGAATTACATGGAAAAACCCCCCTTTACCCCAGGAATATATCTTATATGGTAGCTGGGAGTTTTCCAAGACAACAAGCTGACAATACGCATGAACAGGGCTTGTCTTTTTCTGTTTGTACCGAGTAGACAAGAAAACTCAGCCGTACCTGAACCATGCCTAACTGTATCGGGGACAAAAAAAGGGGGCCTTTTCTTCTTCCACCATTGTTCAGCTCGGTTTAGTTGAGCATTTCACAGAAAAAGAAAAAGGTCGAAAATCCTCTCAACCAGCAATGCAGCTGCAGCGAATTCCCCCACAAATAACCCTTACAAGGGAAAAAAGGGACGGCGAAAAGACAAAAAAATATGGTGATGAGAGTGGGACTCGAACCCACGCGGATTGCTCCACAGGAACCTTAATCCTGCGCCATAACCAACTCGGCCATCTCACCGGTGCTTGTTGTACCGTTTGCATAAGCGAGGTATGTGAAGAGCAAAGCTGCGGTCCCAAGGCCACTTTTATGCAGGTGTTGACGATGTCGTCCAAATATCGGTGAGTAGTTTCCCCCCCTCGGGCTCGGTATGTGGACGTGTATCTCAGTATCAGCCACGAGGGGAATCTCCTTCTGTGCTTCTACGTCTTTCTTGGCTTGGAAAGGTGACGTGTTTCTCATTGTCTCGTCAGATGGATTTCAAAGGATAGCACTCTGGTCACTCTGGCATCCAACCGACGGAGCTAACACTGCCATTACGTGGCTCGGTTATCACTTGCTTAAAACTAGCAATATATGTGGGAAGAAATGTGACAAGAGATGGTGATAGCAGATGCAAAACGATACAGATGGTAAATTGCGGTGGAACTTCAAATTGAAGACAGAGAGGTCGTGACAGTTATCCCATATGGGCCCAAGCAATCTGATGCGTTTCGTTAATAACAAAGAGAATAGAGCAGACTTTAGGTATGTATGTGTACTTTATTCGCTCACTCCAAGGACAGTCTTCAGGGAACTGCAGTCGGCTTTGATCAGTTCTGGGGACGCGGAAAGGCCCTAGCCGTAAAGAAATAACGACAAAGGCATGCAGTAGGCTCTCTTCTTTTTTTTTATCTGCAGGCGAGCTGCTGCCGAGAATGCAGCTGCAAGGGTTATCTCGGGATTGCCTTCCCCTTCCTCTGATGCTAAGAACTGTGCTGGCAGTTTTTCCTTATCTCGACCGGCCACGAACCTCTGCTCACTGATATACACTGTAATGTACACTACAAGAACCACGGCCCGCAGGTTTAGCGCCCGCGGGAGCTCTCTCATTCGTTAGCGTGCTGTATTGTGTGCTGGCCAATGCAGCCAGGGATACGGAGAGGAAAACCGGTTCATCCGTTGATGACAACATTGGACGGATACGACCCCCGAAACGGGTAGCCAGAATTTGGCCCCGGAATACAACTGAAGTAGAAAGAAGCAAGAAGAAAGGGAATGGCGGAATAGTTGAATTGATAAGAAACCAAGAGGTAATATAACCGGAAATAATAAGAACACGGTGAACACGGTAACAAAAACAAGCGCAATTTCGTCATGGCACGTTTCAATAAAGCATAGCAGATAACAGGTCACAGATGGAAGCAGCCCCTACGAGGTGCCACTGTCCAACAAGAGTAACGCGTGCAACCAGGACGCACACTCTGAGTAGGACAAGAAAATACATGCAGCAGCCGTTCCTACGTTGCTTACCCCGCCCCTCACTTCTCTCCCCCTTGCGGGTTAGCTGTTACTGTTGTGTTGACGTGGCAGTCTAGGATGGTGCTGTTGGCAGGTTGGAATGAGCGTTGGTGGTGTTGAGAAAAGCAGGACATGGATTTGAGAAAACAAAAATAAGGCTGGGAGGAGATGGTGGGTGCATCAGATTATGCAAAACAGGGCCCAGCGCGGTTTGTGGAGGGCGGACGATGGGAGAAGGATGAAAGCTAGCAGACAAAAGGGAAGAAAGGTGTCCTTGGGTCGGCTGTATTGATATTGGGGGTTTCCGGGGTATGGGTGCCTCTCACGTCGCTAGAGCTGCTACTGCCGATTTATTGACTAGACGCTGCGTCGAGCTAGAGGATGCAGCAGTAGTGGCAGAGGTATCAGTAGTAGCGGCAGTCAATAGCAACCGTAGCGGCAGAGGCGGCATGAGACGGAGGTGTTGATTTCTGGGGCATATTCGTGTTCTTAGCTGCTTCGAACCTCAATAGTCAGCACACCTGGCTGGCCTGTCCCGAAACGAGTCCAGCCATTCCTCAATGTCCCCATCCGGCTGTATCGCCACGCCGACCACAGCCTTGCCCTTTCGTGCGCGTTCTCTTGCCCGCCAAGCCTCCGATTGGCTATCCAGATCTTCTTGTTTCTCGTCATGGCCATGTCGGTAGCTCAGGTGCATGCTTAGGTTATCCGAGTCGGCTTCTGTGCTGGAGCTCTCGTTGGAGTGGAAGCTAAAGTCGGAGGTGGAGGCAGAGTCGTAGCTGGAGCCAAAGCTCGAGACGGGGCCAGCGTCGTAAATGGCGGCCGAGGCAGACTCTGGACATGTCTGGCACCCTTTCTTGGACAGCGGAAACAAAAGAGCACTGCCCCCTTCCCCCTCGTTCGCCTCGTGGATCGGGTAAAGGCCGTCCGTGGGAGAAACAGTTGGACATTTTGATGGCGCACCAATCGACCCGGCCCGCTGCATCAGATGCGGCTTCTCGTAAAGGTTCTTGGGCACCAATGAGTCGCCGGGGATGTCGCCATTGTCGAGCGTGTGCAGGACGCTGGGTGATGGCTGCTGCTGTTGCTGGTCGTTGGCGTTGTTGGCATTGTTGCCGTCGACGTTGCCAGAGACCTCGCCATCGCCACCAGCCTTGCCATTAGCTCCACCACCCGCCCCGCCATAATTGTCGTCGTCCGAGTCGGACTCTTCATACTCCATGCTGTCGCTGTCGTCGTCGTCAAGGACATCGCTGATGCTACTGTCGTCATCGTAGTCATAGTCATTGTAGTCGGTTCCATTTCCGTGGCCCATGCTACCTGCGCTCGAGCCCTCAGCTGTTCTTTTGGATGCCGCCGCCCTGGAAGCGGCATATGGCCCGAGCAGCTTGCCGTTGAACTTTTTGCCATACATTCGAGCATACTGCTCGCGTAGATACAGTTCCTTGGCACTTAGCTGGGCCACGCGTTGGCCCTGCATGTTCCTGTACATGCGGATCTTCTTTGGCTTCTCGTCTTCCTCCTCGGGGATGGGGGCCAGTGCACTGGGACTGAAGCCAGGAAGAGAGTTGTAATTTTTGGTGGTGATTTTCTTGTAGAGTTCCTTCATTGCGACAGCATAGAGCGTAGACATGAGTAGACGGAACGAGTCAAGGAGACAGACCAGGAGGAAATAGGAGAAAAGGCAGAAGCGATGGAGAGGGGGCAAGAAAGAGGGTATATGAAGAGCAGAAGAGAAAGCGGAAGAGGGAGGTTATAAGCGACAAGGGAATATGCAAAGAGGAGCACAGAGAGAAGACGAAGACTATGAAGATTATAAGACGACAAGTGCAGAAGGCAGGAAGAACCAACAGCCACAGACCTGTTCGCCCCTCTCAACTTCCGTCTGCTAAACATGGAATCCTCCCGTCGCTCTCGCCTTTTTTTCTCTCTTTTATTTTACAAGATTACGCCTAACAAAATCAAACAGTGCAGCTGCTGTGTAACAGCAAGAAGAATGAGAAAGACCACGGATAATCGAAAGAGGTGGAAAATAGCGGCAAGACACAGACGGGGGGAGAATAAAAAGAAAAAAGGCAAGCAATCAGTAAGACGGTAACAGAATCCATCTGGGCAAACAAAATTGCCACGCTGCACGCAAGCAAAACGGCTCCAGCACGGCTTGATAGGCCGGCCCTATTGGAGAATTGGGGGTATCCATGACGGGCTCATCCCTGCGGGCCATTGATTCCGGAAGGGTTCCTATGCATAAAATGGCTGCAGTGGCTACGTGTCTGTCGCTAAAGGGAAGAGCGGAACGGAGGGTGGTTTTGTTTGATTTTTCTCGCCCTTCTCCGCCTTGATCTCTTCCTCCATACTAATCTGTGTATGGGGCTAAGTGTGTTTGATTTTTCCTTGGTAGACTGACTTCATCCGTCTTATCATTCAGTAATCTTTTGTGCAGTTTGAGTAGGACTTGGTTTTCCACAGTCTCTCTGTCGGTTTTCCTCCCTTCGTATTTCCACCGATAAAAGGATGCTGTCGTTGCCTTGACAGGGTATCAATGGCACACATCAATGGCACACACACACACACACATATACACACAAACGCACAAACAGTCATGCAAGCCAGCTATCGGCCAATCGCAGAGGTGGCCAAGGGGGGGCGCAACAGGGAGCGAACGGCCTGGTTAACTATTACCTGCAGGAGTGCAGAAGCAGGCAAGGCAGAACAGAATGAGAATAGGCGGGTTAAACGAGAGAAGAGATAAAACTGAGGAAGAAGAAAGCGAGAAAAGAAATAGAAGGGAAGAAGAAAAGCGAGAAAAGAAAAGAAGGGGAGAAGAAAACGAAGAAAAAGAAGAAAAAGAAGAAAAAGAAGAAAAAGAAGTGGAAGAAGTGGAAGAAGAAAAAGGAAGCAAAAAACCCACTTAGAAATAAAAACGAAAAAATAACATCCCCCCCAACACACAACCTCATACCACCGTCTTGGCATGTTATCCAGAGCAGGAACTAGCTGTGCCATATCTTATCCCAAACGGTCGACATGCATTCTGTAATGTACGTATTCCCCTATTGTGCATCCGTGCCGATTCCACTTGTTGTATTTTGTGGGCTCCTCTGTGGGTTCTCCCGAAGAGCTATCTTCTTCCTAGTCACACTGTTCCTTTTGTTTGTATTTCATGACAGAAAACAAAAAAGGCATTGTAGATAGACGTCGTATCCAGTACACTATGTCTTCTGGCTTTACAACTGTACCTCTCCTTCCACCCTCTACCCTCCACCCCCACCCCCTTCCATTCTCCCTCTCTTTCTTTGTCCCCTACCCCTGCTTACTCTCTCAGTCTGACTGCTGGTCCTGCCGAGTCATATCGTGGAAGGTGCCGGTGGCAGCATGGACATGGCAGCCGACGGTACATTTGTGGATGCGACGATGATGACGGCGATGGCAGAGACAAGGACGATGAGGTCAATGGCAGCGGCTCTAGCATCCGTCGCATGCGGCTGCGCTCAGTTGCCAGGATCTCAAGACGGCGGGACCGGCGGGTGTAGTCCTCGGCAGACATGAGAACGCCGTCGGGCGTGGCCACCACCTGGTTGCAGTGGACCACAAAGGTCGGGGGGGGGGGCGGCGGGCGTAGCTATCGGGGCCGCAAATGCAGACGAGGATAATTTGTTGAACGGGTCTGCCCGGGTCGATGGCAGAGGCGTTTGCCCGGGTGGATGAACAGGTGAAAGTGCTGTCTGAGTGGCTGGGCTGTATCTGACGGAGGCGGTGGTAGCAGCGGAGCGCAGAAGTGGCGGCAGGCGGGCGGCACGGGCGAGCGGCCTGGTGCCGGTGCCGTCTGGAGGAAGAGAGCCGACAGTCGTTCTGGATGGTGGAGGCGGCAGTGGCAGCGATGCGGTCGAGGCAGGCGATGGCTGGACGAGGATGCGGTCCCAAAAGGCATTCATGGCAGCCGCTGTGCAGACCGAGCCGGGGCAAGCGGATCAGCCAAATCATAAAGGAGATGAGAGAGGGGAGGCGGCAACATTGTTGGCGGAACTGCCACCTCTGCTTCTGCCTCTACCGCCTCTACCGCCTTAGCCGCCCCAGCCGCCCCTTCTTGCGCCTCTTCTTCCACTTCCGCTTCCGCTTCCGCCTCCCAATACCACCGCTTCTTCTTCCGTACATTTCCCACTCTGACTTTCGGAACGGTAGGTGGTCCTTCCATCGCTTCCATTTTGATATGAGCTTTGTAAGCTCGCCTTCAACCTGCCTGTCGTGTTTTCGTCTTCATTGTCTCCTCCTCCTCCACCCTCTGCTTTCGCTTCTCGCCGCCATTTCCGCCCCCCCACTACTGCCGCTTCTTCTGCTGCTGCTGCCAGCTCCTCCACCGATGTTGCTTCCGTCATGGTTCTGCTCTTTGATAGGGCTTCAGGGGTCGGCCATCGGCAGAGCCGCCGGCTGCGTTGGCTAGTCGGCTGCCTCTCGTCGATGAGGTAGACATACATGCCGCGAGTGCTGTTGAGTACTGGACGAGCTGTCCTCGTCGACACAACAGGGACAAGTCAGCGCAACGCAGGCCTTGTTCCTAATAGTATTGTAGGCCGTGGTGGCCTTGAGGTCCATGTTGACCTCACGGCCATGATGGTGGGAGAGAGAAGGACTGAATGCCGACGACGGGACGTTTGTAAGTGCCTCCACGATGGCTTCCTTCTTCACTGGAATATGAAAGAAGAACAATTGATTGCCAAATTGAGCGACTGCCTGGGAAAGCGTCTTTTTAGTCTACGAGTAAAGTACAGCTTACGGAAAAGAATGAGAGGGTAAAGAAAGGAAGAAATACGGTTTGTCTAAGGTGAACGGGCCCGGCAAAGGGTAGGGGAACAATTGAGGCTGTCGAACAGGGATTTCGGTTGGAAGAAGCCTGGCTTGCGAGTTTATGTATTTCCAATTCAACCTTTTTAGGGGGGCGTATTAGCCGCTGGACTGGACAAGACAACAAACTGTATATATATATTGGCGTCAACAACTTATTGACCAGGTTGTGTCGGTGCTTTCAGAGAGCAAACATTAAAACAACAAACAGTGATATCAACTTTGTAGAAGCCGTAAGAAAGCCAGCAATTGCAGATTGGGAAGAGCAGGAGAAGACGACTGAAAGAGGGAAATAAGGCAAGGCAAATCAATGACGTAGAGAGAACAGGGATTGAAAAAAGACGCAAAAAACAGAAAAAGCGAAAATCACAAATGTAACAAGGAACAGACATAGGCATCTGGCACTACAGATCTGATCGGCCGATAGCCTTTCGATCCGGTGAGACGGGACGGGTATGCATATTGAGTGACGTCGAGGGAGGTAAAGACGTGAAGGATAAAAGAGGAGAGAAATAGGATAGAGACGAACTCAGTCGAAGAGAATGAGGAAGAGGAAAAGGAAGAAAAGAGACAACCAGCTAATTGTTGAAAAAGACGTGCAACTTGCCGAGCTGAAAGTTTAGCACTAAAGCCTCATACCGAGATGAAGAAAACCCCGGACCCTTGTCGTCGGAGTCTGGCTGATGCAGGCCGGAGGCGGCCGCCGTTGAAAGGGAGGGAGGACGAGAGAAGAGGAGAGAAAAAACAGGGCCCCGATGACCACATCTGACTAAGCAGCCACGATCGATCGCCTACCCTATCTATCTCGTTATCAGCCGGAAATTGTTGTTTCCTTTGGGCTCCAACGACGACATTGCTGCATTGCAGAAAGCGGTGGCTGCCGTCCTGTGTCTTTTTCTTTTTTTCTGTTCAATCAACCTTGTTTCGCTTTCATTCGAGAGAGAGAGTGTCTTTTTGCCCGTGGCGTTGCGCTTTCCGCGTTGCCTGCAGCTTTCTCTTATTATCGTCGTGCTGGCTACGTCCTTTTCCAGCTTCCAAGGCAACCCCCCTTCTTCTCCTCCTCTTCCCTCCTCATCCTTCCATCATGCCGTCACCAGCGGCCAGTGTTTTATCACACCAGACTGACGTGACGGCCTCGACGATAACCCCGGGAGAACTGCCATCGGCATCGGCTTCAGCCCCGGCCGCCATCCCCCCCTCCTCTGTCTCCTCCGTCTCCTCCTTCTTCGCCTCGTCGTCCTTCATGGCACCCTTCCACCACCGTCTGCAAAACGACAACCCGGCTCGCTACGGCTCCTTTTCGAGCTCACAGCAATCACCACGGTCGCCGCCATCAACAGCCGGTGGCGCCTCGACGGCTGGCATGAGCAGCATAGCTCCGTCTCTCTTGTCGACACAGCTGCTGCTGTCACAGCCCCAACCCCCGCCGCCTCCACCGCCGCCACAGCCGTTTCCCTTTACCCACCACGACACAGACAAGTCGCGGCATGCCTATGAGAATCTGGCTGCCTGCGCCAAAGCCTACCGCGTGGCACTCGGCCAGCTGTCGACAGCCGCATCGAATTTTGGCGCCGCGCTCGAGTCCTGTGCGCGGCTAAAGGAAGCGCGGGCACCGCCTCTGCCGGGGCTGGGGCTAGGAGGGATGGGACTGGGCGGCGTCGGCAGCAGCAGCATGCTGGACAGCGGATTCCTCAACGGAGGGGCCTCGGCTTCTGCTTCCACCGTCGGCGGCGTTGGCAGCAGCATGGCCGGTCCCGGGTTCAACCCACCCCCTCCCTTTACGGCTGACATTCTCATGGCCACGTCTGGTCTCTACCATTTGATGGCCAACCAGCAGGGCATCCTGGCCGAGACGGTATACCGCTCCTTTGAGCTGCCGACGGTGCACGAGCTCGACCGCTACTGCGCCGACGTCGAGGCCGAGAAGGAGAGCTACGCGGCCGGCATGCGCGACGCCAGCCGCGACATTCGACGCCTCGAAAAGGAGGGCGTCAAGCTGCGCAAGCCGCGCCAGCGTGATGTCGGCCGCATGCGCAGCCACCTCGTGGCCATGACGGCCTCGCTCGACGCCCTGACGGCACGCCAGGCTGCCCACGCCGTAGCCTTGCTGGACCAGAGTCGTGACATGAGCGCTACCATTAGCCAGGCCAGCCGCAATCTGGTGCGTGCCGAGGTGGACATTCTCGACGGGCTCGCCCGCAAGGGCTGGCCGGGAGGCGGCCTCGATGGCGTCCTCGACGGTGCTGTTGACCTCTTTTCGCGCGGCTCCTACGACGACGACGTCTTGGTGAGTGTCAGCGGCGGTGGCGGCGCCGGCGACGATTTGGGCATCGCCGGGCTCACTGCGGCCAGACCCGTGTCTAGTGGTCTTACGCGAACTGGCTTGGCCGCCTTGGGCGGAAGCATCCACAGCCACGGCCGCAGCCATAGCCGCAGCCGGACTCCGAGTGCCAATGGCAATGGCAATGGCGGTGGCGGTGGCAGCAGCAACGCCACGCCTACCGACAAGAACAGCAGGCTTTTCAGCATCCTCCCCAGCAGCACCATTCTCGATGACAACGACGACGACGACATTGACGACGACGTCACTCCGCCAGAGCGACGTGGACGATCGCACTCTACCAAGAGCATCCATGACGATACCAACAAGGACGATGGTACCACGGATAACAACAACGGTGACGACAACAGTGGAAGAGAAATCATCAGCCAAAGTTACAACGATGCTGGCAACGACAATGATGACAGCATCACCCTCAGCAGCTCGTCTGATCTCTCACAGACGGCGCGTCGCCGCGACCGGGCCGACAGTCTGTCCGTCAGCCCTGCCGGCGCCGCCTACGCCTACCGCCAAGCGCGCCAAAACCACCAGTACCAGAGCCTCAACAGCGTGGCCGTGGCCGACGGAGATGGAGATGGCGAGGCGCCCAAGTCGACGTCCAAATTAAAATCCAAAAGCGGGTCCAAGACCAGCCGCAGCCGTCCGCGAGCTCGGCCATTTTCGCCGCAACGCGTGGTCGTAGACCCCCACGACGATATCTTTACCGGGAAGGAGGCGGTGACGGTAGTTTCAACACCGACAGAAGCAGACGCCGAGGCAATTGGCGACAACAACGACACCAAAAACACTGGAGACACAGACGAGGACACGGACGAGGGTGTCCACGCATGGCGGCAGGTGTCAGACTCGCCTTGAACAGAGGATGTGGCCATATACGACTGGCTAGACGTTGACTTTTTGATTTCTTTTTTCAATTTTCATTCATCTTGGGAGATCAATTTTTTTTCATCCTTTCTACTTTTTCTCATTCTTCTGCTTTTCACATCGTTTCCTTCTCTCTTTTTTGGGAGGGTTTTCTTTTGTATATATCCCATAGTACATGGCACGCGTAGTTGAATGAAGGCCTCTAATGAAACCGAGATGCTGCTTTTTTGCTGTTCTCTTTGCATAGTAAGCCGTCGAAAGGGAGGGATATACACGTATACATACACAATGTACATACGACGAAGAGTAGTATTTTTTGGATGTTTTTCCCACGTTTTACTGGAACGTGAAAAGTGGAACTGCCGCCGTTTTGAAACTGGGGGATAAACACCCAATAGAATGAAGCCCCTAAAAATAGATTGTCCGTCTTCTTCCTCTGTTCCACGATAAGATAAGAAAACCGGGGTGGGTTTTCCCAATGGGAGCCATGTGTAACGACTCGTGTCGCAGGAAACGGCCCCGTCGCTTGAGGAAACCAAAAAAGGGGGAGGGTCCGTAGCCGTACTACACTGGAGATACCTCTTTTTTTCTCCTCTCTTCCCTTTAATCGTTCTTGTCATTTTCGCTCCCTTTTCGCCTGCGTTTTTTCCTGCCATTTTGCTTCTTTTGTCTTCAGCTGGTCTGATTCTTCACAATCATAATTTACGAAAAAAAACTCTCTTCCTCCTTCCACCATGCAGTTCCATCTTGTCGCCCTGTTGGCCACTGCCGCGTCCATGGCGTCGGCCGGCGTCGTCATCACGCCCGTCTTTGCCAACCAAGTCGTGCCCAAGAACTCCAACGACTGCTTCTTTGGCGTCACTACACCGTCGGGATGCGCGTAAGTATTTGTTTATCCTAGTCTTTTCGACACTTGACCTTTTCGCCACCTCTTGCTGATCCAGCTTTAGACCGCTGCGGAAGTCGTCGACAACTTGAAGACAACACTGACTACCCCCATCATGATTTGACGGCAACATCGGACTGCAAAGACCAGTACACGAGGGGAAGACAAAGGACAACGGAAAGATAGACTGACGAAGGAAACAACCATCTTTCACGGAAGACAGTTTCACGGAAGAAAGCTGCGCTGGCCCGCATCAGTCAATATATTTTACCCAATCTTGCTTTATACCTCTGTTATCTCTGCTCTCCTCATTCTGTATAGACTATATAGCGGATTGAATATTTGACAATGGCTTTTTACGTGGATGGCTTCAGACTGAAAAAAATCTATTCGTGAAGCGTGGACTCATGGCTGGCGCTGCGGGTCTCTAAATAATGCAATGTTTGTACACGACCCTCGCCAGCAGTCCGTTTACTCTTATTACTCGGGCCTGTCTTTCTTGACCCTTCTTCAACTCGTCAAGCTACCGTCACTCTCCTCGTCACTCTCCTCAACACCCTGCCCATCGCCCTGCTGATTGGTGTCCTGCCCACGGCCCTAGGAGGCAGTCGTAGTAATTGACCCCGGCAGCTGCCACGCCACAAAATCATCCCGCACATCAAACTCGTCCAGCTCGTAGACTCGACGCAACTGATCTCCACTGCCGTGGCCCCCACCGTCGACAGCGCCAGCCTGGCCTCTTTTGTTCTTGTGCCTGCTGCTGCCGCTGCTTGAGGTTTGCTCACTGCTGTTTCTTCTCGACTTAAGAGACCCCAGTGCACTCCCGTAACTGTTGTCACGGCGGAGGGACGATGTCGTGTGTACACTGTTAGCACCACTACCCCCGCCTCGTGACTGCGTCTCGCTCAAGTCTTCACGATGCCGCTGTTGCTGCTGCAAAACGGACATATCGTTCTGCCCATTGTCGTCGTGTGGTGACACGAGGGCCGGTGCCGATGCCGCCGCTGGTTGTATCCGAAGCTTGCTCAGGTCGCGTAGGCGCAGTGTTGCCTTAGCATCTAACGCATCCTCGCCCCCGGCACCGGTCATGACACAAGCACTGGCGCTGCCACTGGCGCTTCCAGCGCCACTTCCACTGGTAAAGCCTGCATCTTCACCACTACTGGAGTTGCTGCCACCGCCGCTTTCGAATAGTATGTCCGCACCACTGTCCCCGCTCACCCGACGGCCCCCTTCTCCCGATTCCTTCGAGGCCCGTCGGCCGTTGGCAGTCTCTACCGATTGCTTCTTATGTCGCCGTATCGGTGGTATCCGCGGAAGAATGCGCGACGCCTTCTTTGTCGACACAGCACTGCTGACTAGGTCGTCGATATCTCGGTCTGTCGCCATTGACCGCGTCGGCGACGATGATGACCACTCAGTGCGTTCTTGCAGTGATCCGACAGAGTATACTGATGCCGCTTCCCCGCCTGTTCTAGAGGGCCGCATGATGCTAGGAGCCACCCTCCCGGTAGCTGTTGATGATGATGGTGGGCCACCCGCCGACGACGAGGCGCGGAATCCACTGCCACCACTGAAAATATCCTCGATGCATTCGTCAGCTGGGAGTTCGCCCGCCTGGCAGGCCCATGAAGCGGCCAAGGCGCGCCGGTACACATCTTGAATCTCCGAAGCTTCACGGCCAGAGGTCCCGACTCCGGTGGTGTGAAGGCCACCAAAGCCAATAGAATCCACATCGTCAGGGTCGTCGCTGGGACTAATTCCTCCCATGCCGCCCATGACCTCTCCACTCGCCAGAATGCCGGCAATACCACCAAAGACTGCTGCGGACTTGAGAGGCGGCGCGACGAAATTGCGTTCGCCGTCCATCTGGACCATGAGAATGCTGACTTTGAGAGTGCTGTTGATCTTGCTGTCCTGCATTAGATACCGCCGAGTGACACCATCCTCAACAGGCGGCCCGGACAAGGTTGAGGCAGAAGATCCGGCCGTCGACGGTGCGGCCGGCCCAGAACCGGTCGAGCTTGACAGGATAGAGGCATCCGCCACGGATTCAGCATAGCCCGGGTTGGCGACACTGTTGCTGTGGCTCGCGCTGGCAAAATTGCCCGCGGGCGGGCCTCTCATACTAAGCGAGCTGCGCTTTCGCGAATGCCATCCGCCGCCCCCGACACTGCCGACACCACCCGCAAAGGCCGAGTCGTAGTAGTAGCTGCTGTCGCGCGAGTCGGCCGTGCCCGGGCGTACATCCCGTAGCATGGCTTCGCTTTCGGCGACATATTCGGCCAGGTTCAGGGTGATCTTTCCCAGAAGAATCTTCTCTTCGCGACTGGTGCCATTGGCATCAAACTCTTGAAAGACCTCGAACTCGATAGGAAACTCGGACAGGCGGTTATGCCGGTCAATAAGGAGGCGAATGGGAATGATTTTCGCATAGTTGTAGTCGACTCTATGGTTTGCGATGAACCGTTTCTGCGTGCGCCCACGGTGATCGCTGTGGAGACTATGGGGAAGCTGCCATTTGACAAAAGACCCTCCCGAAACCAGTGGCACGTTGTTGAGGTCGTAAATCTATGCCGTATTAGCCGGATGAAGAGAGGGGTAAATGCAGCAAGAAGAACAGCAAAATCTTTCAACCAAAAATACTTTTATTGAATTGAAATGAAAGAGACAACTCACTTTAAGATGAAGCTCGAACCGAGGCTGCCGTACTGTCGTTAGTTTGCTTGCAGCCTTGGATGTGAAGATCCTCAGTCTTTTATCCGGGCTTACCTTTCTAGATTTGCCAACTGTCGGGAGAACGGTCAGGTCAGTAACGGCTTTGGTACTTGGAGGCAACCTAAAGGCAACCATGGTGAAGGCGACGGCGCAGTGCAATGTGTTTGCCAAAATAGAGATAGAGAAAAGTGAAAAAGGAATGCTACTGCCAGCAGCGCTTGCTGTCTTCTTAATAACCAACTTCACGGCCCCCGCCCTCCTTTGGGCTTGCTCTTTATCCGAGTAGGCACCGGTGTTTTCATGGAGCCACTGGGCGCGAAAAAAAAGAGAGTTTTTCGTAATGTAGGAGCAAAGAGATGAGGGCAGAACACAAAAAAGGGTAATGGGCTGACAGCGAGAGGCAAAGACAGCTGGCAATGACAAGGGTGAAAAAGTCAAGGGGTATAGAGGCTGGCTATATACAAAAGACAGGCGGAAATCAAAATCAGATCAGAGACTTGGTCTCAAGCTTAACGTACTGAAAGATGCCATGGCGAAGGCGGGGAAAGAGAGGCGACCCGGGAATGGTAAGTTGGTGGGCGAAGCCGTCCGTAGATCGGATTTGATGTGTGGTTTTTTTAGCCCAACGTTTCCTCCTTCGTCCAGCCTTTTGCCTCTGTTTTTTTGCCGGTGTGCCGACAACAACGGCCACGCTGCCACCCTAGGCCTAAGCCTATGCCTAGTATAATGCTGTTCTTCCTCCTCACTGATAATGGAACAGTATGGGAGCCACCATGGGAGGAAAGAGGGGGTGTACGCAAGACGCGCGAATAATTCGTGGGAGCGGCTGGAGTTCGATGTGTATCGTACCGTATCTCTGGAATTGCCGGAAGATACAGAGGTGAGACAAGCGCTATGGGAACGGCTCAATAGGGGAATGTGGTGGAAGACGTGTGCGCGCGCGCCCGCGAGAGTGAAGCGTGTGGCAAAGGTAACGAGAGGTAGTGACAGTAGCAAAGTAGTGAACGGGGGGGGTGAGTAGTGGAGAGGGTTTAACTCGAGATGGGAGGCCAGATGAGAGACCGTGGCCGGGTTGTCGAGGTGGTGGCAGTAGTGCGTAGCCAGTCGCAGTAGTGTGTGGTCGTAGTTCGCAGTCGCATGGGATTGGGGGCAGGAGGATGGACGCGAATAGGAAAGCGGCGAGTTCGAGGCCAAAACAAAGGGAATGCGTGGTAATGGACGCTTTGGATCAATGGCCAGAATCCTGCAGCTAATGTGCTAGTGCGTGCGTCGAATAGCTAAGCTTTCCAAGCCGTTCGGTCGCGGACGGAGCAGGTCGAGTGCCGGGGGAATGACTGGAGTTAAGGACGGAGGAAGAGGACGGCGTTGAATGGTTCGGCGGAGGAAAACAATGTTGGATGGCGAGCGGTGGACAACCTAAAAAGCAATGCTCTTGAACGTCAAAGAGCCGCCTAACAAAGAGGGCCGAGCCAGAAAGAAGGAAGGAGCCGTCTTGTCTCGACAAAGGGCAACAGATTCACGCTTTGGCAGGTAGGCGCGACGGCAGTGACGATTCGACACGGAGTACGTACTACAGAGAGCAGACTATTTAGTACGGAGATAGACGCAAGCGGATATAACCACTCACAAAGGGGGCAGCAGTGCCCCACTTGCCGCTTTCCGTTTTCGTCGTTCGGTTTTCTGGGGCAAAAGCCGTCGGATGCACCGGCAGAAGAGAAGGCAAGAGCGAAGAACCAAAAAAACTAACAAGGACGAAAACATTTGGAGGGAAGTACCACACGAAAAAACACTCGCAAACAGATGTCTGGGCAGAAGAGGCAAGCGCGTGAGATGATGGTTTTCAGCTGGGCAGGCGTTCTGCTTACTTCGTATGCTTACGGATAGAAGAATGCAACAATACGACTGGGCTACCACAAGTGCGGGGGCATGTCAGCACGATATGTATTCTAAAGTATGTACTCCTCGAGTAGTGCTCGCTAGTACTCATCAAGTACGGTAACACAAATACGAATATATGTAACTTTGCGAGTCTATGGAAGGCGTACTTTCCTGCTTACAGAGTACAAAGGGCGCTACCACAGCCCTAGAATGGCCAAAGATGGTTTGTAAAGCACGGTTCAAAGACCATTTGGGTGACAATTTGTCAGAAAGGGCGAGCCGTGATGTTGCAGCAATATCTGGTTAAATAAAGGGGGAAATAAGGAGAGGCAAATTGACAAGAAACCAAACCTCAAAGGGGAATGTTAATAATATGAAATAATAGAACCAACCCAAAACCGTTTCGGCACGAGACCTGTCCGCAAAACCAGAAAACGCCCCTGTCAATCCCATTTGCCTAGAAAAGTTTACCGTGCATAACAGTGAACAAGCACTTCGCTTGCGTGCAGACGGGAGTGCCACACGACGGGTACTGCCATGTCTTTATTCCAGTAATGGTCTGCAGACAATGGCGATATTCATTGTACGGCCGTTTAAAACCCGTTTCGAGCCGTTTGTAATTGTATTTTGGTCCGCTAAAGCACTTTTGTAAGCTTCGCTCTATTTTTCATAAAAACGACAATATAAAGAAAACCGAGGCAAAACGGGTAAAAACACACAAAGAAACACGAGGCAACTGCGTAAAAAGAAGCAATAAAAGGCAAATGAACGGAAACCATGGCCTAATGAAAGCCCTCTGCCCATATCCGAAAGCTCACCGAATGCTGAAAAAACAAGTCTGACATATTGTCGTAGTTGCTACCTTTTGCGCCGCTTCAAGTAAAAAAACACTCCAAAATTCCAAACCCAAATTCAAGCCGAGGCGGCCCGAAGAAAACCAAGACGCCCCTCCAACCGTTGCAATGCTGCGCTACTCCTCCTCGCTAATCTCGCTCTCCGACTCGGCTGCCATGAGCTCTGCTTGCAGTTCGGCTTCTAGCTCGGCCTCCAGTTCGGCTTCCTCTCGCTTCTTGCGCTCCGCCTCTTCCTGCTTCAACTCTCTCATGAGAGCCTCCTCCAGCTCGTCCAGCCCGTCCTCGTCATCGACGGCCGCTGCCACAGGAGCCGCCGCGGACTTGCCCTTGGCCTCTTTTGTAGACATGTGCGTCGGCTCCGGATCAGCAGACACTGGCTTTGATTTCGGCTTTGATTTCGGTTCCGGAGCCGGAGCAGAATCGTCTTCGTTCGGGTCCCAGTACTCGCCCATATCGTCGCCATCATCCAAGTCGCCGCCGGGGTCGTCGCCCGAATTCTGAAATTCGTCAAAGGTGCGCATGTGGAATTGAGCCTGTGACGATGCCGTCCCACCAGAGCCGCTGCCGACGGCATCTCCGCCTCCGCCGCCCAACGCCCCACGTCCTCCACGCCCGCTTGGCCCCTCGGGATATTCAATGACCAAGCCGATATCTCCGTCATCAACATCATCGTCATCGTCCTCGTCTTCCAACTCTTCCCAGCTGCGCCTCTTCTTCTTAGCCGGCGAAGGCTGTGATGGTAGAGATAGCGGTGGTGGTGACGCCGGCATCGGCAACGGCAACGCCGCTGCAGCCGCCGCTTTGCCAGACTTTGAACTTGCCGACGGCTGTCTGATGCCGCTGGCCGTAATAGTGTCCTCCACGTGTGACTCCTTTTCGCGGGCCTTGCCGTTTGCCAGGTCTCTTTTCGCCTTGCCAGACTTGTCGGCCAACGCCTTCTTCGTCTGGCCGGCACGGCCACCTTCTTTGCTGTCGTTCCCATCCTTCCCTCTTATCGGTGACGCTTTTGTGGCCTTGGCCAATTTGCTGCCTTCTTTCGGCCTGGTCGACAAGACCCCTCCTGCTCCCGGTCCCTTGTGGTCGGGGCCAGATGTCGAGGATGAAGACAGTTTCGGCGCCGTGGATGGGCGGGCGACTTGGATAAAGTCCTTGGGCGACGAATCCCGGGTCTCGCGGTTGTCTCGGGCTTCCTGCAAGATGAGAGCTTCACGCTTCTCACGGACCTCCTTGGCGGCCTTGGTCTCGCGGTCCGCATCTGCCGGTCCGCCGCTCTGGGACAAGACAGTGGCATGCTTGCCATCGCCTGGCTTTTTCTTGGAGATCTCGTGCGTGTTACGCAAAGCTGGCGACGGCCGTTGGGGCGGGCGTATGGGCTTCTGCATGGGCCGCAAGGGCCCGGAGCTCTTTTTGACAACGTTGGCTCGCCGTGGCTGTGCATTGGCACTGCTCGCGCTGTTGGTTCCATTCCCATTCGAAACACTGGAGGCACTGGAACCACTGGAACTAGGAAAGCCACCCGGGCCGCCTCCTCGCTGGCGCACCAAGCCCTTGGTGTTCTCGTCAATATGGGCGTGCTTCTTCTTGAGGTCGTCGGCGTCGTGGTTCGTGGGTGTGTCGACCATGTTCATGACAAAGAGCGAGTCCAGACGGTGCAGGATAAAGTGCCGCTGCTTGGAGTCAAACACAAGCACATATTTGTTTCCCTTGGCCACGCGGGTACCTGCATAAACATAACGGCCGCCGCTGTTGTCCCGAAACGTCACTTCAAAGTCAGTGTCACTGTCGGCGCCAAGGCCCATGCTGCTGTCTCCGTCATTGTTTTTGTTATTGTTGCTGCTACCGCTGCCGCCACCGCTCGTAAGTGTCGCTGCTCGTTGCGTTGACTTGTCCGTCAAATGCTTAGGCTTGAAGTTGTCTGCGCCCGGCAAAGAGAATTAGTGTCCGCCCGCCTTGTCAGACAACACCCGCTCTCTCCAAGGCTGCCACTCACACCGTATGCCCAGAAAGGCCTGCTTTGCATCGCCAGGATTGCGAATGTCCTCGCCGAGCAAGACCTTGTACGATGCTGGCTTCGTTGGATTGATCAGGCCGGCGCGGGACAGCGCCAGCGATGAGGTAGCCATGGTTCGTGGAGAGAAGAGTGAGGCGACTCAAATTCCCGTAATCTTTCGTATCGTCGAATCTCAGTATTGCGCTGCCACCACCGCTATTGTCGTCGAGAAAGAGGCGAAAGAGAAGAGCGAGGAAAACAGCGATAAAACAGGTCGGAATCTGGGCCTGGCAACCATTTACTGACACAAGAAAGCCAAACAGGCCCCTCGTTCGGAAGTAATGCTACACAAGCACGACGGGAGAGGACATGAGGAAGCCGACTGAGCAGGAGTCCACTGCCAAATCGAAGGACCAGAATTGTGTTGATGGTAGAAGATGGCGGGATAGGACAGACGGTGGCGGTGGAGAGAAAGCAGCTGCTAGCTCGTGGTTGCTCGATATTATAGGCGGATTCTTACGGGTAACGGCCAGTAAAATACGCAGTAAATCCCGCCCTACAGGCCACGCGGTCCACTTTTATGCTCATATGTGATGATTGTTATTTTCGAAGTGTATCGGCCATCTACAGCTCATCAAGCAATCCTAGGTGTCTACTGCGCCTCCCGCACCCTTTGTTCGCCTCACTGTCTAAGCTGCCTGATGCGAGGTGCTTCCAAGTCAAGTACTTTTTTTCAGTAAGGCGAGAAAGAAACAAAAAATTAATGTGCAAATATGAATTTAAAGTACATTTCCGCTATTGTAGAAACTTCAAGACAAAGATCAAGAAACAAGTGGTTGATGAAGAGCCGTTGCTTTACTATTTTGTCAAGCTTTGAACTCTGTTTTCTCCTCGTCCTCCCTCGTGATACCCGCAGTGGCCCCAACGGTGGCAGTTGGTGCGGCGACGGCCGCCGCCTTCTCTGCCCTTTTTCTATCGCGCCTCAGCAGGAATACAGTCAGGGCGGTAATAAGCACTATTCAGATTAGTAAGGAGGTGATGGGAGGCCCAAACACAGACGGGAAGAAAACTCACTCAACAGGACCTGCAGCCCAATAGACCATTCGTAGCCCTTTTTGGCTGCCGGGAACTTTGTCGTTTTCCATACAAAGTTGGGAGCCTAAGCAGTCGTGTTAGAGTGCTTTCTCTTCTTTTGTATCACCCAGAGTTCAAAACACAAAGTTCCAGCCCCTAACACGTACCACTGCCTGAACAACATAGGCCAGATCGTTGGCCAAAGCCACGAGCAGCGACCGCTTCTCAGTATCATCAGAGCAGATCTCGTTGATCCAAGTCAGAATCAGCGGGCCGGCGCCAAACTGGCAAATGGTCAGTAACTTTTCCATTATCGGGCGGCAATGTGATAGGAGACTCACTCCGATCTGGCCGAGCCAGTACACGACTTTGCGACCGTTGATATTGGTGTACAGCGGCATCTTGAGCAGCAAAATTCCAAGGATGAGCTATAAAGTTAGATGGGGCAGAAGAAAGAAAAGGAGGATGATAGAAGAAACGAAAGAATTAACAGAAACAATTCCTACATTAATGACAGCACCTGCTTGAATAAACGGCCAGCGGGTTCCGTGCAATGGCCCATCGGAAAGCCAGCCCCAGATGAGTGCGACCACGATAAAGATGCCGGTTGTGACGAGCGGCAGGTTGTTGATTTGCGGGACGGTAAAGTGCGTGCCCGGAACCGGGTAAGGCTTGGTATTGAAGCTCTTGAGCCAGTAGCCCATGGCCTGCTGAGCGCCGCCGTTGTTCCAAACGACATAAATGAGGGCTTCCCGTTAGATTGAGTCGTTTTTTCTTCTTTTCCTTTCCCCTACTCGGCCGTTATTCGTCTTCACTTACGCAAGAGGTAGGTATGCCAGCTGAGGAGGATGCGATTGACCTTGGCCCGGGTCCATGGCTCGGTGCCGGCGCGGCCAACGGCTTTCATGCGCTCCACCGACAGTTTGTGTTCACGCTGTGTCGTCCACCACGTCTTCTTGCCGCTCTGGGGAAGGTTTGGGAAAAAGACGAAGCCAGCGACGGCCAGGGGCAGTGTGATGACGCCGTCGACGATAAAGAGCCATTGCCCTGCAGCAAGTCAGCCAAACAAAGAGATAAGATGGAGGAGACAAGACGTTCTTACATCCGGCATAGCCGTGGACGCCGTCGAGATTCGAGTACGCGGCGGCCTGCAGAAAACCACTAAATAGGCTGCCAATGGACCCTGCCAGCCAAAATATCATGGCACGTTTCCCAATCTCCTGTGGCGTATACCATGAGCCCAGCAGGTAGTGGATGCCTGGGTAGAAACCAGATCTGTGGGGGGGTTAGCCAGGGAAGATTTTAGGAAAGATTTTCCCCCTCTGTGGAAACTAACTCAAAGAGTCCGACAAAGAAGCGTGTTGCATAGAGCGCGTGGTACGACTTGACGACAGACGTGCTAATGGTGGCAATGCCCCAGCCGACCTCGAGAGCCGGAATGACCCAGCGCGGCGACACGCGCGTCAACAGCAGGTTTGAGGGGATCTGGCCGATAACGTATCCGACGGTGAAGACAGACGTGCTGGTGACCAGCTCGTTGCCGTACATGTGCAGGTCCTCCTTCATGCCGCTGAGAAAGGCGTTTGTCACATTGTTGAGGTCCAGGTTCTTGAGAAAGTAGCCAATCGAGGCAAACGTCAGCACAAATGCGTCCAGCTTGAAGAGCAACCGTCGCTGATCTGCCGGCAGCTCCCACGTGTCCCAGAGGTAGCCCTTCCAGGACCGCAGCTGCTTGACCTCGAGCACCGAATCGCGCGAGGCAGAAAGGGAGGAGCCGGCAAGGCCGACACCGGCTTCGAGATCGCCGTGCCCGTCAGAACGAGAGTCGGAGCTGCGAGCCGTTGAATGTATGGCGGTAGTGGTAACAGCAGCGGCGCTACCAGACTCGGCATGGCCTTGAAGATGTCCCATGGTGGTCTCAGTAAGGGCAAAAAGAGCCTTGCTGTCGATAAGGCAGGGCAGATACAATGCTCGATTGATTCAATATGTACAGACCTTTGCTCTTTTCTACTCCATATATATACTTTGAAAACAATAAAGTACAGCATCATGTCGACCGTCGACACCCATTTTCCTTGGCTTGACGCTTCGCCATTCGCGGCGCTTTTCTCGGGACACTTCCGAGCTTCGTCGTGGCCCCTGGGAGAACACTGCACCTTTCTCCCTTCTGTACTGCTAGTTCCCGTTGGCATCATCCGTCCCAAGTATGGCAAACGGTCCAGGCCACAGATGGCAGATTCCTTTGCCGATAAGAACTCGACAATGTTCCCATTATCATGGTCATCGGCATCGTCCTCTGTGCAACTTGTAACCGTCTGCCCACTCATTGGACTTGGCGGGCGTCAGATAAGACCATGACTGCCTTGCCTCATCCAAGGCGACATCTTGTTTGCCATGCTCTCGGCTGGCGGCCTTCTTAAAGAGGGATAGTTTTGTCGATCAAAGTCCCAGGAATTCCCGACGGTGCTTTTGCAGGGGGTTTGCCCAAGGCGTCATTCAGCGGTCTTGCATCTTCTACTAGGGAAAGAAGGCAGAGGGGGTAAATGGGGGAACAGAAAATGGCAACACAAATAGAAAAATAACAAGAACCGAAGACACCATATTGACCCCAGATGAGACAACCCGGACGGCCTCCGATTTGGTTGGCCAGCGTTTCTCGGCGGCGTCTGTATTTTGATATATCACGTGGATTTTATGCAACATGTACAGCCAGCACACATTGTAGTATTGAGAAGCATATTTGTACTCTTTGAGAGGTGTGATGAGTTTTAATGGGCTGTCAGGCTATCACGAGTCATTGGTTGACACCATCGGTAGATGTGCAGCCGGCGACGAGTGGTGGAAGCTGTGTCAAATTTGAGCGTGAACTTGTCTTGGCAATTCCATAAAGACGGCATTGTCTACAATTATTTACCTCTATTACTTTTGCCAAAGCAAAAGCAAATTGAGAGTAGACGCTATGTCTAACTTTGCGAAATGAGTGTTGACCGAGACCTGATTCCACAAGAGTTGCTGCGTGCTTAGGAATAAACGAATCAAAATCCCCCACTTCAATGACGCCCTTCAAGTCTCGAGAGTCAAAATGAGCCCGTTTGTCGGAGTCTACCGCTTCTCGATACAAGAAACATGGGGAAATACCCGTAACGGCAGACTGCAGAGCGCGTTGGGGCGATTGTAATTGACGAGGCGGGGCGGTGGGGCCGGAGCAAGGCTATGCTAGGCTATCCGGACATTTTCCATTCCGGGTTGAATACAAACGAGCAGGAAGAAAAGCAACGAGGCAAGAAAGTTATTGAAGTTACGATGACGTTTATCGTATAAGAATGCAGATCGTCGGTACATCACGTGATGCCCAAAAAATCACGATTAACGAATGGCAACGAGCAGTCCCTTTTATTTTGTACTGCGAGCGTAGCAAAAGAACAGAAAATAGAGCAGATATATTTCTATATTAGACGGACAGGAACTGTGAGTTGGCTGCAGAGTTCCAGAGGCCGTTTTACGATATGTTTAGTCAGCATCGGTTACTGCGAAAACAATTAAACTGACAAAACATTTCAACGACTCAGATAGCTCAAAATCAAGAAAAGTATCACTCGACTTCAGTTTCTGTCAATCAATATCACTTTTATTTTTCAGTTATTCTGCGCTGCCAGTGGCGAGCCTTTCTTTGTCCAGTCTCGACGGGTTATCGAGTTCCCCACTATCCGTCTTTCCACTTTGCACAGCCCCATTATCATCATTAAAAGCCGAAATCGCCCTTTCAACTCCTGATTCCTCCCTCCAGCTATCGACCAACCTTTACCTTTTCCAGGCAAGACACAACAGCATCAAAACATACAAATTACCGTCATCATGGAGAACCGACAGAAAGCCATGGATGTTAACCGTTCGCTCCGGACGATTAAGAATGTGAGTGGGAGAAGCCGATGGCCAGATGGAAGCAATGGGGTTCAGCCAAGGAGATCAATGACTAACCTGGCTGTTACCACAGGAACTCGAGACGCTGCTTGAAAAGGGCGCCATCACAGACGACGCGTTCAATGATATCCACAGCATGCTGCCGCAGGAATGGAGTTTGCGTGATGGGCGGCCGCCGGCCGCCAAAGCTACGACGACATCCGCCCGACAGACTGCTACGGCGGCGACGCCGAGCCTTCCCGTTCGCAATGCCGCCAGTGTCGCCGCTGCTGCCGCCGCCACGGCCACGGCCACACCCACACCAGAACCAACCCCAGCGCCGGCATCGGCTTCTCCGGCTCACATCACCGTCGGCTACGCCACCGCCAAATACCGCTACGACGCACCCAACGATGGCGACGTGGCCTTTGAGCGCGGCGAGTCGGTGGCCGTCTTTAGCCGGGTCAACGACGATTGGTGGCTCGGCCGCAACATGCGCACCAGCGACGTCGGCATCTTTCCTCGGCAGTACATCAAGCCAGACCCGGCGCTGGCCGAGCTGGAACGCAGCGGACAGGTGCCGTCCGTGGAGGAGGCAGAAGCCGCAGCAGCAGCGGCCGCGGCAGAGACGGCAGAAACGGCTTCGAGGGCAGCACCGTCAACCACGTCTGAAAGCTACGACGCGTACGGCGCCTTCCAACCCCCCAACAACCCGCCGCCATCGTACTACAGCGGCGGCGATGCCAAACAGCAGCCGCCGTATCAGCAGCAGCAGCCGTATGGCTACCAAGGCGGCTACCAGGGCTACCAAGGAGGCGGATACCAGGGCGGAGGCTACCAGGGCGGCTACCCGCCACAGCCTGCTCCAATGGTCGCTGGTCCGGCCGACCAACCGGCTCCTGCGTCCGGTTCAGCGACTGGTGACAAGGTCAGCAGCGCCGGCCGCAAGATTGGCGGCAAACTTGGCAATGCCTTTGTGACGGGCGTGGGTTTTGCTGCCGGCGCAGAGCTGGTTGGGGCTATTCTATGAGGAGGGATGAGAGGGAGCAGGGACGGACCCTTGACAGGTCAGATCAGAGCGTTTGCCAAAAGTTTGGCTCTTATCTTGTCCGGTTTGTCTCTCGTTAGAGTGGATTATCTTGTGTCCCGTTTGTTTCTCGTTATAGTGGATTTGCATTATCGGTGTTTACAGCAGCCTCTTGTTTTCGGATCTTTTTATTCTACTGATACATTCATGTTACATTGGGTCCATTGGCATGTTTCTGCTGCCTGCCTGTTGCTAGAGCAAGTCGTGACACATGCCGGCTCCGCCTATATGGAAGCGCTCGGCCTTTCTTTTGTTTGGCGGATCGAGCGGAACGGGCGAGAAGGTGACTGTATCCGCATGAGTTCACAACAGAATCACCCAAACGTGCGCTCTTCTGGCTGAGGCGTAGTACAAAATGCGACAGATTAGCCAGCACAAGAGTATGTGAGAAGGGGACAAAAGAAAGTTCCAATAGTCAAGAGGACAAAAGACACGATCCAATAATCAACGCCCTTTCCCCGTTACACTCCAGCGTACATCTCGGGTAGGACAAACTAAATCAAACCGACTCTTGGTCGACCGGAAATGATAAGAAGCGGATATGAAAACAGGTTACATGATATCCAGCAGACGCGGCGACGGCCGAACAAAGCATCACCAACTTTCCTGGTCGAGGCTAGAAAATGCAAACGGCTGAGCATGCAGGCCCGGCCGATAAAGCGAACGTAAAAACGAAAACACGCGGCACAAGAAATGGACCAACACAATCCTATCACACCAACACGGCAGCAAACAACTACCAAGACTGGGCGAAAAAGACAAACAGCAAGATTGTTCTCGGAAAACAAGACGACAGCCGTTGGACCCATAAAAACGAAGCCCCCACTTTTTCGTTTGCTTGTCTTGACCACTCCTCTACTACTTCCTACAGGCTCTCTCCCTCTCAAAAGAAACGGGGGTTTATCCTGTTTCTCAAGGAGGACTGATGCATGGAACTGAAAACTAGAAATGATTCTCTGGGAGCTTGCGTGTTTAAAAGTCGAGCGGGGTGGGAAAACAAGAAGAAACGAATAGACAAGGCTGAGGCGAGATGAGAGACAACAGAACGAATGAAAGCAGCGGGAACCATTGGGCAGCCATGGTGTCTGAGAGACTCTGGATACAGACATTAGTTTATTGTAAAGTCAAGTGAAAGTGCCCACCCATAGGTTAAGCAAACAGACGTTGGCGAATAACGGAAATCCCTACGGTCATTTTCAAATTTTTCTTTTTTTCCTCCCCCTTTTCCCTTGTTTTGATTGTCTCAACCGTCCGTCTTCCCCTCTCTTTGGGCGACCTGCAGGAGGAACTGGGACAAACCAAGGGACCTCTTCCCGGTCTCATGCCCACTCGGTCAAACAACAAGTCGTTGGATGCGGCTGACTCCGCCTAGCGTAGTCTTTTCTTCGTTATCCTGATTGTCTATTCGTCTATCTCTAGAGTCTGTTTGTCGTTTGTCCTCGTGGCTGCTTTGTCCCTCCACCTCGGTCTGACCAGTGTCGGGCCATGCCATGCACGATGCCGTCCCTCAGCCTTCTCCCCCTCCATGCCACCCCGGTCGAGAGACGGGCGCTGTTTGTTGCTGGGGCCGGTCTTGTCTCTTGTATCGCTTCTTGTGCCAGCTTTTTCACCGGTGTGGCAGCTGCCGCCAATGGCTCTCTGCCAACACTCATCGAGAGTGGGCGTCTGCATGCCTGCCTGCCTTTCTCTCTCTGGCGGCATGCATTGGCACCTCCTTTCCCGGTATCATTGTACGATCTCGGCCCCGGCCAGTCCATGATATCACATCTTTCTGTTTGGTCTCTGTCGGAAATCTGATGTCCTGTCAGAGTATAATGGCCTTTTGCTGCATCTATACGGGTACCTCGGCGAGACTTGTTTCGTTTGTCCCTGTTGCTTATCTTGCCATTCTATTCTCCCTTCCCCCTCATGACCGGCTGGGACAGGAACCTGTCCGCCTGTCCAATGCCTGTCCTCCTAGAAGAAAGGGGGTGGGGGTGAGATGGGGGGAAGGCTAACGAGCATCAATACGGGTTTTTGTTTGCTCTCAGAGATTGTCGACACATGATAATCACATCCCCATCAATGGTGCCGTTTTTGCACATATATTCAGCCCATTGTCCCCCTCTCTTCGTTTCTTTTCTCACTCGGAGATTTCCGTTGCTGTATCATCTTGGATGTCGCTTTTTCTCTCATCCCCCAAACTTTTGCGTCTTGAAACGGACACATTTCTGTTGGTGCAAACATATCACCGAGTTGTGAAACTCTCTGCTTTGTCTGTTTTGTTCAGTTTCGTTGGCCATTCTTGTTCATCCTTTTGTTTCTGCGGAACCGGTATGTCTGGCACTATTGTGATTGTCCCCAATATCTGTTCCCGAGGCGCTAACTCAAACAAAGCGATTGCCAACTTGTTGCCATGGCTTCCCAATCTCCGTATATGGCTCCTGCCGTGAGTTTTTGATTGTTTCTTCTGTTCCGTGTCTTTCCCCTTCTCTGACCATTGCCAGGATCTCCACTGCATCAGCCATGTTTACGGTGCGCTCGTTGTCTTCGGCCCTGGCGCTGAGGTGCTCCACGTCACCTTGCCTGGCAACGTCACGGCTGTCCGGCTCAGCCAACTTCCCACGGGAACGACCGTGGCCGATATCCAGGCGGACTTGCACCAGCTGGGATTCGTCGTGCCCCATGGCGACATTCAGCTAAAGCCTTGCCGTGGGGAGGCCATTGTGAGAAAGGAAGACCCCTTGTTTGCACGCCGGCTCATCCAGGCCATGGCTGCGAACAAGACAGCGGTCGCCCGCCTCGGTGGTGTCCTGGCCGAACCGGGCCTAGCGGTCACGGATGTTGGTGGCATAGGTAGTGCCGGGGCCTTGAGCAGAGAATTGCCGCCACTGGCGTCGCTGCCGCCGATGCCGGTGCAGCTGCCACTGCCCTTCAACCACTACCCCGGTGGTCTGGGCGACCTTCGCTGCGTTCTCTGTACGGCGCCGGCGCCGGCGTCCCCGATGCAAGTGGATGTAGCCGTGACCGAAATGCGCAAAGCTTTGGAGGCCGCGGCCGGTCCCATTCTGTGGCAGTGCGGGCCCTTTCTTGAGCCAGCCAAAGGCGGAAAGCACCCTGGACAAGAGTTGCTCATGCGTTTCTGCTTCACCAATGCCAATGACGCCACGCGGGCGGTGCAGCTCTGGGCCGCCGACGACGGCGACGGCGAGAAAAAGACCAGACGCGACGGCCTGCCCATGGCGTCCATGACGGCCCGTCCGCTTTTTGTGGCCACTTTTCAGGTGCCGGGCCGCCTCTTTATAGCACGGCAGCCGAAGTTGTTGGCAATGCAGCAGCAGCAAAAGGCCGAGTGGAATGCACGGAGAATCGAGCTGGCGCGGTACACGGCGACGACGGCGACGCCGCCCGACTTGCCGACACAGTTGCTCCAGCTGACCACAATTGTGCTGGCCGACTTGTTGGCGGTGCGGAAAATGGTCGAGACCGTGCTAATGGGCGCAGACAAGGCGGGCGAGTCTGATGCCCATGCCGTCGCTGCCGCTGCCGCCGCCGTTGCCGCTGACCGTCCGGTGTGCCACCCCTTCTTCTCCATCAAGAAGGGCAAAGACACGCAGACGCACACGCTGGCCGCCGTGCTGGCAAAGTTTGGCGTCACCCTGGTGCCCGACAGCCAGGGCGAGCGCCTGCGTCTGTACGGCGGTAGTGCGGAGCAGAGAGAGCAGGCGGCCTCGTTGCTGGCCGAGCAGGCTTCTGGAGAGGCGGCCGAGGAAGAAGCCGGGGAGACGGCGTCTGATGCTGTCCGCGTCTCTCTTTGCCAAGTCTGCACCACTCCTGCTGAGGACTCTGTCTGGCCTGGATGCGGCCACGTCTACTGCCGTCCCTGCTTCCGCCACTTTGGCCTGCACGGTCAGACGGTCAAGGACGGCCACGCCTCGGTGCGTTGCCACGGCTGGCATGTCATGACGGACGCAGACCCGACCGGAGTGGCCACCAGCCGTGCCTGCCGCTCCCGTGTCGGGCTTGACGTCCTCATGGCCGCGCTCTCTGTCACCGATTTCGTCCGTGTCCTTTCGGCCGCTTTCAATGTCCACGTACGTAGCCACCCGCGCCAGTTTCGCTTCTGTCCGACCCCGGACTGCCCGCAGATCTATCGGGTGACCGGGGAGGTCGAGGATGGGGCTGTCGCCGCTTCTTCGACAGAGGCCCCCCTATTTGCTTGCCCCCTCTGCCTGCACACCATTTGCTCTCGCTGCCACGTTGACCATACCGGCCTCGACTGCGCCGCTTTTCAGGAGCAGGAGCAGACTCTGGGTCAGGGACAGCGGCAGAGACAGGGGGAGCAGTCTGCTCCCTACACTGGCGTCCATGGAGCTATGCACCAGCAACTCGGCCTGAAAACATGCCCGCGCTGTCTGACCGACATTGAGAAAAATGGCGGCTGTGACCACGTCACCTGCCGCGTCTGCGCCACCCATATCTGTTGGCTCTGCCAGGCCGGCTTTGTTGAGTCGCGAGCCTGCATAGAGCACATTGGCGACCACGCGGAGAACGACGTTGAGGAAACCGGCCAGGACAATGCTGGGGACGGCGACGAGCACGGTGTTCTCGCCGACTCCCTGACCGACGGCCTGCACTATCTGCTGCGCGACGACGACCAGCTCGAGGCCTTTGAGAATTTGATCTCGAGCCGCATTCGGGACGTGCAGAGACGCCTGATGGGCCAACACCCTGACAGAGACGGCCAAGACAGCATCACCGACCAGTCGTCCGACTTTGCCTCCGAGGCCGAGGATGAGGTTGAGTCGGAAGTAGACTAGGCAAGAGGAAATAGGACAGACGTTCAAGGGGGAGGCGGATTTGGTGGGGAAGGCAACACATCTATGAAGGCCAAGGGACATGAGAAATGAGTGAGGAACCAATGAAAGAAAACAAATTGAAATAGCAAAAAAATGGAACAAAGGAACGGGAACAATTTGATCACGTACTGTTTAGTTAACTGCAATATGAATCTGCTGCTCTTTGCAAAGCGTCCTGTTCTGGTTGGGATGAACCCAACTCACAGCCATTTATCGCTAGCGTCCTGCAAGCCGTCCTTTGCGTGCCCGATCGGTGCGGCCTGAATCTGCCGTTGTCGTCGGTTACCGTTCCTGTCTTTATCCCCGCATTCAGCTTCGGCCTCTCACCGTTTTCGGCTTCGCCTCTCGTCTCACTCCTCACCTTTCAGAGCTGCTCCTCTTGCTTCGCCCTTTGCCGTCGCCATGTCTATGAGCGTGACTGACGCCGCCGAGGCCCGGGATGGCTTCCCTCGGCCCTTCCCAGACACACCCGAAAACGTAATGGAGCAGTTCCGCATGGCCGGCAAGGTCACTGTGGTCACGGGCGCCGCCGACGGCATCGGCCTGGCCGTGGCCACGGCCATGGCCGAGGCTGGCGGAGATGTGGCGTTGTGGTATCGATCGTGAGTGCTGCCCGGAGGGGGATCTCTCCTGGCCTTTCTCATCTGCTGACGCAAACGCCCATTTCTCCGTCTAGAAACGAAGCCGCCGTCGCACAGGCAGCCGACCTGGCCAGCAAACACGGTGTCAAGGCGTTGGCTTACAGAGTGGATGGTGCGTCACTCAACGTTGCGTGAGCAGATAATTACTGACTGCGTTGCCCAGTCACGGATGCCGACCAGGTGCAGAAAGGCGTCGATAACGTTGTCCGGGACTTTGGCCAGATTGATGTTTTTGTGGCAAATGCAGGTGAGTTGGGAAGGAGAGACCGATGCAGAAAACAGACTAACAACAGGCATGGCCATCTCGCGTCCCCTCCTCGAAACGACACTGTCTGAATACCGTCAGCAACTTTCTGTCAACGGTGCGCCTCTCCTCTCGTGTCTTCCCTCTAACCTCCTCTCTCCTCGTGTCTTCCTAACCTCTTCTCTCCTCGTGTCTTTTCTCTAACCCCCAGTCGACGGCGTTGTCTTCTGCAGCAAGTCGGTCGGCGCCGTCTTCCAACGCCAAGGCCGCGGCAACCTCATCATCACCTCCAGCATGAGCGCCCACATTGTCAACGTGCCCATTGACCAGCCGGTCTACAACGCGACCAAGGCCTTTGTCACGCATTTTGGCAAATCGCTGGCTCGCGAGTGGCGCGCCTTTGCCCGCGTCAACGTCGTCTCGCCCGGCTTCTTTGACACCAAAATGGGCGCCGGCCCCCAGAGCCTGCAGGAGGCCTACCGCATGACCGTGCTCGGCCGCCAGGGCCACGTCAAGGAGATCAAAGGCTTGTACCTCTACCTGGCCAGCGACGCCTCCTCCTTTACCACTGGCAGCGACCTTCTCGTAGACGGCGGCTATGTTTTGCCTTGAGACATTTAAAAGGTCCTCTAGACCATTTATATTTGGTAACTAAGGCATTAAATAAGTAAGGCAATTAAATAAGTAAGGCAATTAAATATAAAATAAAGCTTCCCAAAGCACCGTGAAATGTCCCATACAGAATACAACCAAAACAAAACGCCTTCCCGCAATGCAAGACAAGGTAGGTGATGGGTATAAGTCTAGAAACAAAGGAAACGCGAAGAAAAACAAAGGAAATAGTAAAGGTAAATGAGGGACAAGGTGGGAAAGAGATAGTAGAAAAAGAGAGCAAGGAAAAGAGTAGGCTAGATTATTCCTCGAGGATTTCCCGGAGGGCCTCGTGGTCCACGTCCGATGGACGCACGCGGCTCGGCGGCGCTCGCCGCTGGTGTGCCGCCCAGTACTCTAGAAAGCCCGGAACGGCGCCAGGCTGATTGATTCCGGGCGACCGTAGCAATTCGGCCTCCAGGACAAAACTTTTGCTAAAAAAAGTCTTTTGTGTTGGCGCCTTTGCGCTGCGCATGTTGGTGTCGACACTGCTGCTGAGCATCGCCATCAGCGGGGAAGACGATTGCGGGATCGCCAGCGGTGAAGTGGCAGCGCTGGCGGCGCTGGCGGTGGTTAATTTCGTTGTCGGGACTGCTGCCGCTACAGCCACCGGGGCCACCGTGGCTGCCGCTGATGCCGGCCTTGCAGGTCCCTCCTCCTCCGATGCCACATCGCTGCTTGCCCATAGCCCCCAGGCCGCGGCCAGCTTTCCCAGCCTTCCTCCACCAATGGTCGCTGCTCGGGACCCGGCACTCGAGTTGGAGTGCATGGAGCGGATGCTGGGCCGTGGACTCTGACTGCGCCGAACGGGACTCGGGCTAAAGCTGCAGCCGCCCCCGCCACCGCTATTGCTTCCGTTGCTGCTGACGCTGCTGGCATGGACGCGCGAAATTGTCGGCGTGGACACAACTCGACCGCGCAATGTCGGCAGCCCCAGCATCCCCGGCACCATTACTGACGCCGGCATGGCCCGCCCTCGTGACAGCCCCTGCGTCAAGCTATCACGCAGCGCCAAATGACTCTGCGACGCCGTGGCACTCGATCGAGACAAGACGGGTCGCGCCGTCACCGAGCTGATGCTTGTGTTGGCCGTAGCCCGAGCACACCCGAGTGGCCGCAAAAGCAGCTGGCTGGGCCGGGCCTTGAGTGTGTGGATGTCCAGACCGCCTTGCAGGGAGATGATGGACTCGTGCGACACAGCGCGGTGAAGCATCGGGCGCCGTTCCAGGGCAGCCATGACATTGGCCGTCATGTCGGTCCTCCCCTCCGCTGTTGCTGCTTCTTTCCCCATTGCTTTGAAAGAAGAAAACGCCTCCTGTGCCAGTGTCGGCGTCGCTGTTGCAGACGTAGCCGTGGATGCCAGGTCGCAAGCACTCTCAACGTTATCGTCAGACCTTTCGCCACTGACACTTGGTGCTGGCAGTTGGCATGCCGCCATGGAAGGCCCCTGCTGGTCGTCGGTATCACCATCTCTGTGCATCGGCCATGCTGGCGACAGGGGATCCACACTCGTAGCCGGCGACACGGGCGAACCGGGTGATGCAAAGTCGTACATGACGCTGCCGCTGCAGCTGCCGCGGCGGTCGTTGAAGGAATACGAGTTGCGTGGATTCGTGCGTGGCGTGCTCGGCACCGAAGACATGGTATATTCGGACCGCTGGTCAGAAAAGACGGACCAGCGGGTAGAGCGTCCCGAAAATGCCGTGGACACGGAGTCGCGGCTCACATGACGAGTGTCTGCCGTCGACATTACCGAAGGGGGGGCTTCGGAACCGGGGCCGGGGCTGTAGACACCAAACGAACGGGAGAGAGGCGATGACCAGGGGTTGCTGTTGGGCGGAGGCGTGTAAAGGCTGGGCGTAAGACTCTGGCGCTTCTTCTTGGGCCGTTTGGGCTCGACCTTTTTGTTGATGAGGTGGTAGTGGTGGTGAATGTGTAGTTCTTGTGAAAGCGATGACGTATGGCCGGGGCGGGGGGTGACGGGAGTGACAGGGGTGACGGGGGTGGTTGGAGGTGAGGGGGCCGTCAACGTATCAAGAGTCTCCGAGGTCTCTGAGATTTTCGCCAAATGATCCGAAATGACCACGGCCGACGTCTCTGATGTCTCCGCCTTCTCCTCCATCTCCCCGTCTGCCACCGCGTCCATGCTCGTCAGTTCTCTCACGTCGTCCTCCTCGTCTTCCTCTGTCAGCATGTCGACGCCCAACTCTGACCGCAGTGTCGAGACGGCACTGCCCTCGGCATCGGTCAGTGGCTGGTGAAACTGGAGCTGGTCGCGCAGTTGCTGAATCTCGTCGTTGGAGACCACGAGCAATTCGCGCAGCTCCGCCATGCCCAGCTGCAAAACGGCATTGTCTTGTAGCAAGTCGCGCACAAAGTGGCTGACGACGCCATTGTTGCCGCCGCTGCCGCTTCCGTCGCTGCCACTGCTGCCGGCACGTCCCTCGTGCAGTGATTTGACTGCTGCCGCCCCCTTGAGCCGGCCGGCGGCCGTGCTAAGCTCGCGCTCCACGGCGCGTTGGCGTTCCATGCGTTCGAGGATCTCGGCGTGGCGCATGTGCTCCTCCTGGGCCTCCTTCTCCATCTTCTCGAGCTGGTACTGCAGGTCGGCAATGCCGCGCTCGGCCCGCTTCCAGCGCTGTATGGCCGAGCGGGCCTCGGACTCGGTGGTGACCAGGCTGTTTTGCAGCAGGGCCTGCTCGGCCTCGAGAGCGACCAGGTGCCGCTCCATGTCCTCGGCGCGTCCGGCGGCGCCCTCAAGACGGCGGATGATCTGCTGGGACGACTGCAGCGTGGCTTCGAGCATGTGGACACGGGTGTCCGAATCGGCCATGCTGCTGTTGAGTGACTCGAGCTGGTCGAGCAGCGCCCGGTTTTCTTCGATTTTCCTGGCATTTTTGGCCTCGAGTTCTTTCTTGTCCATTTCCAGCTGTCCGATGCGGTTTTTGAGCTGGTGGCGTTCGCGTTCCGCGTCGGCCATGTACGCTTCGTGGCGTTCAAGAAGAGACTGGAAGAGGTCAGCGCGCCTCGTGCAGAGCATGGTAAAATTAAACCCGAAAAATAGTCAAAACAACAGTGCTGAACCGTCTCACACGCTATAGCTGGCGTGCATTTTGCGTGCATCAGTGGCGTGCATCAGTGGCATGCAGGCCAAGAGCTCTACCCATTTGGGCGAAGACGGGAAAACAAGAAACCCCAGAAATGAGACGGGATAGAGCAAAAATTCGACAACTGACAAAAACGACAGAGTAGTGAAAGAGAGAAAAAAGGCAAATAAGAGACGGGATATAACATCACAAACACGTCACAACGTACTTTTCCCAGTCGGGCAGCAGTGCGCATGTCGTTTTCAACATGCTCTAGCACTGAGCAATTGTGTTTCAAGACGATACAGTCGAGCCGGCCGCAGCAGCAACGTAGCGAAGGATGGTGGTGTTGGGACGCGCTGGTGACGGGGCCGGACAAGGCAGACATAGTCGAAACGGAAGACATGGCAGATATGGCAGACACCGCCGACACAGCAGCAGCAGCGCTGCCGTCCAAGCACGGGTCGCGCCACGGATGCGTGTCGGCCATTTTCCTGTGCCGTTCTGCAAACGGCGTCTATGGCCGGAGAGAGAGATGCAGCAGCAGGAATGTGCGGTAGACTATGAATAGCTCTGCATGCATGCTGGAATGAAGAGAGATGAGGCGACAGGGGAAGAACGAAAAGAAGCGTCAGCAAAAAGAAAAGAAAAAGGATGGACTAGAGCTCGAGGCCGAAGCTCCCAGCACACGATGGCAGGCACTGAATCTTTTCGAGGCGGAATTTCTGGCCGTTTCCCAGCAGCCAATGTTTGATGGCTGACGTGCAACGATAGGCAGAAACGGCCAGAGCTCAAGGGGAAGATTGACAGCAAACGTCTGTACCTAGACGAGTGATGTGGGGTGTGATTGTGTGCCTCTTCTGGCCTAGTCCAAGGTGAGAGGCTGGGGTGACTCAAGGAAGAAAAGGAAATTGGCGATGATTCGAGAAAGGGACGTGAGTGGGTGGAGTCCGGAAGCGCGTTGTGTACTCCGTACGCCGTAGTGTACTATTCTACATGGAAGTCGCGGCCGCAGGTCCCCGTCTCCACGACGCACTTAAACTAATGTGGCCTGTGCAGAGCGCTAGCCTTGTTTGGGGCTGTGTTGTACGAATTAGGTAAGTGGGGTGGAGGAAATCGCCTATTATCGGCCAGGCACAAAGTGCCTCATTATTGCTTCTGTGGTACCCACGTGATTGCAATCTTGCGATCGCTCACCGTGCTGGGTCGTCTGCGTACCTCGTCACCGCCACTTAATCGTTGCGGGGGACACTGCCGGTCTTCCGTTGTCGACTTCCGTCATGTGTTCATATCGTTGTCATTCCAAAGTATCCTCTGGTTATCTTTTCCCGTATATCTTCTGCGTGACCTCAGGCTGGCCCCAGGCTCAGCACGTCCAGACCGCCGGCCACGGCCGTTTTCGTCGGCATACGCCCGCAGTTCATCAGCTCTGCACTCTGCACCATGACCGGGTCCTTGCCCATGGTGGCCACGGCCACAATGGTATCGCCCTTGGCGTAAAAAGCGGCCCAAGAACCCGACTCGAGGCTGCCCTGCACGACGACATCGTCAAAGCCGCCATAGGCCGCCGTGTTGCCGCAGTAGCGCAGCTGCGCCGACAGCGCCGACCAGAAGACGGGCGTGAAAAAGGAGCGCGTGGGCACCGGCTTGGCCGGATCGGCAATGTGCTGGGCGGCGATGCGGCCGGCTTTTTGCGCCACGTTCCAGTGCTCAATGCGCACCGGCTGGCCACTGGCGCCCGGGCCATAGTACGGGAAGGTGGCAATGTCGCCAACGGCATAGACGCCCTGCAGCCCCGGCACCGCAAACGACAAGTCTGTGCGCAGCGAGCCGTCCTTTTCGAGCTCCACGGCCGCATTGTCGCGCAAGAACTCCGTCGCCGGCGCCACGCCCACGCCCAACACCACGACGTCGGCCTCGAGCCGCGTGCCGTCCTTGAGCAAAACTGCGCCGACCACAGAGGCATCCTTGCTGGACGCCTCGGCTCGGTCCACGCCGGCGTTCATGTAGAAGCGCACGCCGCTCTTCTCGAGCCCGGCCTGCGCCGCCGCGCCCACAGCCTCTCCCAGCACGCGCTGCAGCGGCACCTTTTCCATGCCGACGACCGTCACGTCGTGGTTCTTGGCCGTGCCGTTGGCGAGCTCCATGCCGATAAAGGACGAGCCGATGACGACAATCTTTTTGCGCGTGTCGCCGCTACCGCTGCCCAGCACATCCACAATCTTCTTGACGTCGTGCGCGTTGCGCAGCGTGTAGATATGGCCCAGCTCGCCCTCGGCAAACCCGGGCAGCGGCAGGCGGCGGGCGATGCCACCCGTGGCCAGAATCAGCTTGGTGTAGGGGTAGACATTGGCGCCGGTGCCGGTCGTGGTGACCGTCTTGGCGGCAAAGTCGACGCCGGTGACCTCGGCGAAGACGACGCTGACGCGGCCGGCGTCGAACCAGGCTTGGTCGCGCAGCTGCACCTTTGCCGGGTCGGCGATCAGTGCCTTGGACAGCTTGGGCCGGTCAATGGGCAGGTAGCCCTCGGCCGAAATGATGGTGACGGCACCGGGAAAGCCATGGTCGCGCAAGCCCTCGACAGCCCCAATGGCACCAGAGCCGCCGCCGACAATGACGACACGCTCGTCGCCGCTGGTGGCCGCGCACGCCATCTTGGGCTTGCGCCGGCCTGCCTTGATGACGTCTTTGCTGCCGCTGATGAAGACGGCGCCGTTGCGCTCGGCCACCTTGAACGTCGGCAAATGGTCGAGGGCGGGAGCATCCTCGACATCGCCCGTCTTGGCATTGAAACAGGCTAAAAGGTATTAGGAAAAGGTAAAAGGCAAGAACAACTTTTGATAAAATACCTCCGTGCCAAGGACAGGTGATCCGTCCATTGGCCGTCAACACTCCCTTGACCAGAGGCGCGCCATAGTGTGTGCACTTGGGCCCAATGGCCTGGATGGTGCCGGCCGCGTTGACGAGGAGCACCTTGCTGTCGAGGCCCTCGACCTCGACCTCCTGCTTCTCGCCAACTTTCAGCGCCAGCGAGCTGACGCCCTTGAGCTTGAACTCCTCAGCCATGGCGCGAGTAGCAGATAATCGGCGGACAAATGGGGTGACAGAGACAGCAGAGACACTGGTAAAGACACGTGGAAATCGTAGCGCGAGGTTCATGTGCAAGGGGCAGGAAAGACAGTAGAGAAGGGTGAAGCAAAATCTATTTCCAGAAAACGAAGAGTTTTATCACTGACCACCATGACGATGACCTGTTATCAGCTTGCATCATCCTTGGAAGGAGGGGTCCTCTACAGCAAGCAAGAACACCCAACCGCAAACCACTAATACGTCGGTTGAGTGCTGGCAGTTGGTGCTATAGTGGAGAAAGCTAGCACAAGCTGTGGGGATGCCGGCGTAACCAGTATTCTACGGGCTGTGAATGGCCACAGCGGGGATATGACGACAGCCAGCTCTGACGTCCAAATGGTCGGGAGTGCCGAAGGGTAAAAGTGATTCCTTACAACAGCTGCGAGCACGGTAAGTCTATTTAATATTCTTCGAGCACCGTTATCCTCCTGGCATTTCCTCGCGTTTTCTCCGTGCGCCGACTGCCTTCCAGGCTCTTTCGACCTGATTTGGGCGCATAAAAGATTTCTGCCCGACCTGCTTCCAGTGCCGACCGTCGACCTGACTGTCTCCTCTACGGCGAGCACCGGCCCATGAACCGCGGGTACAGGCAGGCCTCGCGGACCGTCCAGAGCTTCATCAACCATGCCAGGAAACTGATTGTCAGTAAAGGGGAGAGAGGAAAACGAAGAGGCAAATACACATAAAACCTACCGCTCAAGACCAAGGCCGTATCCTCCGTGGGGCGAGGAGCCGTACTTGCGCTGGTCGAGGTACCAGTAGTAGCCGGCGGGGTCAATGTCCTCGCGCTTGTAGGCGGCCAGTAGCTCGTCGTAGTCCCAGATACGCATGCTGCCGCCGACGACCTCGCCGACACCGGGCATGAGCACGTCGACGGACTCGGTGACGCGGCGGTCGTCGTCTGCCTTTTGCATGTAAAACGCCTTGATCTCGACGGGGAAGTGCGTCAGAAGAATGGGGCGGTTGATTTCGTCTGTCATTTTGCGTTCGGCGGCCTCGGCACTAAAGGTTAGAAAGAGAAGGGAGTGAAAAAGAGCAGTGAGAACGTACATATCGTCACCGAATTCGTGCTCCTTGCCTTCGGCGGTCAGGATGCCGCGCTTGCGCAGCCACTCAATGGCGTCGGTATAGCGCATGCGCAGAAACGGGCGCGAGGGCTTGACAAACTCGGGGTTGAACTCCTTGATCTTGGCAGCGGCCACAGGGTCCTCGAGAGTGAGGTCGATAACGCGGCAAATCATGCCCTCAAGGTGGGTAAGCAGGTCGTCAAAGGTGATAAAGTCGAGCTCGGCCTCGACGTGAGAGTATTCAGAGAGCTGAGTTGTCAGAAGAGAAAAAAAAGAAAAAAGACGAGGGCAGAAAACTCACATGCCTCCGCGTCAGAGACTTTTCTGCGCGAAACGACTTTTCAATGCAGTACACGTCGCCCAGCGATGGCAGCATGGTTTCCAGGTACAACTGGCTGGACTGCGTCAGGTAGGCCGGCTCGCCGTAGTAGTCGAAGCCGAACAGGGTGGCGCCGCCCTCGACCTGGGTCTGGACCAGCGCCGGAGGGCTGACCTTGCGAATGGCCAGTTCGCGAAAGGCCGTGTGAAAGGCCGACTCGAGCACGTCGCGCACGTACATGATGGCGCTCGGCTTGTCCTGGCGCAGCGTCAGGTGGCGCAAGTTGAGCAGCGTGGTCGGGTCGCCGTCGGTCGGCACCATGTTGGTAAAAGACTCGTCGCCGCCGGGCGCGGCCGCAATGACGCGGAAGAAGTCGGCGTGCAGCTCGCGGTCGAGCGGCGCATGCAGGCCGGCCGGCACCGCCCACAGCTCGCCCATCAGCTCGAGCGACGTCTCGCGTGTCAGCGTCAGCGCGTCGTACGTCTTGGCCAGCGTGCCCCCCAGCAGACACTGCATCAGGTCCAGGCCGTGCCGAATGGTCACGAAAATGAGGGCTCCCTGCTTGGCCACCCGGTGCACGCGGCCCAGCACCCGCACCCGTACCGCGCCCTCGCGGCTAGTCACCACGCCCTTTTCTGACGTCACCAGCTGGCCCACCACAGCCGGGTCCGTCTGCGCCAGTGTGATCCGCCGGGCTGCCGGCAGCGCCGGGTCCTCCGAGATCTTGATATTCTTGGCCTGTGCCAGCACGGCCTCGCGCGCCGCTGTGGCGGCCGCCTCCTTGTCCGCCCGCGCTGCCGCTGCGTCCCGCTTCTTCTGCAGGGCCGCTGCCATTGTCGCCGCCTTCTTCAGCGCCGCCTTGGCCGCTGCCTTGAACTCTTCCTCCCCCTCCTTCTTGACCATGTACTGCGCCCCCGCGCCATTCTTGTCAAAGGCGGCGCCCAGGGTCTTGAAGGGTGCTTCCTGTGTGCCCGCCGTGGCACTATCGCCGTCGACGCCCTTGACTTCGTCAATATATATGGTAGCCATGGTTGCGCGTGGCACGTAGCTGTGATGAAGGGGGTTTGTGGGAAGTTGGTTGATCCTGCCGTTGGGGCTACGAAGAGAAATCGTTATTAGTGGGATGAGTCATGGCGGGGTTGCACGTGCCTGTTTCATCAGAGTCTCGACTTTATCGCAATAATAGCCAAATGACACTACCTTTTTGGTAGCTATAACATCAGCGCCGAATGCGAACATGGTGCAACGCCTCAAAGATAGGGTTGCAGCCATATTGCTGGATGACTGAGTGTTTAGGCACCACAAATAACAAGCGAAATGCATTGTAGGAAAGTAGAAGGGCGTTGGATCCTTGGTTACATTCCACTTCACGTCAAAGTAGACTATCTCTTGATTTCCTAATCACTGAATTTTGATTATTACCAGAGTCGACTCTAGTAGTCAACGGTCAGTAGCTGCTCATAAAAGGCACCGATTTGACGGGCCCGGTCGACGAGGTGGATTTCGAGAATCCAGTGCCGCTTCAGCCCGTCTTTTCCGAGATTGCTCATGGACTCCTGGTTGTCCTTGGTGATGTAGAGTGAAATGGTGTCGCGCGGGATGCGTTCGTGCGGAAAAAGGCCTACAAGGTGCCCAGCAATCGGCCCGCCAAATTCCCAGCCGCTGTTTTTGGCCTCTGCGCAAGCAATGGCATACAGCTCGTCGCCCGTCATGCTCGGCCGCGCCAGGTAGCGGTCTCTGACGGTGTTCCACACAGGCTCGAGCGAGTCGCGCAGCTTCTTCTTGACGGGGTCGTCGCCGAGCACATAGGTGCGGGCAAAGTCGGCCTCGTAGGCCTCAAAGACGGGACCCAAGTCGACAAAAAGGATGTCGTCGGACTCGATGACGCGATCCGGTGGGTTCTCGGCATACGGCTTGAGCGTATTGGGTCCGCTGCGGACCACGCGCTTGTGCCAGTGTGTCTGGATGCCGTGGTGCTGGGCGCCAATGTCCCAGATGGCCTGGCTCAGATCCTTTTCGCTGATGCCCGGCCGGATGAGATCGCGCTCAATCTCGTCAAACAGCCGGACGGCCTTGGTCTGTGCCTCGAGCAAAAAGGCAGCCCGCTCCTGCTCCGCCTTACTTTGGGTCGTGGCCATTGAAGAAGATGGTATTCGAGGCGCGAATGGTATGATGAGCGATGGATAGGGTCCAGGAGAAGAGGAGAGGAGGCATGAAGAAGGCCTGGGTGATGTGCCGTAGCACGTGTCCACGACACCATTGTGGAGTTTGGCCAGTCATATATATTCTTGTGCTGTTTCTTGAGCTATCAAATGGACATGATTGGATCCGCTGACGTCTTTAAGCCCAAGGCAGTTAGCAGTTCAGCTTAATATTTCCCAAGGCGGCATATATGTACGACAGGATTATCGCCTGCCAAGGCATTTACTGCTGAGTTCGGACTGCCGGTGCCGACTTGATTGGCAATGGCGCTTAGTTTGCTGACTTTGTATCTGCAGCAACTTGGAAAGTTGTCTATATTATGAAGTAAGACAGTCGGAGAAACATGGTCTGAGGTAGGGGAGCCGCAATAGAGCGTTGGTCGACGAAGCTCTTGACGGAGCGACTCGAGTCAGATTACATACTTGAATGATCTAGGAACTACAATTCAATTTCCTGCTTGGCTTAGTGTCACGAAAAAGACTGCGGCAGCCAAAGATGACCTTGCTGGCGCCTGTTCGATGATATGCTCGAGGTTTCTTTTCCCAGACCGCCGTTCGCGTCGGTGACAATGACCGATTTAAAGAAAAAGATGCGGACGGCGTGGGGATCTTGAGGACGAGCTTGTATGGATGAAGTGCCAGCGGAAGGCATCGTGGCTGAAAGGTGGTTGAAAGGGTTGGATGGACAAAGGCCTGCTGTTTCGCCATGCCGTCTCGAGAGATGCCATCACATACGGCTGTACAAGAGCCTCGACATGGTCGGCGTGATCGCCCTGTTGCGCCAGAAAGTGCGTGAATAAATCCAGCTGAATTTTAAAACGACTTGTTGCTCGAAGCATCAGAGACCAAATTTGTAAATCAGCGAGTAGCTCTTGCTGGTCTTGTTCGCTTGCCCACATTCGTCCGTCGTCGGCCGAAGAGAGCTCTGCTCATAAGTGGGGCTGACCAATCACTCATCATATTCGTAACTTGTGCTGCACAGCTCTTCCCAGCTGCCGCCTCCATCATGCACAGGCAAAAGGTTGCTGGGATTTCCGATTTTTTTATTTTTATTCTGGGGCTGGAGCCTTTTCGGTAACGTCTGCCAGTATCGACACGGGCCAGCTAAGCTGATTTGCCGTGTGTTGGCCGTCGGCTTGTTCTCCTCGGCCGAATTGATCTTTTGACAGCGTCTCTCGACTGGCTGCATCTTGTGTCTCCCTCGAACTCGGACTTTTCAGAGGCCGGCCGTGCTCTGGTATGATGAGCATGTCGGCTGCGGCTCTAGAGGAGGCGCGGCGTCGCAAGGTCCGCAAGGGCACGCACAGTTGCTGGGAGTGTACGTTTTTCATTGTCCCTTTGCAAATCTCTCGTCCGACATTGACACAAACATAGGCCGTCGTCGCAAGATCCGTTGCCAGTTTTCTTCGCCCGATGATGTCATTTGTGTTGGCTGCCGCGCGCGCGGGTCGGCCTGCCGAAGCCAAGAGCTTATCGATGAGGCGCCGCCGGTGCCGACGCCGGAGCGCAAAGTGTCGCAGCGCCTAGACCGACTCGAGACCATGATGGAGCGGTTGATGCAGCATATCCTGACAAAGACGACGACAGACTCTGGTCGGGAGTCGCCCGAGATGGGAGCGGCGCCGTCATCGCGGTCATCACCGCCGCCGCCGCCGCCGCGGAACCGATCCCGTCCGTCTCCGCCCGGCAGCTTAAACACCACCAGTACAAGCACTACGGATCAGCCACACTCGCAGTCGCAGCGGCCGACCATGGACAGCCTCGACGACCTGGGCGCCGCCACGGCCCGCGCCTGTCCCACGGCGGACGCGGCTCACAACTTTGACTCGATTGACGTGCTCGACTCGTCAGCCGCCGACAACACACCCGTGGCCGCCTTGCTTGGCATCCAGGACACGCTGGCGTCGTCTTCGACTGCGCCAACACCGCCGCCGTCACTCGATGCCAACGGCGTCCGAACCGTGCGATACCCCGCCGCCAGCTCCGTCCCGGGCCCGGAAGGCAGCCCGGAAAGCAGCGGCGGCGTGTCGTCCTCTACGGCGGCCTCGTCGGTGGACGCAGCGTCTGCCAGGGGGGGAGGAAACAAGGCAAACGGCCATGGCCACGGCTATGCTTCTGCCTCAACGTCGGCCTCGGCCTCGGCTTCGGAACCCCGCCGTCTGCCGTCCTCTCTGACGGTGGCCCTGCCCAAGTACCGCGAGCTCAGCCGACTGTTGCACGGGCTCTTCCCCTCCCAAGAGGACATCAACACCATTGTGGCCGGCGGCGAGACGGCCCGCTACGTGGTCTCGCTCTTTCACAGCAGTCACGATCTGGCCGAGGGCCGCGGCGAGGACCCCGGCGACCTGGCTGTGGTGCCGGCCGCGACAAGCCACCCGGCCGTGCTGGCGCGGCGCCTATTACAGCTGGTGCTGTGTATGCAGCAAATGTCGCCGTCTGTGCCGCAGCAGGACCGCCAGCGTCTGGCCGACTCGCAGACGCTGTCGACCACCATCAACCGCATCACCAGCGTGGTCTCGCACACGGTCACGGCCAACGACGAGCTGATTGGCCACGTCGAGGGGCTGCAGTGTCTGGTGCTCATGGGCCAGCAACAGTGCAACGCGGGCCAACTGCGCAAGGCCTGGCTCAGCTACCGGCGCGCCATGAGCTTGGCCCAGCTGGTCGGCCTCGACCGGGGCGACACGCGCGCGCTCAAGTCGTGCGACCCGACCGTTGCGCCGCAGCGCTGGCCCACGGCGGCCGCGCTGTGGTACCGCATCAATGCCTGCGACCGCTACGTTTCGCTGCTGCTGGGACTGCGAGCAGGCACCGCTTCGGGCGAAGAATGGGTAGGCCCGGCCGTCAGCTCGACCGTCTCGGGCGGCGTCACCAGCACCGACACCCCCGAGGAGCGCCTCGGCAAGGCCTTGACGGCGGCTACCGGCCGCATCATTGAACGCAACCACGCCCGCCGCGCCTCGGCCGCCGAAGCCTTGGCTGCCACGCGCGCCATTGACGCCGATCTGCGCGCTGCCGCCACCTGCCATTTGCCGCCCGCCTGGTGGGACGTGCCTCGCCACGACCCCTACTCGGCGCCCGAGTCTGTCTTTTCCGAGATTTCGCGCTCCTTGTTACAGGTCAACTACCATCTCACCATGATCCTCCTGCACCTGCCCTACATGCTGCGACAGACGGGCGCGGTCGGGGCAGCAGGTCGAGGCTTTTGCCTCGGCGGCAGCAAAACCAACAACAGCAACACGGGCGCCAACGCCGACGCCGACGCCGATCATCCCTGCTACAACCGCACCGCCTGTCTGCACTCGAGCCGCGAGGTGCTGCAGCGCTTTATCAACTTCCACTCCGCCGTCAACTCGTCGTTTTCGTGCCGGCATACCGACTACGCCACGCTCATTGCCGCCATGACGCTGATCCTGGGCTACTTGGGCCTGCGCCGTCCGGAAGCCAACGTCCAGGGCAAGGGAGACGCCAACAACGACGCAGACGACGACGTCGACATCCACGCCGCCCAATGTGCTTTCGACCAGCAGCTGCGCCAGGACTGGGACATGGTCGAGCGCGTCCGCGACCGCATGCAGTACATTGGTGTGGTCAACAAGCATCGCCTGTCGCAGGAGTCGGCGGCCACGGTGCAGCAACTGATGCCCATTCTAGAACTGGTGGGACGCAAGCCGACCGAGTCTTTGTCGGGAGAGGGAGGACGAGGAGGACGACGATTGGAAACGATAGCTACCACGGTCACGCCGGCCGCCGACCGGAACCAGCTCGACCCATCGAAAACGGTCGCGTCTCCCGCTTCGTCATCCTCCATTTACGCTGGCCCGCCTACGCCCTCGGCCGTCCGTCTCAGCGTGCCGTACTTTGGCACTGTCAATATCCAAACGAGCGCCATCAATGGCAATGGCAACAATGGCAACGGCCACGGCAACGGAAACCCTGCCACCGCCACTGCCACAACGTTTGTGCCGGTAGCGTCGCCGCCTGCCTTTTATGCCGCCCCCTTCACGGCCGATTTGTTTACCGGCATGGATGTGGGCCCAGGACTATCAGGCAAAGACGAGGCCGCCGCGCTGCACCCATGGCCACATGACCAAAACCACTACCACCCGCATCAGCATCAGCAACTTCAAAACCACCACCAGAACCAAGGCCCCTTGGCTACTCTGTCCTCGCCACCGCCCTTGCCATTGCCTTTACAGAGCCTGCCGGCCGACTTGAACGCCATGCTCATTGACTTTGACAGTCTGGACACGGCGGCGGCGGCCCACGGCGAAAATGCCCACGCTCTGAATGCAGCCTTTTCCTCCTCTGCCTCTGCCTTTTCCGACAACCCGGCCTTTCCCGATATGATGGCCGCTCCGGATGACTGGGCCATGCAGGGCGTTGACACGACGTACTGGTCGCTGCTCAACGGCAATGGGCTGGCTTTTGGCGACTCCATGATGGGCAGTATGGGCTCGGCGCATGGGAGCGGGTTAGGGTAGACGGGCAACAGGCAGACACTGGCAACTACGTTACGACCCAATAAACTTACGACGACGTTTATGTACATTAGTGAAACTGGGGGACGCGGGGGAAGGGTCTATGAAAAGGAGTTGGGGGACTATGTGCGATTTTAAAAGTTTGGCAGTCGATAAAGGGTGTTGGGATACCATTAGATACGAGGGTTGATAGAGTTTTCATGTCAGGCCGTTATATTTGTCCGTCTGTTTGTCCCGTCTTTTCTGTCCCTTGTCTTTTTTGTCCCGTCTTTTTTGTCCCGTCTTTTTTGTCCCGTCTTTTCTGTCCCGTCCTTTCTGACAAGTCTTTTTTTCCCAATGCAAGAAGATCGCAACCAGTTCTTTTCATTTAAAAGTGGGTGCTTATGGGGTAGATGGTCATGTGGTAATACGTGTTTTGCAGCGTTTTTATTTCACTTTCATCATGATTATCTGCTGTGATCACTCTTGGCTCACTTCTGTCTAGTTCGCATTAGTCCATAACGAGCGGGCTTTCCCGCCTTGGTGGATCCTTGCTTTACCGCCTTCTATCTCTGCGGGACAGCCGGCAGTAAATTGTTTTGACGTCAACTTTCCAACACAACCAAGTCGACCGCTATCAGCCCGTATTTCGGCTGCGGTTGCGTTGTCTCTTGGAGCCACGTTTATTTTATTTTATTTGTTACTGAAGCGGTTCATTTGTTACTGAAGCGGTTTATTTGTTACTGGAAGCGGGGGTTGGTGATTTAGAATTGTTGGGCGTAATCTTGTTTTTTTGTCCTTGTTTTTTCTTGGAAGTTTTTCTTTTTGAGGCATCATTTGAGTCCAGCCATTTCTCGACCGGTTTCTGCCGCCACCATGGACGACGCCGATCTGGACTACAGCTTGCTCTTTGATACGCCTGAGCGGAGGTGCGTTTTCCTACCTTGTTGCGTGGCTTCTCATTCGTGTTCCCTCGACCTTGCTCTTGTCATCCTGACACCAACGCGTACCCCTTCCTTGTGACCGGCACTGACGCGGCGGGCTAGGCCCGAGTCCAAAAAGCTGAAACCCAACACGCGCTTTCTGCGCCATCTTGTTCGCGACGTCAACACGCACAACGCGAATATTCTGGCCAAGGAAACGGCCGACGCCCAGCGCCGGCTGCGAGAGCTAATGCGGCGGAGCGACAAGACAGAAGGGGGAGCAGGAGACCGTGGCGACCGTGGTGACCGTCAAACCGACAAGGACGCCGACAAGAGACGGAGAGAAGCGCATGGCTCGTACTCGGGCTCGGACTCGGACGACGGACGGCACCGGCAGTCGGAACGGCGGAAGCGACGTCAGCGGCATGACGATGACGGCAAATCACGATCAGCCGAGGACAAGGAGCGCGACGGTCGCAGTAGCCGGCACCGCCATCAACGCCGACACGACGACGACGACAACAACGGCAAACACCACAAACGGCGGCATCGCTCATCATCCCCAGGCCGCTCTCGTTCGCCACGGCGAAACGAGTCGTCGCTAGAGCCGGGCCATTCTCGCTACCGTTCTCGGTCTCGGTCGCCACGGCGATCCTCGCATCACCACAACAACACCAGCCACCGCCACCGATCCTCTAACAACAGCCCGAGTCGCAGCCCACATGAGGGGAGCCGAGATCACGGTTCGTACCTCTGGAAACTCACCCCTACCGATTTTCACACAATGCTCACACTCTCTAGAAACCGAGCGACGCAGCCGAAAAGACACTTTAGATTCGGCGACAGTACGGCGGCCCTCGGCCAAGGAAAAGGACATTTCAGCTGCCGCCTCCGCCGACACCAAAACGGGCACCAAAACGCATCATCGGCGGACGTCTGCCGCCCGACGAAATGTCTGGGACAAGGACGTGCTGAGGCGGATTCTGCGCGGCTCGCCACTGTTGGCCAAAAGGCTAGAAAAGACGGAAGCCAAGGGAACGGTGCGTGGCCGAGATGACATGCAGATGGATGTGGAGGATACAGAGCGAGCGAGCACAAAGGACAGTTCTAGTCGTGGCCATGCCGATGGGGCCGTCCCGTCGGAAGGACGCAACGATCAGGGCAGTGGAAGGCGGCACGAAAGCCACGGCAAGCATGATAATGACAATGATGATGACGACGATGACGACGACGACGACGACATGGTCGGCCCTCCTCTTCCGGGCGACGCCAACGCAGCCGTGACAGTGCGTGGGCGCGGCAGCTTGTCGGCTCGCGCGCGCTTGGGCGCTGCCAGCATGGATCGCCACTTTGCCCCCGACTATAACCCGGCGCTGGACGTGGATGGCACTGGCCGGGCTGCTGCTGGCGGTGGCAACGAGAGCTTGGCAACAGCACCAACGGTGCAGGATGCACGAACCGAGCTGGCTCGTGATCTCGAGCAACGCCTGCAAAAAGGGACGGCATGGCGGTCGTCGCCTCGGCAGAGCAGCGGCTCGACGTTGACCCAAAGCAAAAGCAACGAGCCGGACAAGAGTGACACACACCGGCTCCAACTTCGCGAATGGGATGTTGGCAAGACGGCCGGTCAGGATGGGCCAGTGCGGCCCGAGTGGGTGGATTAGCTGGGCGAAATCGGGTTGACCTTTATCTTCTTTCTACTTGTATTTTTACTTTTTGGATACCGTGACCATCATAGAGGCTGTAAAGCCAATAAAGCACAGTGGAGAAAAGTGTTACTATACAGGTTCCTCTCCCTAAATGGGAATCTTGTTCCGCTGGGCCTGGTCCATCATGTCCTTCTCCTGCTGCCATTGCTCGAGCGTAGTTTCCTGCGCAAAGCCAAAGACGCGCCACTCTGACGTCTGCCACGTCGTGCGGTTGAGGGTGGCGACCAGCACAAGGTTCTCGGTAATGTCCTGTTCAGAGACGGACAGCGGAGGACTGCCGGCCGGCTGCGTGTCGTCGGTCCAGGTGAAGCGCTGGCGGCTGCGGATGCGCACCACGTGCTGGCGGCAGTAGACGTCGCCGAAGCCGGGGAACATGATGATTTTGCTGTCGACGACGCGCGGGCGCCCATGGTAGGCCAGCAACTCCCAGCGGCAGTGGCGCGTCTTGGGCCGGCGGGCCAGCAGGGCGCCCATTTCGCCATAGTACGTCTTGTTCAGCAGACGGCTCAGCGTCGGCAGGTCGCCGCCGGCAATGGCCTCGAGCATCTGAGCGTGCAGGGAGCGAGCAATCGGGCCGAGAGCCTTGCGGTTGGGCCGGTAGCGCGCGGCCTGGAAGAAACCGGGCTTGCTCTGGAGCCGGACGGCGAGCTCGGCGAAGCGGTCGGTGAAATAGGTGCGCCAGCGGATCCAGAGCAGCTGGGCAAAGGCCTTGGGCGTGCGCAGGTACGGCAGCATAGGGGGGGGGACAAAGGTTTCTCTCTCGTTAGGGCGCGCAAGAAGCAAACAAACGGGCACGGCACGACTCACGAGGCATCCGAAAGGCTATCCGGTAGGCCGTCAGCGCCGTCGCCATGTCGGTGCGCGTCGACGGCGACTGGAGGTCATTGTTGCTGTGGCGAGTGCGTCGGGAAGCGTGGCAGCGCTGCTGTACCGGCAGCGAGCGAAACAGCACCCGCGGCCGTCGAGGAGCGGCCGCTCCGGTTGCGCAAACAGGGGCGGCCCTTGTCCAGGGCGATGCCGTCGAAAAGGACGACGAGGAGGAGCAGCACCCAGACAGCTTTGGAAAACGGACCACTCTCTTCTGCCCCTGCAGAGGCGTCCAGGCCGGCAGGAACCGTGGTCTCAGAAAGCTCGCCATATTGCTCAAATGTGGCGTTGTTTGTTGCCAGTAGATCAAGTGTCGCTTCTACTTGCATCAGCCGTAACCCAAGGGCTATAGACACCTTTTAAAGTCACCTGCTTCTTGTCGCAAGTCTGGGCAATTTCAAACTTTTCGGGAGAGCAATATTCGTCGGGGAAACGGTAGCAGACGTCGACTTCCGCGAGGTTCCGTGGGCTGGCCTTGCTGACGCTCGTATGTGCCGCTGTTCCTGCAATCGATTTGCCAGGTCGCCCGACTGTCTCTGGCAAACATTCAATCTTGTAACCAGCTCTTTTTTTTCGCCGGCTCACTTCTCGATTGTTGCACCGATCCGGCTTAGCTCGCACAGACTCCTTGTCCAATCAGCATCGCGAATTGCCATTGGGGGGGGCGCTGTAGACCTCGGTGGATAACGAGGCCTAAAGACAAGCCAAGCCAGGCCAAGCCAGGCAAAGCAGGCTCTGGCCCGTATCGGCCAGCATCCTCTTTGTCGCTTCACCCCTCCTCGGTCTCCTCTCGCGGACCTGTTTTGACGCTTCCGCCCGTCTGACGCATCGACGCCGGGTTTTCCTCGCCGCGCCCCGATTTTGTGTGGTGGGTTCCGAGTGGTTGTGCTGTTGCTTTTGTGCCCAGTTATTTTCACCTCGAGACCCCCCCTTTTCTGCTTCCTTTTGCCCCCCCCCGTTCGTTCTTGTCTCACCTTTTTCCCAAGAAGCCGACATCCTCTGTCGCTTCTCGAGATTCCCACCGCTCAGCTATTGCAAGCCGGCCCTGCTCTCTCTCATCCTCTCTCTATGCAGGCAAAGCCGTCACCACCACCACCGAGTCATTGGGCCCAAAGATAGACAGCAAACGACAACGACAACGACGACGGCGACGCTGACACCTTCCGTCACACTGCAGACAAAACACTGCCCGCCTGGCTTGGTTCGGCACGCGACATGTTGCCGTCTCTTGCCCCGGCCGCGGCAGTTAGAAACACCCAAAAACAACAGCGATCAAACGGACCGGCTGCGATATCGGCCGGCCCTCCTTTTCCTTTTGCACCCCCGGGCTCCGGCCCCGCCCATACCACCGCCTCCAGCCTCTCTCCTTCCTCCGGTGTCTCCTCAGCAGTCTCTGTAGCGGCGGCGGCTCCCGCTATCACGACCACGACCACGACCATCTCCTCCTCCACCTCGTCTTCCTCCTCCGCCTCCTCCCCCTTCCCCCCTCCCCCGGCCTTGTCTGCTTCCCTTGTTGCGGCCCCGGCATCAACACCCAAGAAGACGGTCCGCTTTCATGCCGACACCGACGAACATGGCCGCTGGATCAAAACACCCGGCGGCTCACACTCGCGCAAGGATCATGGCTCAGCCGCCAATTTCAATAGCATCGCCAGTACCTCCCATACCGACGATGACGACAACCCGGTAGTCCGGTCGACGCTCCTGCAGCCGCGCGTGGCTGTTGTCTTGGGGGTTCCGCGGATGTGGCATCTGCCACTCTTTGCCTGCCGCTTGGTTTCGGTCTCGCCCGCCATTTGGTGGAGCTTGGGCATATTGCTTCGCCTGCTGGTCCAGCTGCATGCGCTGGCAGGCGGCAGTGGAAACGGTGCAGGTGTGGGCGAAATGGTTGGAGCAAGGGCCGGAGACAGCAGCAGCAGCGCCAATCTGCTCCTCACACACGAACGCACCGGTCTGTCTGTCGAGAGCCGCCTCAAGCTGACCGAGATCTTCCTGGCCATGGTTTGGGTAAGCTGTCCTCTCTAACCTTCCTTTTCATTGTGATCCATTCTTTTCTGACAGCCAGTGCGGTGCCTCGGCCTACCTCTCCTTTGTCTTTACGGACGGTCTCATGTCGCGCTGGTAAGTTCTCTCATCTCATCTCCTGTTGTTTTCGTTTCTTCCCCCTTCTAACTCCCAGGCTCCTCAATTACACCCCCCAGGCTACCATTGTGCGCCTCCTCGCCGTCAGCGCCCTCAACGGCTACGCCACTTCCTGGGTCATCTACCTCGCCGGCAGCGGCGGCGACTCTCGTCTGCTGCTGCCCGCCTGGATCGCCATCGCTGCCATCCTCACTGCCCTCTACCACCTGACCCAGCGCAAGATCAACATCCGCAAGGAGACTTCCATTTCCATCGGTGTCTTCTCCGGTGCCAGCTTCATCAGCATGTGCGCCCTTCTCGCCCAGCTCTACTGGGACCGCCCCGAGTACGCCGACGTGCCCGTGGTCGCCCTCGCCCGCCGCGTCCTGGCCGAGACCACCCGCGTGGCCGGCAATCTCTTTGACATTGGCAACATCACCATGGATTTGTGATTTCTTTGTTCATATTATCCGTTTCTTGCCTTTCTTCCTTCTTACATCTAATTGCATCCTGCATCCTCATGTTTGGCTTGCATCTTCCTTTTCCCTTTCTTCACCGGCAATTTCGGAGTTGGTTATCTTTTTTTATATTCGCCGTTTATTTACGAGAGGCTCAGTTGTCCTGTACGGTTGGTTATCTTTTCTAGCATAGGCTCAATCTTGTCACATCATGCATGGCGTACTTGGTTAGGAGCGTTGCTTTTTATTGGCAGTAAAATGATTTGCTATGGCTGCACCTCTTGCGCCGGTACAGTAGCAGTATATTCGTGTAAAAAAAAAGAAAATATTTGCCTGATTTGCTTGAGATGGTGACTTGAATCCAGCTTCTCCGAGATCATGGGGATCGATCTTGTAAGCCAAACTTCCGTTTATTTCCGGACAATTTAAACGTTCCGCAGTGCCTTGTTGGCCGTTGAGTCCTGCTGCAGCCGCACAACAGGATCCGTGTCAAGGGCGTCACCGTCTTCGTCACCGCCCGACGCTGGCTGCAAGGGCCGCACATAGCTCCGCGGGTGAAACGGGCGCCCATTCATGCGATCGACAATGTAGAAATAGGCCATGCGCAGCAGGAAAGACGCCAGCCCAAAAAGCAGCCCGCCGACGGGAGCAGCCACAAAGGCACCAAACGCACCCCAGTCGCCCTCGTAAAGACCCTGTTCCAGCAGCAGGAGCTCGGCGCCCGTGTGCGCGTCGCCATAGTAAATGGTGCCAAAGATAAACACGGTCAGCAGGCCACCGAGGCCGCCGGCAATCACGTCCGTGCCGTTCCAGGCACAGCAATAGTCCGACAGCCCCACGATGAGGACTGGAATGCTCGAGGAAGACAGCAGGTCTGAAATCAGGTAGATTTGCAGAATGCTTGGTGTCTTGAGCGCCAGCACAACTACCGGGACAATGATGAGCGTCACGAGAATGCGGATGTAGTTGGGGTGGAGGCGGTTGCGGAACAAATCGTTCGAGGCCGACGAGATCATGGCGCTTTGCAGCGAGTCAAACGCTGCTGTTGAGAGGCTGACTGACATGACCAGCACAATGCCCACCACCCAGCTGGGCAGCTCCGCCAGCAGATTGAAAAACGCCGCACTGCTGTCCGCATCGGCCGGGTCGACGCCCTCGCCAGGCCAGGCACCCGACCAGACTGCCACCAGCCCCGCGCATCCTACCAGAGTCAGGATAATGAGAATGCACACGGTAGCCAAGCTGATGCCCAGCCACAAATCCTTGTCGGTGCGCGACGCAAAGGTGCGCAACCAAAAGTTGGACAGGAAAAAGTCGTTGGTCAAAATGGCCACCGGCAGAATGTACAGCAACTGCCATCCTAGCAAGTTCCCCTTGAGAAGCCCAGATTCTTCAATGGCGGAGCGCTCAATGTGCGTCTTGGCGCCCACAGTAATGCTGGCAATCACCACAAGACCGAGAACCATGGCGCCCTGGATGTTGTCGGTGAGGAACGAGATGCGAAATCCACCCACCGCTTACCATGTCAGCTTTGAACTTCATTTTTAAACACAATCAGATAGACCTACCGGTGTAAATAGTCGTCACCACGCATTCCACAATGACTGCCGGCAGGCCGTCCAGGCCCGTCAAAGCCGTCACTACCTGCCCGATCGCTGAGAGTTCCGAGACCATGTAAAGGAAGAGCGTAGCCAGGGTGAGGAACGACAGGAACAGAGCCGCCGGAATACCATAGCGTTGGCGCGTCCATTCGGTCAACACAAAGCCCTCTGGACATTTCCGGCGGATGATGGGGCCGAGAGCTGCAAAAACAAATAGTGGCAGGGCTGACGAAATGGCGTAGACAAGCACGCCTTGGACGCCGGCAATGACGCCCAGCTGCGGGTAGGAAAACAAAATGCCGGAACCGAGGGCTACCTAGTTAGCGATCCGGAGGGGGGGTCGGGGAAGGATATCGAGGATGTGACAAGGGAGAGGGGGGTCATGAAGTGGACAGAAGAAATGGAAGAAGGATTGGAAGAGCGGCAGCACTTTCCCACGCAAGCATTATCTTGATCGAGTATTTACGGTACAATCTCAGCGTTGTCGATGCAGAAATGAGGCGGCAGTGGCAGAAGGTGAAGAGTAGCATGTCTTTCGACTTGGAACCGCTTCTCCATGTGCCCTGGAGCCTCACTTCTACAAAGACTCGGCGCCCGTAGTGAGCCGCAGTCCCCGCCTCGTCTTGTTGTCTCGGCCGAGTTGTCCGGTCCCCAAAGAAGACGGACAATAAAGCACGAGTCAAGTTTTCGAGGAGGAGGACACAGAGATTTTGTGAGCGTAACACTGAACGAACCTGTTGTGACTGAGCACAATATCTCGATAATCGGGTGCACCTTGTTTGCGTCTTTTCCGTAGATGTTGCTTCGTCGAGGCTATTTGAGCCTTTCTTAGGCTTTTGCCAGAATGGAAGGGGTTTTTACAGATTTCTCACGTCCTTTTCAGACTGTTGAGATCTGGTTCCCTCGCGCGGGGCCCCGTGTCCAGCTGTCCGGCCCTTTCGGCTTCCTGGCTACCGCTTTGGTTGCATACCTGGTGGATTTTGGCCACCGCTCTCCATTTTTGCTGCTTTCCCAGTCTTTCTCTTTCTGTCTGTCTGTCTGTCACTCACCAGACGCGATGAAATTCAGGGCGAGTGGCAGAGCTGTAGCAACCAAAGCGGACGGCAACTGTTAGTATATAGGAGACAGCATGGCATGGTAGCCAACCAAAAGCGACAGAGCTTGGCAGCGCAGGCAAGAAAAAATCGCCCTCCCGAGGTAGAACAGTACCCGACTGCGTCCGGTTGCCGGCCAGCAAATCGCCCTTGGACGACTTATTGCGCAGACGCCAGGCGAGGCCGGTGCCGAGCACACTGCCATCGTTAGCTCTGGGCTCTCATTACTCTCGTCCTTTTTTTCTTCGCTTTTTCTCCCATTCTAATCTTTCGGTCTCACAGAAATGCCCCATAGGTTAAATAGATGATGGCGTTGGATGCCTGAAACGAGGGAAATCCCATGTCTATGGATAATGGTGCACAGTATGAGCTAATGGCGAGGTTTTTGCGGAGAGGAATATTCTGCTTTGATGGCTGTTCTTGTCGCTGTTGTTGCTGATGTTGAAAAGGTGAAGAAGAAATATGACGAAAACTACGCGATCTAATGTCACGCTGTTTTTTTTCATGTCATGGAAGGGGCGATATCGCCTGCGCCAGTCCCCCCCGTTTCGTTTCTGGGGTGCGCTTTCCGCGCAGCCTTTCACGCAAAGCGTTAGACTAGTCCACCGTCGCAAAATTTTCCTCATCCATGATTCGTTTTTTTCAATAAAATTATCACAGCAATCTGCCTGCAAATTGCACACCGAAGCACAATGTGACCAAGGTCGCGGCGCAAAAGAATGGGGTGACTGGAGAAATTCCAAATCAGCGCCAGGCCACTGCAAGCACGCTTAGGCAGACGAGAGGTTTTTCCTTGTTTGCTGATGCGATGGATTTGTTTTGACTTGGCTGCACTATTTCAATTTTATGCGTACGGAATACTTGCTACTCTGATTCCCACTGAAGCCGAGTGAAGCTGCCTTGTCATCTTTCGGCCTTTGCTAGTCCGTTCTCGGCGCCGGCTGCCGGTAATCAGCCTCAACCCAGAGCCAAGCCCACGGCAAAGTCTGCGCCATAGGGTCACATCTTTCTTATACACATGGAATCCTCTCGGGGCATCGATCGAGTCATCCCGAGTCCCATAGTACCGAATGGAAGGGCGTAGGACACTTCTACGGTAACAAAAGGCTCGCCTTGGCAGTTCACCGGCTCGACACTATCACGGTCACGCCACCTAGAGTCTTTTATCTAAGCCTCTCTTCATCTGCTTCTATCTGCACTTTGCGCTTCTCGCCTCTGCTCACTGTACGCCTAGCGATGGACCGACGAACGCATCGGTAGATAGGGCTGATGGTTGCTGTTCTGGTTTGGGACGCTATCCGTAGAATAGGATGAGAGGACGGAAGAAATCACAAACTATGCCAAATAAACGGACCAAGGCAGTGCAAGCCGCACAAGGCAGACGGGGTGGAACAGCCACCAAATAGTGGCACGGCGTAGTTAGTGTCAGTCCTGCCAGATGCTGAAAGGGCTGATATACTTAAACGACTAATACGGCAAACTTGGCGAGCAGATCAAGCTCCAAACTGCGATTTAACCAGCCAATCAGAGAAAGTCTGCACTCGCTTTCCTCGCTTTGTGATGGCACCGACACGCCGGAATTGGCCAACTCTCACTCGGGGAACCTGACCGAGCAGGTGAAAGAAAAGGGAGGGGAAGCATAGTGATGAATTGGCAGAACAAATCCTATTATCAAGTCATATTGTTTAGTACTGTCTGTAGTCCTAATTTTGTTTCCGACGATGGCTTTTGCATATCCTTCATTCGCCCGTTTTCTTACTCGACTATCGTTCTTGCTATGAAATCTTGTTGTCTCAGCCTGTTCATGTTCGATAAGTGCTGAGATCCATTTGAAAGGAAGGCTTGCAAGTACGGATAGTGTGGAAACAGGAAGAAAAAAGAAAGAAATCCTCTAGGCGCCTCGTCCTGTCTCGTCCTCTTTGCTTGCTTACCTGCCCCCATTTTGTTTTTACACCTCCATCTTGCACATTGGGAACCGACACTTTAACTTTCAAGTGGCTTTTGAAAAACTTGCGGCTCTTTCTACTGCAACTTGTCCTTGCAGCCTCACCGTCGCCCTGCAGAGCCATCGTAGTGCCCAGCACCGCGTCTGTCCTACTCTCTCTCTACTCCTATTCAGACCTCCTCGACTTTCTGTATGCCTTGCTTTTGTCCTACATTGCCTCAATTTTGATACTGGTCGAGTTGTGTATAAAAATTTGAGACCCCGGAATAGAAGCCTTTCCCGTTCTTCTTCTTCTTCTTCTCCAGCATGCATCGATCTTCGTCTTCGCGCTCTACTTTTCCCTCTTCTCAGTTTTCCTCCTCTCCTCCGTCCAATTCTTCTTCCCCCTCCCCTCGGTCGTCTGAAAGCTCTGCTTCTTTTGATTGTTCTTACAGCGATACAATTGTAATTACTATCCCCCCTGTCGATACAGTTACCAATATGAGCCAAATTGGTGGCCAGAAGCTCCTGCAGGAGATTTCAACCATTCCACTGCCTTCGTCGTCTACCACGCCCACCTCTCAAGGTGCCGGCACTTCATCCGGGATGGGCTCTTCTCCGACCAGCAATGTCTTGAGGTGAGAGATTTTGAAATTCCAGCCTTTTGACTTGTTACCCAACTCTCTTCCTCTTTTTCTGACAAGCAGCAGCGGCTCTACAATCAATCCAAACTTTATGACACAGGCCATCACCGGAGCCCTGAAAGAGGCCCTTTCCAACCAGAAAAAAAAGTGACGAGCTCAAGGCAAAAATGCTTTTATTTTTGGCTTCATGACTGTATTTGGATCTTTGCTTGATTTATGTGTTGTTTTCACTTGGCATGAAACATGAAATCAAAACAACAACCGGATGATTGCTCAAGCCTCACGCTTGGAAAACATATTCGTTGTAATATGATTACTCTTGGTGGCTTTTTGCTCAATTATAATTGCTTCACTATTATTTTTCTGCTTCGGCTCTTCTTTTGTTCAAGACCAAAAAACAAACTTTGCTCTTGAATAGACCCATTTTAGTTTAGATATGTCCGATACTATTGTTGCATATCCAGGTATCATTGATCCCTTCAGCTTCAGCCTCGTGCTTTTCAAAATGATTGTTATCATGGTGACGTCTAGTTCAACGGATAAAAATTAAACCATACACATGCTCTCGTCTTTAGAGGCTTGGTTCGGAACGAGACAATAGAACAGGAATTAATCTGGTAACCTTTTTCCTTAAATTAAAATATTGCGCCACCTATACCGCCTCAGGTAACTCCTTGAACGTTTTCTAGTTTTTTTTCTTCTTATTTTTGTAGCTTGTCAAAACAGTTGATCTCCCATGGGATACTAGAAGAAAGCGGCAGACATGTCGGGGGAGGAGAAGAGGGAGGTTGTAGTTGCGTCCCCATCCCTCTCAGAACCAGCCAGGTAAAAAAATTCGTCCTTTTCTTTTTAATGCTCGCCGAACCTGATCTGGCTCCGCGCCGAGTAGGCAAGGTCAACCTGTCCATACAGATATACACAGCGATGCCGCAAAAGCCCTTTTCCGGATTTCCCCCACCCCCCCGACCTTCACTATCATGCCCTCGTCATCCCAGATGATGCCACGTGATCCCCCTATGCCCTTGCAAAAAGAGAGAAAAATAGAGGGAGAAAAAAGCAAATAATTTTTATTTTAATTGAACTTAGTTGCTCGACGGCCCCCGTGCACCGGCCGGAGTGCCGACACGGAAGCCGTTCTTGAACCGCCGGGCAACGGTGCTGATGAACCGAAGACGGCCGCTGCCAGTAGTCTTTCTCCGCTTGGCCTTCTCGCTCCAGTTGTCTGTTGAGGGGACGCAATTAGTATCGTAGAGGCTTCCAAGTAGGGCGAGAAAAGCAAAAGATAAACACATACACTTCCGGACCTTGGCGGCCGGGTAGCCACAGTTGGAGCACTCATGCTTCTGGACGTGCATGGAACGGCGACCTATGTAACGAATTCGAGTCAGCAGATGTTCCACTTTGACATGTATGAAATGTCCCGCCAAATCGACACCAAAAAAATAAGAAAGAGGGGGACTAACCGCAACGACGGCACAGAGTGTGCGTCTTGTTGTGGCGCTTGCCGAAGCTGGAAGTTCCCTTGGCTGGTAAAAAAGTCAATACATCATTCTTTCCGGGATTTGGTCTGTTTTCGTGGAGGATTCTTCCCCCGCTCTGTTCGTTTTGTCCCCTGCTTCTCTCGTTGTCTTATTGTCGGCCCGGTTGCGTTTATCAATCGTCGGGTTTTGAGGTCGCAGATGTCATGCATCAAGGCGACAAGAGTTGCCGTGACTTTGGTCAATGTTTCAATGTCGGCTCCGGGGCGGCGGGATAATATCGCTAGAACCCGAATTTGATTCCATACATCGTTGTGACATTTCGTTCGCGGATAAAACACATTCGTTCGGGAAGATAGACGGACAAAAGACTTTCGACGAGAGAAAGAAAGAAGCGAGAGGTCGTAAAACTAGAGAGCGGGTTGAAGAATCTGGACGCGCAAGAGCGTAAACGGGAGATGGAACGTACTCATTTTGTCTGACTGTCTTAACAGAATAAAGGTCAGTCAAAGAATTCCCATCAATTTCGAGTCCCAATGGACTTCAATTTATTTCCCCCTCGTGAAACGTCCGCAAACGCAACGTCAATATCAGGACAACAAACTCACCTTTAGGACAAATCTCAAGGGTTGTGTTGATTGAGAGGTTGGTTGTTTGTCGTGATGGTGATAGTATCGGAGGGGAGGAGTAGCAAAAAAGATATTGCAAAGCGTGCCACCTTCACTCAATTTTTTTAGGCGACTATTTTTTTTCCCACGCCCACACAGAACCCCGTGATTCGTTAGGCCAAAGACTTGGGGGGGTCTTTTCCAAAATAGCCCCGGGCTTAGAAAAAAAGTCGTGTGCGGACAAATAGGGCACGTAAGTGGGTCAGCTATTCGGAAGAAGTAATTATGCGGAGTGACGGCTAGCTGTACTACACGTGATCCAATATTATGGCTATGCGCTCTTACGCACGTGAGCCCCATGCACGTTTCTGCCTCCAAAAGCCGTTGTATGGGCTCCACATGTATGCAGCCTTGCATAAACTGGTGAGGTTCAAGGAGTATGATTCCTGAAATTGATTTTTTGCACTTTGTAAACCTCGCAGTTTCCATGCTGAGTTGCGGGAAAGCACCGCTTAGAGATCCAGAAAGCTTAAAACAACTTATGCAACTCACTTTTTTAACAGACTTATATGAACGGCACGGATGATAGCCAAATCACGAGTATACAAAGTTCAGCCCGTTGTATTAGCTATCTAGCCAGCGACCACTCTACCCAAGAACGCCTATCCATCTGAAAAAGCAACATCGTCCAAAAGAGAAATAAAAAGGAAACAGGAGAGAGCTTCGGTTATTCGAGGGTTGTATGGGATGACAAAATCCGATTGAGAGCCGTTGAATTCAAAGAAAGCGTACAATCATTGCACTTGAGAAATAATAGAAAGAGAGAATACGGGGAGAAAAGCTCTGACAAAATACAAACACACGCTGGTAAGGGTGAACAAATAGCGAAAAAAGAAGAGGGTGAAGTAAAAGCAACGATAAGAATCATCCATAAGAAAGACCGCGCCACAAAAAGACACGGTTAGAATTCAACGACTATACGATTCACCAACACGAACGGTATGACCATCGGGTTGGATCGAATAAACGAGGCCATCGTCTCCAAAGGGCAGGTCGTGGTCTGGAGGTACATAGTCGTCGCTGTATGTGATCTGGACGGTGCCGTCGACGTCGGAGCCGGCCTCGTAATAGTCACGGAGCATGTACTGCACGTCGGCATGATGGGCAATGGCACGCACACTGTGGATACAGGCCATTGTCATTTCGAACTCTGCGAGCGAGCGGCCCAGTTGAGGCGCTGTCAGAGCAAGCGCCACAATGGTGTGGTCGAATTGCTATCGTCTGTCAGTCGGAAATCAAAATCAAAGAGTGTCTTTCGTGAGAAAGACACGGGGTGCCTGGCTATGAGCGCATAGGAGAGAAGAAACAACGGCCAACATACACTAGCGGCAGTCTGCACAAAAACCAGCCATGGCGGCACGGCCTCGCGGGGGTCCCGACAGACCAAGGGCACGACAATCTCGGGCGAGTCAAACAGCAACACGGTACGGCTGTACTCTTGACGCAGCTTGGCAGCCTCGTCGCACAAAAGTTCCATGGTGGCGTCCAGAGTGGTAGTGGGCGGCTGGGCCGGGTTGTTGGCATTGCCAAAGAGATCGCCAAAGAGGCTGCCAAAGAAGCGCAAATGGCCCTTGGTCTCGTGCTCGTGCAAATTGATGCCCTGAGCGGCAAGGTTAGAGACCAAGACAAGGGGAAGAGATGGAATATGAAAACTCACCATGGGCAACAAGCCGTTGGCATAATATTCAAAGTCTCGGTAAAAGGAAAAGACCATGACGCCAATGTCACTCTTTTCCCCGTTTGGCTTCTGGCATAAGCGCAGCCAGTCGCCGACCATGTGTGTCAGCAGCCAGCCGGACTTGGCCTCCATGTTCGTGATGGTCATGAGCCGTGAAGATTTGGCGGCGGCAAAGTGAACGGCCATGTTGGCCGGGATGGTAGAGGTGCTCATGGCGGGAAAAAGCTCTGCAAGGAAAAACAGTAACTACGTCTGTTTCCGTCTGCTACTACAAGGTAGTGTGCAGCAGGATATGGTGCGTGTGGGGGGTGTTGGGGGTGATGGAAGGACTGAAGATGGTAAGGAAAGAAGAAAAAGTACAGATTTTTAAGCCGATGTAGAGATTGAATTTGAACGGTCTAATTTCACGGTCTAATTTCAAGGCAATAAACAAACAGTTTGGAATAGAGGCAGCCCTTTTATATATCCCCCGCTTGCACCACGACAGGGAAGCAGGGAGAAGGCGAATGGGAAAGGCTGGCTGCCCTGTGTCCGGATAGCCAGGCTGCCGACGAGATGAGGCCAAGAGCGAGAGAGATAGCGACAAAGAGAGAAGAGAGAGACAAGTGGGAGAATGTGGAAAGGTGGGGCAAGGCTCGCTGGAAGAATGGCTGATCTTGGCCTATAAGGGCCACTAGCGCCCCGATAGCGCCTGTCTTACAGCCCAACTGCGTACGCAGAGTAGCTGCGAGTACGGCTGGAAGATGCGCATAACAAACGCTACTAGTCGGTTTACAGGGAAGATGGCCGTGAGACAGACAGAGGCCCTGGGAGCCCGAGACCTTGGTATGGGCGGCGCGGGACTGAGCTGCCTCCTTGCTCTAATCCGATCGGGAGTTTTGGGGGTATTGTGTGCTTTCTTCTTCCTTTTTCCTTTTGATCTCGGTTCTGGGATTTCCGTCTTCTTGTACGTGGGGGTTTCTTTTCTTTTGCTGTTTCTGTTTCGTTCCTTTGTTTGCCATGTCTTCTTCACCCTTTTCCTTTTCAGCCTGGCTGCTGGGCCGATGGAAAACGGGTTTCAGCGGCTGTCTCCCAACAAATGCCGGGATAACGACCCAACCAAGCTACCGGGGCACAACGATTAGGTTGAAGTAGGAACGAGCAGAAAGAGGTAGCGAGTGATTGAGAGAGGGGGAAGGGCGTGCGGGTGACGGGCCGCATGACGGGACCGGGTCGCCGGTTTTCAGAGTCTGGCCCTGCCAGTTCTTCCTGGTCAAGTCCGTTTGGCATTCTGGCATTCTGGCATTCCGCCATTCCGTTGTTCAGCCTTCTCTCTATTTGCAACAACCCTTTCTCGCGGCCTATTCCGGTGGCGAATATCCAATACCCAATCGGATGAGGGTTGTAGAGAAAGAAGAAAAGAAAAGAGAAAATAATGGCGAAGAAAAAAGGAGGAAATAAAGATAAAAGACCGGGAAACGGAGTGTCGATGCGACGAGATATGCAAGGGCGCATGTACCAAGTAGTGTATCGTACCAATACGTAGTGCAAGGGAGGCCGCGAAGAAAGTCTGTCTTATTGACAAACCAAACTGTTGTCGTCGCCAGCAAGAATGTCTTTGTGGAAAAAGTGATTGCGACGGAAGTGAATCAACATCAGGTCAAAAGTTTTGTTGTATGTCGAAGAAAATCCCGAGAACAGACAAAAGGGATATGGCAGAGAAATGCGAAGCAAATGGGGGGTACTAGGCAGCTGAATTGAACGGGCTCAAGAACCCAAAAAGGGGGGGCGTGTGTGTCTTGAGGTCGTTTTGGCACACAACAGGGCGCGGTGGTGTAAAGAAAAGGTTACAGCAGCTCAAGAGTGAGACAATAGGGAAGAGAGGAGAGATGCCGAGGCCAAGCATGTGCTCAAAGAAACGCCACAGCTTGGAGAATAGACAGACTTGAAGACTCAAGACGCACACTCAGAGAAAGAGGTGGGAACTAGCCAACGATGATGAGGTCCGATCGAGCTGAGAGGACAAGGATCTTGATGGTAAACTGGGGATCGTGATAATACACTAAACACTAATAATAAAGGGCACTAACGGCTGCACGTGCCGGGCCCGCTAAAAAGTTAATTCCCAGGCCTCCATTTTAGCGTGGGATGAATTTTAAACAGGACAAAACGAACCTCAAGTCGGTCTTTTACCGCAGAATGCACCAGTACATCCGGCGGCCATGAATGCTTTTTTTGGCGCAGCCAGAGCCAGGGTGTCAAGCCTGGTGACTGTGCGGCTAGTGCGGTATCGCAGCCATGCACGCTCGCCGTCGTTTCCGCAGAGAACAGTAAGACGAGATAGAGAGAGTAGACAGTTGAGACTGCGGCTGACGATCAGTATCGGGGATCACACTATGATGAAGCCCAGCTGCGGCGTGATCTTGAACGCAATCAGCGAGATAGCGACGACGGCAGTGACGGCGGCCATGGTGGCCAGAGAGGAGGTGGTGGCCGGGGCTGGTCGACGACGGAAAAGAAGAAAAAATATGCACATTTCGAGGCGATACTCAAAGCACGCTTTGACAGTGTGCTGAAAGAGCTGGGCCCCTGGACACCTGACCACAAGGTGTATCTGGCGTTGGGTATACACAGCCAGAGCGACCTGCAGCGGCAGATACAGCTGTTCCGGACGGCACTGGTAAACTGCATCCGACAGGCGATCTCGCGGGGTTTGGTGTCAAAGAGCGACAATCCGCTGTTCTGGACGCTACGAAACACGTTTGTGCGCGAGGAAAAGGGCGGACTGTACAAGGAGATTCGCTATTCCTTCCAGAGCATGATTCTGCGCTCACGACTGCCGCAGGCCGTGACGACGCTACAAAAGGAGATTGCCGATCTGCGGTTCCCGTACGAGTGGTTCCCGGCGACACGGACGATGCAGCGGACGGTGCATCTGCACGTGGGGCCGACCAACTCGGGCAAGACCTATCACGCGCTGCAGGCGCTGGAGCGGGCGGGCACCGGCATCTACGCCGGGCCGCTGCGGCTGCTGGCCCACGAGATTTACACGCGCTTTACGGCGCGCGGCAAGCCGTGTGCTTTGATCACGGGCGAGGAGCAGCGCATTCCGGGGGCCATTGGCGGGACTCCGCTGACGCAACAAGAGGCCGAGGCCAAGGCCAAGGCGGAGTCCAAGTCGGATGCGGACGAGGAAACGACGCCGGTGGGCGAGCCGCCGTATATGAGCTGCACGGTGGAAATGACACCGCTCAACCGACGTGTCGACGTGGCCGTGATTGACGAGATCCAAATGATTGCCGACATGGATCGCGGCTGGGCCTGGACACAGGCTTTTCTGGGCGTGCAGGCGAGGGAGGTGCATCTCTGCGGCGAGGAGCGCACCGTGGACCTGATCAAGGCCTTGTGCGCGCGTATTGGCGACGAGTGCATTGTGCACCGGTACCAGCGGCTCAATGCACTGCAGACGACGAGGCACAGCCTGCGCGGCGACTTTACCAAGCTGCGCAAGGGCGATGCGGTGGTGTCGTTTTCGCGCGTCGGCCTGCACACGCTCAAGGCGGGTATCGAGAAGATGACGGGCCGGCGGTGCGCCATTGTGTACGGCTCGCTGCCACCAGAGACGCGCGCGCAGCAGGCGGCGCTTTTCAACGACCCGGACAACGACTACGACTTTCTCGTAGCCAGCGACGCCATTGGCATGGGCCTCAACCTGGAAATCAAGCGTGTCGTGTTTGAGACGGCCATGAAGCATGACGGCGTGTCCTTTCGGACGCTGACGGTGCCGGAAATCAAGCAGATTGGCGGTCGTGCCGGCCGGTTTCGATCAGCGGCGCGGGCGGTGAACGAGCAAAGGAAGGAGACGGAGGAGAGGGAACAAGGCGACCAAGGCGAGCAAGACGGCGGCAAGATGTTGAAGAGGAGCGAGCCAAACGAGGGCCCGTCCACGGCAGGAATGGTCATTACGCTGGAAGACGAGGACCTGAGCGTGGTGCAGGACGCCTTTCTGACCGAGGCAGCGCAGATCCAGCGGGCGGGCATCCAGCCGCCAACGTTTGCCATTGAGCAGTTTGCGCGCTACTTCCCGCCCAACACGCCGTTTAGCTTTATGCTGATGCGCATGCGCGAGCTGGCGCGCATCTCGGGCCGGTTCATGCTGTGCACGCCCAAGGGCTCGATCGAGGTGGCCGACATTATCCAGCCGTTCCCGCTCAGCATCCAGGACCGCTGCGTGTTCATTTCGGCGCCCATCTCGCTGCGCGACCACGGCCAGAAAGAGGTGCTCGAGGCCATGGCGCGCTGCGTCTCGCACATGAGCAGCGGCCAGCTGCTAGACATTCCCGAGATTGACATTGAGATTCTCGATTTTAGGCGCGAGACCTATCCGGCCGGGCCACAGATGTATCTGCTGCGGCTCGAGGCGCTGCACAAGGCCATTACGCTGTACCTGTGGCTGAGCTACCGCTATGTCGGTGTCTTTACCAGCCAGCAGCTGGCCTTTTACGTCAAGAGCCTGGTCGAGGACAAGATTACGCACTACCTCAACAACCTAACCTTTGTGGAGGAGAGCCGGCAGCGTCGTGTCAAGACGATTCGGAAGCTGGCCAAGAAGCACCAGCGTGTCGAGGAGCGTCTTCTCGGAGAGGAAATGCTCAATGCCGACGAGCGGGGGGGCGAGGCGGAAGCCGACATGTCCAGCGCGGCGACATGACCGGATGTCGAAAGAGGCGACAGGCTGCTTGAAGAAGACCACAGACACTCAAATGTATTATACTCTACTCCTGCACGACGGCGTTACAGGGATGGCACGGCAAAAAAATGGCGGTACATATCCATAGAAACGAGCAGCTGAGGCCCATGACAGGATTTAAATGAGAATTTCTAGGCATTTTAGCACTACCAAACACTTTTAGTGCACCCAAAGTTCAGTTCTACCACGCCCAGACTTGGAACTTTGAACCCCAGCGCGCAAAACGTCGCAACGTACTTGAGCGTCTTCTACTGGTTGATTGAAGCTATAATATGGGGCTATGGGGTCAGAAAAGTTCGTGTTGTAGTCCAATGAGAAAAGTGAGCGGAGTGGAGAGCCTCAATTACATAATACAACAATACCCACTTAAAAGTAGAGTATTTGAACTTTTTTTTTCTTCGCGCAGTGTTTTTTTCCTTCTCTCTCCAGACCAAACAACAAAGCAAATTATCAAAGAGCAATGGCCACGACAAGTGTCGTGCAACTGCTGGCTGTTGTATTGCTTCTTTCGTAGCTGGTCTCTGGGTCTTTCCATTGCCTCCTGCATACAATCAGGGTAAGCTTTCTTTTTCGCAGTTTGCTCTTCTTGCTTCATCTTCAATGCCTACATGATGAGTTATTTTATGTCGCCCCAGTCTTACACAATTATGGTGATTGACACTGTCTTTCCAAACGGACGTCTCTGATACATTGGCTTTCATTTGTTTGCTTTTTCTTCCAAGCTAAAGCTATTGTCGTGCTTTTGCTAACAATGACTGCTTTAGGGATTCAAATGGTACGACTTTCACCGTTTTATTTTCACATTTACGATTTATCCTCTGCCAATATGATGCTTGAACTAGTACTATCAAATGCCGACATTTAATGACGGAAAAAAACATTGTTCCTGATTTGACATGATGCATGCTTTATCTGTGCCTGGATTTACAGCGAGCAAAGGCTGACTTCAAAGGCTCTTTGCTTCCATTTTTCTTTCTTCCGTTCTTTTTGTTCTCTCTCCGTAAGGTAAGGCATCACATTTACATCAACTGCAAGCACAGACATGACAACCCCGAGAACAAGACAAGGCAAATGATTATAAAACTTGATATTCCATGCTAATACTGAATTTTATGTGGAGCCTATCAAAGAGCTTTTTCTTTAATGATTGCTTTGTCTTGCGTCTCTTCACCTCGTTCCTCGTTGTTTTTCCTTGAAAAGTTTGCGCAAGGCTAACAGCTTGAAAGATGTAGGGTGTTATTTTGCACTATCGTCCCAATGATACGATGCCATTTCGGGCGCGTTCCAGCTGCCTTGTCAGTACGATATTATACAGAACGGCCCGGTTCAAGGCTTACTTGACATATTTGCCGCTCACGGCTGGCAAAGCGTCGACGGCCAGCTTGGCAATGACCTCGGCCGGCTTTTCGGGCGGGTTGAGAGTGCCGCCCTCAAAGGCGTCGACGAAGCCGGCATAGTCTTTGGGGTCCATAACGGCGCTGCCCTGTTCGCGCAAGTCTTTCTGCATGTCGGTGTCGACGCGGCCGGGCCCGACGGCTACAGAGACAATTAGCGGCTCCTCGACGGCCAAGTGCTGCACGAGCGAGTTGACGGCGGCTTTGGAGCTGCCATAGGCGCCCCAGGCGGCATAGCCCTTGAGGGCGGCGCCAGAGGATGTGACGACGATGCGGCCGTGCGATTGGCGCAGAGGCAGGATCGATGCTTGGGCCTGGTCGTCGTCAGCAACGTTGTGTTCTGTGCAGCTGCAGGCAGCGTTTGTGGTCAAGGACCCACCAGGGCGAGGGCGCTGAACAGGTTGACGTCAAAGATGCTCTTCCAGGCGGCCAAGTCGGCATCGGCCAGACGGGCCAGAGGCGTGAGGGCGCCGTGGTTGATAACGACAGCGTCTAGGCGACCAAAAGTTTGGACAGCGAGCTGGACAATGTTGGGCACGGCCTGTGATGATATGTGAGCAGTCTATCTTGCATTGGACCCCAAGGCAAACGCACCGCATAGTCGGTGAGGTCGACGGTCGAGTAGACCACTTGAGCTGGAAACTTTTTCTTGAGAGCAGCCAGTGGTGCAGCCGTGCGCGAGACGAGGACAACGTTATGGGCATGGTCCAGTAGTTGCTGGGCGATGGAGAGGCCAATGCCGCGACTGGCGCCGGTGACAATGACAACTTTGCTCATGGCGACAATGTAGAGGTGTTGTATAAATGTAGGAATAAAGTTGGACACTAGAAATTGGAAATGGATCTTTTGGTTGACTTTTGGCTTTGACTAGCGGCGGGGTTTAGGTGGAAAAGTGGTGAATCGGAATGGACGCTTCCCAACATGTCCCCTCTCTCTACGCTCTTTTTTCCCGACAGGCAGCATGGCTGACACGGTCATTATCGGCGGCGGCATCATCGGAGTGGCCACGGCCTACTACCTGTGCCAGCACCAGGCGGCCGAGACGGTGCATGTGGTGGAAACGGCAGAGGAGCTCTTTGCCTCGGCCTCGGGCTATGCCGGGGGTTTTCTTGCGCGAGACTGGTTTGCTGCCGATCTGGCCGAGCTCGGGGCTTTGTCGTTTGCGCTGCACCGGAAGCTGGCCGAACAGCACGACGGCCGCCGGCGTTGGGGGTATACGCAGACGACGACGCTGAGCTGCCGAGTGGGCGATGAGGAGGAGGGGAGCGAGAAAAAGAGTCGCGGCGAGGACTGGCTGCGAGCGGGATCCAGCAGAGCCGAAGCGGCGCCGGCAGCGACATGGAAGGCCGAGGATCTGGCGGAAAAGGCCCCGGCGTGGTGTCGAGGGCTGGGCGGTAGCAAAGGCAGCAAAGGCACAGTGGACGTGCTGGCCGACGATGGCTCGACGGCACAGCTCGATCCGCTGCGGCTCTGCCATTTCTTGCTGCAGTCGTGCCGAGACAGCGGCGTGCAGCTGCATCAGCCGGCGCGGGTAGTGTCGTTGGGCACGGATGACGACGGCCTGCTGGACCACGTTGTGCTGGAGACGGGGGCAGCAGCGGCTCTTGCGACCAAGACGCTGCCCTGCCGGCGACTCATTATTGCGGCCGGCGTGTGGTCGCCCGCCATCTACGAGCAGCTGTTTGGGACCCTCGAGAGCGGCAGTAGCACCCACAGCCTGCCCATCTCCAGCGTGTCGGGCCACTCGGCCGTTGTGCAATTGCCGCCGCCCTGGTCGGCCGACGTGGCCACCGAGACCAACGACGCGACCTGCCATGCGCTGTATGCTTCCGGGCCAGACCTCGCCTTTAGCCCGGAAATGTATGCTCGCGTTGGCGGCTCGCTGTACATGGCCGGCCTCAACTCGACGACGGAGCCGGTGCCGGCGCTGGCCACGGACTCGGTGCCGCACCCGGCGCAACTGGAGACGCTCTTCCAGACCTGCGGGCGCGTGCTCGGCACAAGGGAGCGGGAAACGCCAGGCTTGCCGCCCCACACCCAAATCATCCGAACCGGGCTCTGCCATCGGCCGGTGACGCCCTGGGGACGGCCGCTGGTGCTGCGACTGCCCGAGAAGGAGTGGCTGCCGGCGAATTTCCGGACGCGGCCGGGGCCAGACGGCGGCGTCTTTGTGGCGGCCGGCCATGGGCCATGGGGCATCAGCATGAGCCTGGGCACGGGCATGGTGCTGGCAGAAATGGCCCAAGCTCGGCCGTTGAGCGCCAATGTGAGCGGCTTGGGATTTCCTCGGCGGGACGGAGTGGTGTTTTAACAGGCTGTTCATCCTTGGAGAGGCCTGTCTCGGTCCTAATAGAATCAAATAAAAGAGGCGTCATCTTCATCTTCATCTTCACGATGATTTCCCCTTCAATAACCTCCACGGCCATGCAATCGCTGTTATCTGTCGAATTTACGTGGATATGTAACGGCTTTGCTACAAGCCAGTGTGGTATCAATGAGGTGCAAATACTATTTTGCAAAATACAAATACGCGATTTGGCGGCGGCTCTTTACAAAGTGCTGGGCCCATCGGCTAGTCCAACTTGATCGATGAAATAAAAGAGTCCAAAAGAGAAATAAAATAGAAAAACCCCAACGGACCCATTGCTAGTCCAACAATAGAAAGCCGGAGAGAACGGAAAGAGCAAAGGGGCCCTGATCATGGCGGCCGCAAGACAGCGAAAAAAAGGCCGAAAACAAGAATTCCGAGCCTGACTAGCTTCCACCCAAGCCGCGGAGCCAGGAAATAAAGAAAAAAGCGTCCCGAGTAGTGTACAAAGTCTTTGCCCCTGTCCGCGTAACCCATTTTTATCATCCACGTCGTAATCGGCCGGACTGAAGCGGGCGCATGCATTTACGTGTACACCACACGCCACAACTACCAATTCCTGCAAGTCAAGCCTTTTTAACGGGCCGCGCCAGCTCCCATCTGGGCTGAAGTAATGTTTTTTTCTCTTTCGCTGTTATTCTCTCCTTTTTCCACCCCCACTCTTATTTTGGACTTTTTTATCGTATTTTGTCTGGGTTTTGTCTCTGGGTTTTGTTTCTGGGTTTTGTTTCTGGTTTCGGTTTCTCGGTTCTTGCTCATCTGCTTCTCTTCTTCTTCCATCCATAGTATCGCTCTTGTTCTTCTCTAGCTCTTCCCGTCCAATTTGAACCAAGATATCGTATGCCGCTTACGTGTCGACGAAACAAGCGCCACTATGGAGAGCCGTTTTCTGTGGAGATCACAGCTTACGAGTCGAGTGGGACTCGTTTGTGGACTACCGTTTGGCCCCGGCGTGCCTGGGAATGTAGATGAATGATGTGCGTCGTATGGGACGTATGCACTTTGTAGTCGTAGGCATGGGAAATTTCCGTTACTACTATTACCGTCTTTGTTTGATTCTGGTCAGTTTGGCGCTTCTTGGGCTTCTCTTGCAACTTTCTTGGATTGTCTTGCCGTGTTTGATTATTGCTTGATACCCTTTACGCTTTTGAATTCTAGCTGAAATCTCTTGGCATTTTGTCATATTTCCCGAAATCTCACCCGCTCATGAGCAGGTCTTGGCCTAGACACCATGCGGCCCTCTTCTGCGACAGTCTTGGGTCTTGGCTGGGCCGCAGGCTTGGCGACGGCCGTCAACATTGACTGGACTTCGGCCAGTAAGTCTGCCGGGGTGGCCAGGCGACAGACAAATCACTGACAGCATCAGCTTCGATCAAGGATGGCGCTGCCACAGTGGCCTACGGGCTCATGGCCTACTACACGGGCAACAATACGGGCGACGTGCCGGGAAACCTGCCGTCTCCGTATTACTGTAAGACTGCCGCACCATTCGTCCGAGCAGCACTGGCTGACCAAGTACAGGGTGGGAGGCCGGCGCCCTCTTTGGCACCATGATCGACTACTGGGCCTACACGGGCGACGAGAGCTATGTCAACGAGACCTTTCAGGCGCTGCAGCACCAGGTGGGCGACGACAACGACTTTATGCCCAAGAACCAGACGCTGGCCGAGGGCAACGACGACCAGGGCTTCTGGGCGCTGGCGGCCATGACGGCGGCCGAGCGCGGCTTCAAGAATCCCGACAGCGACGGGGTGCAGTGGCTGGCGCTGGCGCAGGCTGTCTTCAACGAGTACGCGGCGCGCTGGGACGCGACCAACTGCGGCGGCGGACTGCGCTGGCAGATTTACACGTTTAACAATGGCTACACCTACAAGAACAGCATCAGCAACGGCTGCTTCTTCAACCTGGGCGCGCGCTTGGCCCGCTACACGGGCAACAGCACCTATGCCGACTGGGCTACCACCGTCTGGGACTGGATGGTGTCGGTCAAGTTTATCGACAGCGCCTACAACGTCTACGACGGCGCCGGCTACGCCGACAGCGCCAACTGCACCGAAATTGACAGCACCCAGTTCTCCTACAATGCCGGCATCTGGATGTACGGCGCCGCCGTCATGTACAACTACACCAACGCCTCGTCCGTCTGGGAGGAGCGCGTAAACGGCCTCGTCAACCGCACCAGCACCTACTTTTTCAACAATAGCATCATGTACGAGCCCTCCTGCGAGCCCAGGAGCCTCTGCGATACCGACCAAAAAGCCTTTAAAGCTTTTCTCATGGCCTGGATGGCCTCCACCACCCAGGTGGCCACCTTCACCTACGACAGCCTCTACCCGCTCATGAGCGCCTCGGCCAGCGCCGCCGCCCTGCAGTGCGACGGCACCGCCACCACCAGCGATGGCTACAAGGGCCTCAGCGGCACTGCCTGTGGCGAGCACTGGGTCAACAAGGCCACCTGGGACGGCTCCAACGGCGTCGGCCAGCAAATGGCCGGCCTCGCTGCCATCTTTTACAGCCAAGTCCGCAATTGGGGCGTCGGCGACACCAAGACGGCCGACTCTGGCGGTACTTCCCAAGGCGACTCCTCGGCCGGCAACATTGACTCTTCTGGCAACCTGAGCACGACCCGCGCCATTACCAATGGCGACCGCGCCGGCGCCGGCATCCTGACCGCTGTTGTCCTGTCCGCCTTGCTGGGCGGCTGCTTTTTCATGATCAAAGACTAGCATGGTTATGGCGTTTTGCACTTTGATGTTACGTTTTGTAGTATATTTAATTGGGTAGCAACAGTCTTTTAAAGTAATAATTGGCTTGTGAAGCAGAACAGTAAACAGAAAGTGGAAGGAGTAGAGTATCATGGGATGGAGGTGAAGCAAAGTAGATTAGACAACGACAAAAGTAGATTAGACAACGACCAAAGTAGATTAGACAACGAGGCAAAGTAGATTAATATTAAACGAATCAAAATAAAGTCTTAAACGAAGCAAAGTAGATTACAGTTAGACAACGAGCAACTCCACCGTTACATGTCCATTCTCGTCTCCTCACAGACCAGGTAGGCATTCAGCTCCATCAGGCTCGTGTAACCCTGCTTGTGTCCGGCAATGGTCCAGCTGCCGTCCTCGCACAGGTCTGCCGCCGCATACGCTTCTGCTGCCTCTGGGCCTCGCGTCAGTAAGAGGCCCATGGCGCGGGCGAGTTTAATGTGGTGCAGCGAGTCTGCCGACAGTCCGCCCACCTCGCCGGCGAGAGAGGCCCAAAAGACGTCTTGCAGACAATGGTAGTCGGCAAAGCGGCCGTAGAGGCGGTAGCACGAGTACCTGTCGCCAATGCCTCTTCTCCCACCACCGCCAACGTCGCCCTGCCGCAAGTGGACAACCGTGGTGGCAAAGGTCTCGAGGCTGTAAAAGCTGAAACCAAAAGGCGCCAGCTGTGGATCACTGGCCTCGGACGGCGACAGGTCTAGACCGCCCACGCGGCCCTGGTCGGCCGTGACCAGCAAGTTGGCCGAGTGCAGCTCCTCAGCCGGCTGCCACACCAAGGGCAGTGCCATTATGCCGTCAAGACCATCCAGGCAAGCCTGTACTGATGGCCAAAGAGGAAGCGGCAGCATCGGCATCAACCACTCAAGCTTGGCAGCATAGGCTGCCTTTAACGCCTCGCGGTCCTCGGCCGTCACTGACAAGGAGACCTTGTACAAGGAGGCCATGAGTCTGGGATTAGATTAATTCGGTTAGATAGAGGAGCTGCTGCTCACCTGCCTAAATCCCAAAACAAACTGTTTCGCCAGGCCTTGCTGGCGGCCGAGTCCTGTGCGGCGTCGGTTGCCATGAGAAAGCCCAGGTGCGTGACAAGTTGTGGCGCTGGCGGCTGTGGTAGTGGTGGCGTTTCAGCTTCTGCTTCCGACCTTGTGCTCGAGCTCACCGGCGAGGCCAGTACTGTGCAATCTAGGCCGGCCACCCTAACCCTGGCGACATCCGTCTCCAACTGCAGCTGGGCCGTGTATGTTCCGTCGGGGCTGACCAGCATGGAAAAGTGGCATCCGCCGGGCGCCTCCGTGCACGATGCCACGTCTGCCGTGGCTTGAAATTGAATAGTGTCCATGGCAGCAGAGGTTGTTGTGGGAGTTGAGACGGTGTGGTAACGAAGCGAGCGAGGATTGGCTTTATATCAGTATTCCCCTCTCCCTCTCCTGCATCGTCACGTCCCTCTCCCTCTCCTGCAGCGTCACGATCCTCCTTCTTCCCTGAATCAACGTTGCCCCTGCTTTTTTTTCCTTTCATGGTTAATTTCCCGCTGTATTCCTTCTATCCGCGTGACTGGCAGGAGAGCATCGTCTGCCTGCTATGCACATGTCCCCTTTGGGAAACACGTCTGATAGTATCGCCAACGCCAATTTTGTTGGCATAGTACTTTGATCAAAGACATGCTCGGATTCTATGTTATCGTTTACTCGCCAATTCACGCCGTCCCCTGCAAGCAACTCCATGTGGACATGATCCATTGACGCCATGGACCGGGACTTTTTGACCTGAGTGGTCCATTTACTTTTCTTCTCGCCAAAATCACGGAACCCTTTCATCTCTACATTAAGAGGCGTTCTTTGTGTGACCACGGCATGATAAAACACCGAGGATTTGCATCTTTTGCCTCACAAGCTTATTCTGTGCTATCCCGTTCTTCTGCTCTTGCTACTTTACGCGTATTAAAATGTCTAGATCAGGCACTCTAAAGAGCCGCACTGATCGGACGAATGAGAGGCATCAAGGCCGCCGGCCTCTCCTTGTGAGCAGCCTCATGCAACCCGGTATGATCGACAGACAGCCGGCAAGGCTAAGAATGAGTCATCAACTAAGCAGGGAAGCCGCAAGACTTGAATTAAACGAGCAAACACTTACGTCGTAGAAGCCCAGTGGTTTTGGCTACCGTACGGAGTAGTGTAGTTTTGTCTCTTATCCACGTGACTCTCCACAAAAGCTAATCTCTGCGCTAATGCCATGCCCAATCAACGGCAGCTTGTTGCCGCCGTTAGAGCGTCGGGCCACTAGTAAAAGGTAGCCGTCCAATCAGAACCCGCCGTGCCGTGCTATCACATCCACCCCCATCCAATGGCCATGGCCCCCATGGCAGTCCAAGACTGCTCTTTGCAGCGGTTGGTGTACCTTGAATTGCACATTGGAATAGGGTTATCAGGCACAGGCGAAGAGATCAAGGCAGTTTTTGTAAGGAAAAAAAGAAAAGACTCATTGCCCACCGTGGAAATGTTTACGCCCCCTCGTGGCTATCAAGCGGAAAAGGAACCATTCGCATCCGGCCGCTTGCCATTCTTGCAGACCCCTGGCACCCATCACACCTAGCACCCCTCTTCTCCCCACCCTGGCAGCCAATGCTCGGCCGCCATCTGCCGCTCTGGTCGGCTGGCCGGTGGCTAGTTCAACGGCAAACCGTGCTATCATGCAGCCTATATACTCCTTCTTAGAGCTCGCTTCTGGCCTTGTTCCTCTCTCTCCTCTGCTTGGCAGCCAACCAGCGCCCAGATCCGTCCGTCACGCCCAACACTTCTTGCGATATCACCTGCGCGTAACGAGTAGTCTCGCCACACCTGCGAGCTCTTCACCGGCTCGTCTTTTCCTTGTCTCCTCCCGCCCAATCCCGCTCTGATTTATTCCCCATCGCTCCCCGCCCGTTTCCATGGCCCTGCTGGCCGCCTTTTTTCGCTGTCCCTAACCGTCGGGCTGGCCGTCGTTCATCTCTGACACCTCTATTTCGTTTCATTGCTCCGATTCGACCTCCTGACTTGATTCACTCATGGCCTCTCTGGTGGCCCCCGTCGGCCCTGCGCTGGCCCGCCGCATCTACATCCCGCTGACGGCGACGAGTCCGGCCGGACTGGTCGAGGCCGACACGTTGGATCCGTGGACAAAGTCGGGCAAGTATGGGCTGGCCTGGACGTACTTTTCGCTGGCCCTGCTGGGCGTCGTCATGCTGGTGCGCATGTGGCATCTGTGGCAAGACAAAATCCGCCAGGCCATTTACAAGCAAGAGGTGGAGGAACACTACCGCAAGCTGTACAGCACGGATCCCGACTGGGACCGCTCGGCGGCCGCCGCAGCGTCGGCCTTGGCCTCGGCGACAACGGCCTCGCAACGGCATTTCTTCCCCGAAGAGGCAAAGGCCGAGACCGCCTTTCGGCCCAGCGCACACTTTTCGTCCATTGGCCCCGTCAACGACACGCTGGCCCTCTTCCGCTGGATCTTTTACCGGCCCATCCCCGACATTATCTGGCGGCGGCGGCACCGCTTCACCTTTTCGTCGCTGGCGGTGCTGGCCTGTGGCTTTGTGGCGCTGGCCTTTGTCACGCTCTACTGCTTCCTGCCGCAGCCGCTGTACTGGCAGAGCATCCAGTACGGGTCGCCGCCGCTGGCCGTGCGCGCCGGCATGTTTGCCGTGGCCATGACGCCGTGGATTCTGGCTGCCACCACAAAGGCCAACGTGCTGACGCTGCTGACGGGCATCGGCCCCGAGCGGCTCAATGTGCTGCATCGCTGGGCCGGCTACCTGTGTCTCTTTCTGTCGCTGGTGCACGCCATCCCGTTTTACGTGCAACCCGTCTGGGACGACGGCGGCATGGCCGTCTTCCAGGCGCTCTTCCCCAACGGCGGCAGCACCATTATCTACGGCACCGGCATCTCGTGCCTGGTGCCGCTCATTTGGCTGTGCGTGGCCTCGCTGCCCCTGGTCCGGCGTCTGGCCTACGAGGTCTTTCGCGTGCTGCACGTGCCCGTCGGCCTGCTCTATGTCGGTCTGCTCTTTTGGCACACCAAGAACTACCTGGCCTCCTGGGGCTACCTCTATGCCAGCGTCGCCATCTTTGCCGGCTGCCAGGTCGCGCGCCTCGCCAAGCTCAACTGGGTGCGGCCGTGGCGCCGCTCGTCTTTTCTCGTCGGCGATGAGGCCGCCATCACGCTGCTGGCCGAAAACGCCATCAAGATCACCATCCCGACACAGATGCGCTGGCGTCCGGGCCAGTATGTCTACCTGCGCATGCCGGGCATCTCGGTGCTGGATAGCCACCCCTTTACCGTCTCGTCGCTCTGCAGCGACGACTTCCCCTCGGCCTATGGCGACGCCTACCGCGACTGCGTGCTCGTCTTTCGGCCCTACGGCGGCTTCACCCGGCGCGTGCTCGAGAGCGCGCTGGACAAGGGTCCCTTTCACACCTACCGCGCCTTTCTCGATGGCCCCTATGGCGGCATGCGGCGCGAGCTGGCCGCCTTTGACACTGTCATTCTCATTGCCGGCGGCTCGGGCATCACGTCGCTCATGTCGCAGCTGCTGAACCTCGTCAAACGCATGCGCGACGGCAAGGCCATTACCAAAAAGGTCGTTGTCGTCTGGGCCCTGCGTCGTCTCGAGGCCATGGACTGGTTCCGCGAAGAGCTGCGCATCTGCCGCGAGGCCGCACCGCCCGAGTCTGTCACCTGCAAGTTTTATGTCACCTCGGCCACGCGAGCCGAGCACCGCAACCACCAGCTGGGCGGCCTTGCCTGGGGGGCGACAGCCGTCCCCGGAGGAGCCGGTCGGGCGCCCCGTCCCCTCAGCAACCTCTTCCACGATCGTCTCGACGGTTTTGTCGCCGGCATCGCCTCCAAGCGAAACTCGGCCCTCATCGCCGCCGAGGCCCAGGGCGACCCCGAACGCGAACGGGAGTTGCGTGCCGAGGACCAGGACCGCTTCACGGCTCTGCCTCAGTCCAAGCACCTGCAGCCGTGGGCGCCCATACCGCCACAAAGCCTGTCTCTTGAGAGCCGCGACGAGAAAGTTGCCTCCTCCTCTGCCCATATCGGCATCCCCAGCGACCCGCTCTTCCCGTCCACCTCTCCCGCCGTCATCGACCACACCGGCATGAACCCGCCCGAGCTCGCCCACCTTCGGACAGACGTGGGCAGTGTCCAGCGGGCTGCCGCCGCTGCAGGAACGGCAAGGCCCACCTCCACCTTTGGCCCGCCTTCTGGCTTCGATTTTGGCTTCCCGGCCACGCCGACTGATTTCCAAAAATCGCTCATGCGCTTCGCCTTCCCCGTGCCGCACCAGATCGACGGCGGCTGGAGTGTCGAGTACGGCCGTCCCGACCTGGGCTTCATGCTGCGCGAATGGGCCACAGGCGGCTCCGACGGCCGCGGCATCCTGGGCCGTCGCACCGCCGTCTTTGTATGCGGCCCGGCCAGCATGCGTGTCGGCGTGGCTAACACGGTGGCCCGTCTCCAAGCAGAGATTTGGGGCGATGACATGCTAGAAGAGATCTTTCTGCACACTGAAAACTATTCCCTGTGAGAAGAGCTTTTTTCTCTGTTCTTTTTCTTTTCCCTTCTTTTTTCTCCCTTCTTTTTTTCTCCCTTCTTTTTTCTCCCTTCTTTTCTTCTCCCTTGACGAGTAATGGGCGCAACTGTATATATATACACTCTGTAATGATTGACGGATCTCGGAAGGGGGAACATGATACCAGCAGCGTTTTTGCATGTACTTTTATATTCAGTCTTGTTTGGACAGGCATTACATTTTTGTTTGCTTTCAGGGACGCGATAGTTTGCGATAAGGCTTTCAGTGGAATAACGGCCCCACCTTGAAACGTTTACATAACCCGCCAGAAGCGCAGCGAAATAGACAAGAATCCTTTATTTGCCGAAACCATTTGAATTGAAAAAGAAAAAACTATTTACAACTATTATAACTCAACTGAGGAATCCTTGCGGTTGCAGAGTGGAAACAGCTTTCGTTCAAGTCTTCAACTTGTACCATTGTTGCACGTGACTACCCCACCATCCCCTCCCACATCGTCAAAGGCTGTTTAGCGTCGAGTCACATCACTTTCCATCTTCTCACGACAAACAAGAAAATATTTGTACCGGCAACGGAGAGCATCCTACGGCCCGCAGACATGGCGAGCAACACCACGACGCTGCCCACACGCGCAGCAGCGCAGCTCAAGACCCCCAAGGGCACTCGGGACTGGGTTGGTCAGGACTTGCTTCTGCGCGATCACATCTTGTAAGTTTGAAAACAAAAGTAAATTCAAAATCTGATTTACTCTGCTAATCCCCCCAGCCAGACAATCAGCGACGTATTTAAGCGCCATGGCGGCATCCCTCTGGACACGCCCGTCTTTGAGGTGCGCGACATCTTGTCGGAAAAGTACGGCGAGGACTCGCGCCTCATTTACGACCTTGAGGACCAGGGCGGCGAGAAGCTGTCCCTGCGCTACGACCTGACCGTGCCCTTTGCGCGCTGGCTGGCCATGCACATTAATGTCAAGCAGATCAAGCGCTACCACATTGCCAAGGTCTACCGCCGCGACCAGCCGGCCATTGCCCGCGGCCGCCTGCGCGAGTTTTACCAGTGCGACTTTGACATTGCCGGCGTCTACGACGCCATGGTGCCCGACGCCGAGGTGCTGCGCATCATTTGCGAGGTCTTTGAGGCCCTGCAGCTGCCCATTACCATTAAGCTCAACCACCGCCACATTCTCGACGGCATCTTCCGCGCCGCCGGCGTGCCCGACGACAAGATCCGCGCCATTAGCTCGGCCGTCGACAAGCTCGACAAGGCGCCCTGGGACGAGGTCCGCCGCGAAATGGTCGAGGAAAAGGGCCTGGCCGAGGCCGTTGCCGACCGTATAGGCGAGTACGTCCAGCACAAGGGCTCCATGGCCGAGACCATGGCGTTTTTGAACGCCGACGCCGCGCTGCTGGCCGACAATGAGAGCATCCGCACCGGCCTGGCCGACATGGAGCTTCTGGCCTCGTACCTCGACGCCATGCACGTCGTCGACTGCGTGTCCTTTGACCTGTCGTTGGCGCGCGGCCTCGACTACTACACCGGCCTCATCTACGAGGTCATCCCCGTGGCGCCGCCCTCGGAAAAAAAGGGCGGCAAGGCCAGCAGCCACAGCACCGAAAGCCAGGTGGGCAGCATCTCGGCCGGCGGTCGCTACGACGGCCTGGTTGGCATGTACGGCAAGACTCGCATTCCCTGCGTCGGCCTCTCTTTTGGCGTCGACCGCATCTTTACCATTCTCGACGCCCGCCGCGGCAAAAAGGCCGCCAACGCCGAGCTGGCCCGCGAAATCGACGTCTACATCATGGCCCTCGGCGGCAAAGACGGCCTGCTGCGCGAACGCATGGCCGTCGCCTGCGATCTCTGGGCCGCCGGCGTCCGCGCCGAGTACACGGCCAAGGTCAAGCCGCGCGCGCAGCAGCAGTTTAGCGCCTCGGACCAGGCGCTCGTCACCGTCATCCTCGGCGAAGAGGAGCTCGCCTCGGGCCAGGTCCGCATCAAGCCGCGGGCTCCGGCCGCCAAGGAGACTGAGGGCAAGGCCGCCAAGGAGCCCGCAGACAAGGCCGAGGGCAAGGCCGAGAACAAGGACCGCGGCGAACTGGTGCCCCGCGACAAGGTTGTCGAGGAGGTAAAAAAGCTGCTGGCCGCCGCCGCTAGGCCATCACTACTGGAACAGGCCTTGTGATGACTGATGGGGAGGGCATTGTTTTCTTCGGAGCGTGGGATCAATAAAAGAAGAAGCGGAAGCTTCACTGCCGTGGTTTATCTCTAGTCTGGGGCGTGCTAAATAAAGTAAAAATAAAAGGTTAAATAAAAAAGACAAATAATCAACTTGACGAAAAAGGAAACCGTATAAACAAACCCAACTAGCGGACAAGCATTTCTACCTTTCCGCTCATGTTTCCCCTACTGGTCTACGACCTGTGCTCCTCCAGTGTTGCCGCCACCGCGACCACAGCGGCATTGCTGTCCTCGATGCCAAACTCGGTGTTGAGCTCCTCGCGCAGCTTGACTTCCTTTTCGAAAAAAACGAGCACGACGGCAAGGGCGGCAAAGGCCAGTCCGACCAGCCAGCAGATGCGCAGAGCGTCGGCAAACACGGCCACCACCAGGGCGCGGCTCTCGGGGTCGGCAATGCTGTCGAGAAAGGCAGCGGTGGCGTGCTGGTAGGCGCGGTTGCCCGAGAGGGCGGCAGCCAAGCCGGCGTCGACCGCGGCGAGACGAGCGGTGGCGGCGCTGTGAGCGCAAACGTTGTTAAAGACGACGCTGGGGATGGTGACGCCCCAGACGCAGCCAAAGTAGCGGACAAAGCTCCAGACGCCGGTGGCGGTGCCGACAAGGCGTTCGTCGAGGGGGGCCTGGACGGCGGGCAGAAGCACGCCGGAAGCACCGCCGGCGCCGACGGCGTTGAGGATCTGCAGGCCGGCCCAGGTGGCCGTCGTGGTCGTGGTGTCGTCGTGGAGAAAGCGGGCAAAGAGGCCAAAAGCAAGGGCAATGGTGGCAAAGGCAAACAGATGCAGCGGACGGTAGCGGCCGAGATGCGAGAGCAGCAGCCCCCCGACAACGGCAAAGACTAGGCCCCCGGCAAAGGTTGGCAGCGTGTCGACGCCCGAGCGCAGCGGCGAAGCACCCAGCACGGCCTGGAAATAGAGCGGCAGGAAATAGTAGGCCCAGTAGACGACGACGGCATGCAAAAAGGTCAAGGCCAGCGCCACGGCCGACGTGCGGTTTTCCACCAACTGGCGTGGGAAAGACGGCTCCGGACACAGACGCGGCGTCCACTCAAAGGCCGTAAACACGACCAGCCCGGCCAGGCCCAGCACCAGCGGCAGCAGCACATGCACCGTGTCCCAGGCAAACACGGCGCCGCCCCAGGTGAGCGCCAGCAGTACGGCCACAATGGCGGCCATGAAAATGGCGTTGCCGCCAAAGTCGACGCGGCGCAGGCGCTGGGCCCAGGTCTGGTCCCGCTGGTGGTTGACGCGCAAGAAGAAGAAGAGGGTGAGAAAGGAAGCTTGCGGTTAGCGCTGGTATAGAGGGAAACAGAGGCCACTCACCTCCCCCAATCGGCACGTTTAGGTAAAAGCACCAACGCCAGTCATGGCTGGCAATCAGACCACCCAGAAACGGCCCCAACGTCGCTCCCACTGTCGCGCCGATCCCGACGACGCCCATGTACTTGCCGCGCTGCCGCAACGGCACAATGTCAGTGACAATCGTCTCGATCAGTAGGTTGATGCCGCCGCCGCCCAGGCCCTGCACCGCGCGTGCGCCGACCAGCATCGCCATGGAGCAAGCGCCGCCGCTGAGCCCGCTTCCCAGCGTAAACAGCACCACTGACAGCAGCAGCAGGCTGCGTCGCCCAAAGATATCGCTGGCTTGACCATATAGCGGCAACACGGCCACCTGCGCCAGCAGATACGCGTTGGGCACCCACATGTACATGGCGCCGTTACTGGCATCACTATTTGATCCATCTTTGCCATTGCCTCCACCGCCAAGGGCCGCTGCAATGGTCGGAAGCGCGCTCGTGATAATGGTGCCCTCAATGGCCGACATGAGGCCCGTCAACGACAGAGACGCAATAATGGCCCAGAAGCGCCAAGAGCGCACCTGGCCGTCGTTTTTCTCGGCTTCTGCTCTGACGCGACCGTCATCTGGTCGATGGTCCTCCTCTGTAGTCGAATTCCCCATTTTGCTTGTGCTGGATATCTTTTACTTGTTCTGAGCTTCCTTGTGTCGTCTCTTATACAGCTGATGGATGCCTTTTTAGGTTAGCGCCGATGAATCATACTGACGTACAAGCGGCACGTGATGCGCAAAGTTCGAATCGGTCCTGTGTGTACTCGGGGCCTGTGTAGTCGAGCAGACACTCGAACAGACAGCATGGACTTACAGCAAGTTTCGTGCCCGCGATGAGTGACGTGCCGTCGACCAGTCTCGACGAAAGCCAGCGTCCCAGCCATTGACTCTTTTGGCCCATCTCTAATGCGCATATTTGTCCATTCCACCAAAAGTAGCCTAATATTGCGGCTTCGGGAAGCTGTCGTTCAGGGCATCATAAATTCCACATCACAAAGGTGATAGTTTCATCGTCCCTTGTCTCCTGTCTTTGTGAATGGATATGTCGACGGCATCACAAGCAAAAGTTACCTCAATACTTCACCAGCCCTCGATGGAGAGTCTAGTCCTGTTTTGGAAAGGCGCCCGCGGTGCTTTACCCCTCCAAGTACGACGTGTGGAAGAACATAGCGTCAGAGATCGTTCTGCGGGAGACTACGTAGGAGAGAAAGAAAAAAAATCTTGCGTCAAAAATTAGCCCCTTTCTAGCCGCGTGCAGCCCGACGTTGATAACTGGTGACTCAGAAAGCCCAGGGCATATATACCGTTGGAGCTGGCTCACCTTATTCTTTGGCCATTCCATACTTTGATCAATTGGTCTCAACCTGATCCTTTTCTCGACATTTTGCCAACGGAAACGCCAAAAGGCCTCACTGTCACGATGCCGATGTAAGTTGCTATCTACCAACCCCAGCTTTGTGTCTGTGTCTTTCTGCGACTTGTCTGTATGCTCTCACTGACAATCTTCAGGCTCAAGGATCCCTCCACAAAATACAAGCCCTTCCCGCCCATCCACCTGCCCGACCGGCAATGGCCGTCCAAGACCATCACCAAGGCGCCGCGATGGCTGTCGACCGATCTGCGTGATGGCAACCAGAGTTTGGTGGACCCAATGGTGCGTCAATAGCCGGGAGAACTCTTTTCATTCTCGTCTCAACCTAACACATTAGAATGGCGACGAGAAATGGACATACTTCAAGATGCTGTGCGAGCTCGGCTACAAAGAGATTGAGGTCTCGTTCCCGTCGGCGTCGCAGACCGACTTTGACTTTACCCGGCGCCTGATCGAGACCCCCGGCGCCGTGCCCGACGACGTCTACCTGCAGGTGCTGTCGCCATGCCGCGAGGACCTGATTCGCCGCACTGTCGAGTCGCTGCGCGGCGCCAAGAATGCCATTGTGCACATTTACTTGGCCACCAGCGAGTGCTTCCGGCAGGTCATTTTCAACTTTTCCGAGGCCGAGAGCGTCGAGCTGGCCACACGCTGCGCCGCCCTTGTACGCTCCCTTACCAAGGACAGCCCGGACCCGGCCGTGCGCGCCACCAACTGGGCCTTTGAGTTCAGCCCCGAGACTTTTTCCGACACCCGCCTCAACTTCTCCCTGCAGATCTGCGAGGCCGTCAAAGCCGCCTGGGAGCCCTCGCCGGCCCAGCCCATCATCTTCAACCTGCCGGCCACCGTCGAAATGGCCACGCCCAACGTCTACGCCGACCAGATTGAGTACTTTTGCCGCCACATTAGCGACCGCGACGCCGTCTGCGTCTCTCTGCACCCCCACAACGACCGCGGCTGCGCCGTCGCCGCCGCCGAGCTGGCCCAGATGGCCGGCGCCGACCGCGTCGAGGGCTGTCTCTTTGGCAACGGCGAGCGCACCGGCAACGTCGACCTGGTCACGTTGGCGCTCAACCTCTACACCCAGGGCGTGTCGCCGCACGTCGACCTCAGCGACCTCGGCCGCGTTATCGGCACCGTCGAGGTCTGCAACAAGATCCCCGTGCACCCGCGCGCACCCTACGGCGGCTCGCTCGTCGTCTGCGCCTTTAGCGGCTCGCACCAAGACGCCATCAAAAAGGGCTTCAAGCAGCGCGAGGACCGCGGCCTCGACGCCACCGATCGCTGGCAGGTGCCGTACCTGCCGCTGGACCCGCGCGACATTGGCCGCGACTACCAGGCCGTCATCCGCGTCAACTCCCAGAGCGGCAAGGGCGGCGCCGCCTGGATCATCCAGCAGTACCTGTACCTCGACCTGCCGCGCGGCCTGCAGGTCGACTTTAGCCGCACCGTGCAGCGCATGGCCGAACAGCTGGGCCGCGAGCTGCTGCCCGTCGAGATCACCGAGCTGTTTGAGAACACCTACTTCTTGCGCGAGAACCCGCGCTTCGGCCTCGTCGACTACAGCATCCTGCCCGACCGCTCCACGAGCCCGGCCCCTCCGGCCGCTCCGGGCCGCACCCAGGACACCAACAGCATGAAGCGCGTTTTCGACGGCGTCGTCCGTATCAACGGCGAGGAGCACAAGTTGACCGGCCGTGGCAACGGGCCTATCTCTAGCTTGGCTGCTGCCCTGCGCCCCGTTGTCGGCATCGACCTCGAGGTCAACGACTACAAGGAGCACGCCGTCGGCCGCGGCCGCGACGTCAAGGCCGCCACCTACATTGAATGCACCGCTGGCAGCCGCCAAAAGGTCTGGGGTGTTGGCCTGCACGAGGACGTCCTGACCAGCTCTCTCTACGCCATGTTGAGCGCGGCCAGCAACGTAAGTCTTTTTCTGTGCTTTTCACCCGCCCCCTGTCTTGTTCCTTTTCCTAACTTTTCAGTTCTTGAGCAGCCAGCCCGGAACGCCCAAGGGCAGCAAGCCCGTCGACGGCCGGCCCGTCAGCAAGGATCTGAGCTTGAGCCAGTCTGCGCCCAAGTCAACAGATCTGATCCAGGCTCTGGAGGACCAGGCGGACGAGATGTAGGGCAGCAAGCATGTTGGGAAAAAGGAAAAAAAGAAATATATCAAAAAACAAGATATGGGAACATGGCGAAATGTAACACAAAGATGTTGTAACATTGGACAGCATGGACTGGCACACCAAAAGTAATCTGATTTGTGCATAAGGATCTATTTGAATTTACGCCGCCAAAAGGCGGCATTGATCTATACTTTTACCCAGCGAGGACCCATGTCAGTAAGCAAGTGTATTTTCAGTGGTAGATAGACGCTACCAATAGTACCGAGTCATCCTAGGCAGTCAGCTTTTCCGGGAAAAGCCTTGGCCTGGCTCGTGCGTACAGTGTCCACTCGAAAAATGTTCAAATAAACAAACGGTGCGGAGTACTCGCCCCTCCAGGAAACCCCACCAAGAAAAACAAACAAACAAACAAAACAACATTTGCTAGCCTCGAGCTTTGAACAGGGCCGCCTCCTCCCTTCCATGGAAAAAAAGAAGAAGATAAAGTGCTGCCATTTTTATAGCTCACAATCCACGCTTGTCGGCACCCAGAAACCGCATGTTGGGCAGGAGTTTCGATGCAGCCCTGCACTGACAGTTCGCTGCTACCGCGTTGTGGCTGTTTGGCCACGGTTTCTGGGGCTGCATGCAATACAAACCAATAATGCACCTCGTAGCCTTACACCGTGCGTAGTCTTTGCCTTCCAACACACACGCGCCTGCCTGCCCTGACTGTAGCCTAGCCGTAGCATGAGCAAGCACATCCGCCTGGAGGCAGCCACGACCCGCAGAGCCCCTCCCCATTGTTGGCGGTTCATTCTTCTTCAGGCGGGTGCGATCAACCACTCCGCCCTTCCAGGGCAAACCCCTACCGCTATCCGAGGCGTTGCCAGCCCGCGCTTTCTCTTTGTAACTGTGCCATACTCTTCCAGAAGCAAAAGGCTCTTTCTCTTCTTCCTTTACGTTTCTCGAGTATTTCTGTCTGCCTTGAAGATTGAAACGTCAAAGACTCGTAACAGTGTTTCTCTAGTTTGTCCCCATTTGACCAGTTCCCGTTCTATGCACTTGCTGCCTTTTCTCGGCTTGTTTTTTAATTGTGCTCTTTTTTCTTTTATTATTTCGCCTAATTAGCATTGCTATATTTTGGCATACCCACTTTGGCCACCGTTTGACACCAAAGTCCGGGGGGCAATCACCACCTTCACCTCCTTTCTCTGCTCCCCCTCTCCCTTTTTCTCTTTTTTTCTCTGCCAGCTTTACCTCCACGGCCCTCTCGGCGTGCATCCTCTCTCTCATCCCATTCTCTTCCTTTGTGACTCCATAGTCTTCGTTTCCTCACTCTCTCTTTGCTTCTTTCCATTTATTTACCGCTTTTTATCGCCGCTGATTTTTTGCCGGCCTCTGCTCGCGTCGTTTTCTCTGGAAAACCTCTCCCCCTCTAAATTTCGCGGAACACCATCCAGCCGCGATTTTCAACTCCTTCTCTTCTCAGCAAGACGGACGACAAAGAACAGAAAACAAGATCAACATGGCGGAGGGAAACACAGTGATTGCGAATATCCTGCGGGATTCACTGTCTGCGGGTACGTGCTCCATTTTTACATCTTTGGTTTTCGCGCCGTGTTTTACCGCCACTACATTGGCCATTTTGTTTGTATTCTCGGTTATGTGCATCAGTTGGACCTCAATCGTCGATGTGGTGCTTCTCGCATTCCGCTGCACCCTTCAAGACCTTTGACCATCGGTGTCTTCTGCCCCCGCCGCTGCCAGATCTGTGCCGTCACGCTGTCGCGTTGTGCGCCTCAATTTCGTGCTTTGGTTGCTGATTGCATATAGTGAACGAGACGCGTCAGCAAGCTGAAGAACAGCTCAAGCTTGCGGCCGAGACGAACTTTGTAAGACTCATTTTCATATTCTCTCTTTTTCTCAGTTTTGTTTTTCGCTACTTTTCTGGCTGTCTTTAATTTCCTCTAACGCCCCGCCTAGTCTCTTTATCTGGCAACCCTTGTCCAGGAACTCGCCAACGAGCAAGGCGAAGCCGGTATCCGTGCGGCTGCTGGTATCGCCCTGAAGAACGCCTTTACCGGCCGCGATCTGACTCGGCAAGCAGAGCTTCACGCAAAATGGCTGCAGCAAACCGACCAGGACACAAAGCTGAACATTAAGCGCCTAGCTCTTCAGACACTGTCTTCGGAGGTCTTCCAAGCCCGCCAGGCTGCCGCTCAGGTCGTCTCCTCCATCGCCGCTATCGAATTGCCCCAGACCCTCAAGACCGGCCCCAAGCCCGAGGAAGAGCCCAACCTGCTGCAGGCCCTCGTTCACAATGTTGCCAACGGCATCCCCCACCAGAAGCAGGCCTCGCTCACCGCCATTGGCTTTATCTGCGAAAACCAAGATCCGGAGCTGCGCGCGAGCCTGGCCGGTTTCTCCAACGACATCCTGACCGCCGTTGTCCAGGGCGCGCGCAAAGAGGAGACCAACAACGAAGTCCGCTTTTCTGCCATCACCGCCCTCAGCGACTCACTCGAGTTTATTGGCAAGAACTTTGAGCATGAAGGCGAGCGCAACTACATCATGCAGGTCGTTTGCGAGGCCACCCAGGCCGAGGACGGCCGCATCAAGCAGGGTGCCTTTGGCTGCCTCAACCGCATCATGGCTCTGTACTACGACCAAATGCGCTACTACATGGAGAAGGCTCTCTTTGGCCTTACAATATTGGGCATGAAGGACGAAGATGAGGACGTCGCCAAGCTTGCCGTCGAGTTTTGGAGCACTGTCTGCGAGGAAGAGATTGCCATTGAAGACGACAATGCACAGATTGGACCCGTGAGTGTCCCCTCCATTTTTCCCATTATCTCATGCTAATTCTCTAGAACGACGACCAAGATCAGCTCCGGCCGTTTTACAACTTTGCCCGCGTCGCCACCACCGAGGTCGTGCCCGTCCTTTTGGCTCTGCTCACCAAGCAGGATGAATATGCCACCGACGATGAATACAACATCTCTCGCGCCGCCTACCAGTGTCTGACGCTATACGCCCAGGCAGTTGGCCCGACCATCACCCCGATTGTCATTCAGTTCGTCGAAGCCAACCTGGCCAACAAGGAGTGGCACTTCCGCGACGCTGCCGTGTCTGCTTTTGGTGCCATCATGGAGGGCCCCGATGAGAAGATTCTCGAGCCCTTGGTGCAGTCCGCCCTGGGTGTTCTCATCAAGATGATGGAGGACCCGTCTGTCCACGTCCGCGACTCCACAGCTTTCACTCTGGGTCGCATCACTGAAAACTGCTCTCGCGCCATTGACCCTGCCGTGCACATGAAGGATCTCATCACGGCCCTTGCCACTGGCCTTGACACTCCTCGCATGGCCGCCTCTTGCTGCTGGGCGCTCATGAACTTGGCCGAGCGCTTTGCCGGCGATGTCGATGCTGCCGAGAACCCGCTTACGCCCTTCTTCCACGATAGCATTCGGAAGCTGCTGACGGTCACTGACCCCGATAGCGGAACCGAGGCCGCCGTGCGCACCGCTGCCTACGAAGTTCTCGGCACCTTTGTCTCCAATGCCGCCAACGGCAGCCTGGCTGATATCAGCTTGCTCTCCAACGTCATCCTGGAGCGCCTGCAGGCTGCCGTTCCGCTCCACAGCCAAGGAGTGAACGTTGAGGACCGTATTTCCAGTCTGTGCACGGTGTTGCAGGCCATTATCAACCGTGCCGGCAAGGAGATTGCCCCACTGGGTGACCGTATCATGTTGGACTTGCTACAAATTCTTACGGTGTTGGGCACCAACTCCTCGGTCGCTGAGGCCGTTTTTGCTGTTGTTAGCAGCTTGGCCAACGCAGTCGAGGCCGACTTTGTCAAGTACATGGAGAACTTTGCTCCTCATCTGTACAGTGCTCTCCAGAACCAGGAGGATCCCGGTCTTTGCTCCATGGCCATTGGCCTCATCAGCGACATCACCCGCTCCCTCGGCGTGCAGAGCCAGCCCTACTGCGACAATTTTATGAACATTCTGGGAGCTCAACTGCAGAGCCCGACGCTGCCAAATCAGTGCCGCCCAGCCATTCTGCAGTGCTTTGGCGACATTGCTGGAGCCATTGGCGGTGCTCCCTTTGAGACCTATCTTCCAGCAGTCGCTCGTGTCCTGCAGCAAGCAGCCATTGCCTCGGCCCGCAATGACGGCTCTTATGAGCTGTTTGACTACAATGTCTTATTACGCGAGGGTATTATGGATGCCTGGGGCGGAATTGTTGGTGCCATGACATCCAGCAACAAGTGTATGTTCTTTTCTTGTCCCATGGCATGTTGCCGTTTTTCTTCCTCCAACTTACTAACCGATGCAGCCGACGTCTTGCAACAATACGTGCCGTTCATTTTGCAACTATTGAACGACATTGCATCCGACGCCAACCGCAGCGAGGCTCTTATGCGGTCTACCATGGGTGTGATTGGGTATGTCCATCTTGTTTTCTTGCCTTGTACAACTTTTCCACTCAACACTATACTGACCATTTTTAGTGATCTGGCAGAGGCTTATCCGAATGGAGAGCTGACCGAGGCTCTTCGCCAAGAATGGGTGATGCGCCTAATCAAGGAAACGCGCACCAACCGCGACTACTCACAACGCACAATCGAGACGGCGCGTTGGGCTCGCGAACTTGTCAAGCGGCAGATTGGCGGCTCAATTGGTGTTATCCAGTCCTGAACAGCGAGCGGAATCTGCCTCTGCCGTATAAATTTACTTGCCAGTCTAAGCCAAGTGCTGTGCCGGTCCGTTCTTTCAAGAGTTGCTCTTAGAGCATCGGGTTAAATACTGAGTTTCCTGTGTTGACTTTTTTGGAATGTTTTAATTCTGCTTTCCCCCCTTCCCCATCCCATCATATACCCTTTTCTCTGCCCCCTTCTTCTCGACGAGATGATTTGTCCATGCTATTATCATTGACAACCCCCCTTCCCCTTCCCCTTTGTGACCCCGGTTCCTCGCTCAGTTCCCATCACCAAAACCCTTCACATCACCTCGCCCCCTGTCATAACATCCAACCCCCCCCACACTCAACAGTATTTCCTTGTTTTTTAGTCAGCCCCTCCGGATTTGATAGAAGGGCACATACGCGAACGATCATGTAACATACTCGCTTAACGCGAGGAATGAATCAAATGTCATGTAGAAAACAGGATAATAACGGAAGGCATACAAAGTATCTGAACTCAACATGCCACTGGCAAATTCCCGTCTCGTGTTATTGTGATGTAGTGGTTCCTAAGTGAGACTTAAACAACAACTGAGATGAAGTTAAAAAACTAGTATTGATGCACGTGACAGCATCGGATTTTGAATACATGGAACAAAACCTGACTTTATGAAAAAATGTTTTGGTCTAGACAGCTTGAAACGAGATAATATTATTTCTTGTTGATCTGCCCGCCTTAAGATCCATGGCGTCGCTGCCGCTGCCAGCCTGTTCAGTGCGCTTTGCGGGCAAGAAGGCGGCCATTTTGGCGCAACTGGCGCGCCCTGCCGGCGAGTACACTGATGCGTCACCTAAAGGCTCAATAGACGTGGGCGTGCAACCACTGCTCGAGGTTATCAACGCGGTTGACGGCATGGTGACGACCAGCAGCTGTGCAGGGCGTGTGGCTGTGTTTCTCGAGGGGCAGAGAAATGGTGGTGGTAGTGGTGGTGTTGAAAAAGATGAAGATGTATCGTTGCCGCAGCCAACGGCAGCAACAACTAGAGCGTCGGCCGGCGGCAAAGGCGGGGGCGGCACCTGGCTGTTTGTGTCCCATGAGCCGTTATTGGGCGAAAATGGCCTTGGTGTCGATAGAGACTGGGCGGCCGAGTTTGGACTCGAGCAGTTTACGGGGAAGGGGGTGGAGGAGGGCGAGGGTGGCGAAGGCGAAGTCGACGACGAGGCGAGGCTGGTGCATTTCAAATTTGAGCCCATGGTGAGTGGAGAGGGGGAGGAAAGAAGGAAAGGGAAAAAGGTAGAGAAAAGAAGAAAAAGAAACTGACGAGGCAGATTCTCCATGTGCTTACAGCGTCTCTGGCCCATGCTCAGCTGGTGCTCCGATGTGCCATGGAAGCCGGCTTCCGAGAGAGCGGTGCTGTCAGTATCTGGGCGGGCGGCGGTGACGACAATGCCGTGATGCCCGTGGTGGCGGTGCGGACCATGGGCCTGGCACTGGCCTCTGTTATTGGTGTCGCTGTGGGCGTGGCTACCAGAGCACGTTGCACGGCGAGCCGCCGAGAGCTGGCCCGGCTGGCGCGGGTGACCGACCGGCGGTTCACCGAGAACCGGGCGCGTACGGAGCGGTTCCGGGCTGCCTTGATGGCGGCGGTCGGGGCGTTATCTGGCGAGGGGGTAGTTGGTGGCGAAAAATGGGAGGACGCCGAGACGCGGAGGGCCCGGAAACGCGCCGAAGGATTGCAGCGGCAGGCAGCACTGAAGCAGAAGAAGGAGGAAGAGCAGGAGGAACCAGACAGCCTGGCAGCACAATCTGCCTCGTAGGAAAGGCGTGGGAACAAGGTTGAAAAATCACGTATAGGAGAGAATACGAGAGCAGCGATAATGCTGGCAACAAAATCAAATGCTGTATTGTCTGAACCCCCTCCTTCCAGCTGCCGCCGCCATCGTCTATCTGACCCCAGTTAATAATACAATAAGCTTGTCTTTTTTTCACCGGTGCTGCGCTCCCTCATATGACCGTTTTTTGTCTTTTTCACCGGTGATGCGCTCTCTCATATCACCGTTTTTTTTCCTTTATTTTTATCCTCTTCCCGGGCGCCCCCTCCTTACGACACCACCTTGTCAACCCAGCTGGCCTCCAGCTTGCGCACCTCCTCCTTGAAGGCGCTCACCTCGGCCCAGCAGTCGAGCGGACGGCGGTCGTGCTCACGCAAGCAGCGGACAACCTCACCGCGGGCCTTTTCGACAGTCTCTGGCAGCGGGCGGCTGATTTCACGGCGGCGCTCCTCGAGACGGGCGCGCAGACCACTAATCTCCTTGGCCACGGCGGCTGAGGTCAGACTGTCACTGGAGGTGGCGCTGTCGCTGCTGTCGGACTCGGACAGGGTCTTTTCAGCCTCTTGCAGGCGAGAGAGCTGCTGAGACTGCAGGCGGCGCAGCTCTTCGGCAACGCGGGCCTGAACGTGGAGCTCGAGGGACTGGGCGCGGGTGATGTCGGTCTGGAGGGGGTTAGCGGGGGGATTGGGTAAAAGAGAAATCAAGCGGGCAAAGGGAAGTGAGCAAAGACCCCAGACGCACCTCTGGACTTGATTGCAGCTGCTCGAGCATGTCTTGGGAAACCGTCGGGGCGGCAGTGCTGCGGCAAGGGAAGTCGGGTTAACGGATTGAAGCAAAAAAGAGCATCCTCGAGAACAAGACTTACCCGGTCCACACATGAGGAGCGTCTGGCTTTGAATTGCTTGAGCCCATTTTGACGTGAGGGGAGAGAGGGGGGAGAGGAAAGGCCGGGATTTCAACGTCGTCTGCTGGTTGATATTCAAGTGTCAACCGTTGCAATGGAGAGGGAAAAATCAATAAAAATCCAAAGCTGCTCGTTCAATTGGCCGAAATTGACGTTGGTTTCGGTCGAGCAATTTTGCGTCGGCCGGGCACTGCTTGGCTCTACCCCGGATCGGAATGGCAAGAGGGAGCAAAAAACGAGGCAGGGGAAAACCCAAGTCGAAAAGCAAAGGAATGTGCTGTCGTCGAGCTTCCCAAAAATCGTCGCGTAGCACCCAGTTTCTGCCTTGAGAGGGCTGCAGCGGGAAATTCCCGCGACTCGGCTTTGGACACTACCCAATTTGGCTGACTAGGAGTGGGTCAAGAATGCGCTATCAGCCGATTGGTGTGTGGTTTGTGCCTGAGGCAACAATGATACTTTTGTGCTTTGGCTTGCAAGATTCCGCGATATGTAGAGCGAATTGGCATAATAGAGGACAAAATCTACACTGGCTTTATTTGATTGAAAGTATGCTATGTTGTAATATTATAGAATGCCCCATAGTCGGAACAAATTGGCGCTGGCAGACGTGGCAAAATAGAGTAATAGACTCGTGAAATTTAGTGGTGGAAACCAACATCAGCCTTATATCTCCAGCCGTCAGCATCAGAGTCAGCATCAACATCAGCCTTGCGCTGTACACTAGCCATCTATTTTCAAACACGGGTAGTTATTCAATTCGACTTCGGCGCATAATAGGCCAACAGCGGCACACACGGGTGCAGCACGCCATCCGGACCTCGTATGGCTTAACGGCGGGGATTAGAAATCCAATCCCACATCGTATTTTGTACATTTCATCTTATTCCGCTACCCCCGTTCTTGTCGTTATCTCCCTAAAGGTCGGCAGGCATATCAGTTCGATCGCAGACTTTATTACAACCCTGCAAACCAAACCAGTGCAAAACAATCCATGGCAGAAGCAGTTGCTATTCCGGCCGATCCTCCCACGCATTCCGGTCGTGTCGACGAGGAAACTCCGCTTCTTCGCCAGCAAGGCTCAGCGGCGGATGAAGAGGCCGGCCCGGAAGTCGGTGCTCTCCCCGTTAAAAGTAGCCGGAAGCCTGTGGGATGGTACATCTGGCAAGCAATCTGGCTGCTGGCTGGAGCGGCTGTTCTGACCCTCTTCATCAAGGGTTGGGTAGACGCCGGTGGAGATGTTGACGTAGGTGATTCTGCCATGTTCACAGCAGACTTGTTTCTAACTGTTTAGTTTGATCTCAAAGATGCCCTTAAAAGAGCCCTGGGAAGCGGAGTCAGTGGTGCTGCAGCCATGGTGTTGCAGGTGCTGCTCTTAATGGTAGTTTACTCCTCTTGTCTCCTCTCTTTCTTCTTCTCTCTTTTCACTACCCCTACTGACCTCCAGCCACTGCGGACCATTATGAACTATCAATACCGCTACGGCCACTCATTTGGCGATGCAACCAAGATTCTCTACCGCGACGGCGGGCTTGGGCGGTACTATGATGGGCTCATCGCCGCTCTTTTCCAAGGTAAACCGCATCCACGTTCAGTTTGTGTGCTTCCATTGTCACTCAACTCACCACTCCCATTCGAATTCAGGCCCCATCTCTCGCTTTGGCGACACGGCCGCGAATGCCGGGATTCTCGCCTTGCTCCAGTCCAATTCGTACCTCAAGAACTTGCCGTCTCCTGTCAAGACTGTCTTTGCTTCGTCAAGGTGAGTTTCTCCCTTTTTGTTTTTTCTGCCTCCCTGACGCCTCAGTGCTGCCGCGTTTCGCATCGTCCTCACTCCCGTCGACACGCTCAAGACTACGCTGCAGGCCCAGGGCCCGCGAGGTACGGCCTTGCTCCGTCAGCGCATCAAGACCGACGGCATCGGTAGTCTTTGGTGGGGAGCACTCGCCACGGCCGCGGCCACCTTTGCCGGACACTACCCATGGTTTGCTACGGTATGACAGTGTTGTTACTAGCTATGGCTTCTTGTTCCTTTTCTCATCTGCAGTACAACTTCTTGTCAGAGGCCATCCCTGAACCGGCCCGGCATCCGCTTGCTCTCTGGCTGCTTCGACTAGCCGTTATTGGCTTTGCCGCCTCGGTGGTCTCTGATTCTGTGTCGAACTCGCTGCGCGTTGTCAAGACCTACCGCCAAGTCAACGACACCGCCGTGTCGTATAGTGAGTTTGACCTGTTTTTGTCGCTCTTTTTTCAATTACTAACAGGTTGATAGTGGACGCGGCCAAACTAGTCATCGTCGAGGACGGCATTCTCGGCCTCTTTGGGCGCGGGCTCACCACACGCATTCTGTGCAATGGCCTGCAGAGCATACTGTTCTCCATTCTGTGGAAACTTTTCTTGGAGATGTAAGTGTATCCCCCATGTTGTTGATGGCACATGCTAAAGTTGTTGCATCAGAATCAACAAGAGAACTGGACTGTGATCTTACGCTCTTGCGCCAACAAATCCTCTCAGCAGACTGTGCTGTCTATTTTAGCATATCTGTATTTTGAATTGCATCGATAACATGCTGGCTCCCTGGCAGTAGTCTGTACCTTGCTGCGTTTTGGAGATTATGACAATTTGTTGGAATGACTTGGATTTTAAAGGTTGTGTATATGAAGGGGAATGAAAGTCTCGTGGAATGGCATGATACAGATACTTTTGTATGTGGCTCATACATTGCAAAGCGCTTTTTTCAAATACCAAGGCTGGGCGCACGCCTAACCGTACGATCAATGACGACCACCTCCAGTCCTCCCAATAAAACGACCCCGGAATAATGAAAATAAGCTCATGACAGATCCCGGCCAGGGTTGCAGTGAGGCCACGAATTAAAGTATCTAGTGTACGTCATGGACGCCGGCGTCTGAAGTCAATGCGCGGGTGTCGCACCTTGATGCAACACTGTCCATTTTCTGAGATATCAGTTTTGTGGTTGCTTTGATCTATCCGATTTGTCGCGCTTTATGAGAAATATGTTTCGATATTCCGGATTAATGACTCCATTTGCTATTGACGGAGGAGCCTCACTGTTTATTATCATTGACCGGGTATGACTGCATTGGTGTGGTGCGTGGTGCTTCAGCTTCATTGTCCCGACCGAAAGCATTGTTCGTGACGGCAAGACCAATCGATTCAACGGCTGCCTCCCTTCCCTGAACGCTACAGTTAGGGGAGGGGGCCACCCCACTGAAGATGCCTGCCCCTGAATGCCCACAACCACTAGCTCGGGATGCGGGCACTGCCACTGGTGAAACAGACAGCCAATAGACGCTTCTCGGCGCTGGCGGGCCCGTCGATCAAGAAACACGCGCCACTGCACGTATTGGCTGAGCAAGGCTGAGTCTACTACGGACTGCAAAGTGGAACACGGCGTGGGAAAATGTACTGGAGGCCAATTTTGCCAGGCCAAACAGAACGAGGTGGAAACACCAGACAAAAAATCATAACTCATCAAGGCAGGCTGCCTGCTATAGCGTGACATTGCGTGACGGCATGTCTCACTTGGCGCATCCAAGAATGCAGCAGGCTAGGGAGAGCCGAATAACGGCAAGGAGGCAGTCGCGAACAAACGAGCAACCCCTATTATTGTGTATACACTACACCGAGTAGGAAAGAGCGGCCTGGCAGGACGGGGCAGCCAGCCCTCGCGTCATTGTCTGGGCCTCTTAATGTCCACCGTTCCTTCCCAATCTGGTTTCCCTTATAGTTATATTTTCCCCTTCGCAGTTTCCCTTCTTGCTTTTACGACCAGCCAGTCATTTGCATTCTTTCTCTGTTTATCATCTTCCTTTCATGCTTCGTCTTTTGTCGCACAGGCTGCAGACCCATCAACTCTCGTTCTGCCACAAAGACAGCTGCCTCTTTATGAATCATTTCTTTTTCTCTGGCTGGACCATTGTCTCCCGACAAGGCAATTGAATTGCCCTCTTCCTAGCTGTTTGGCTCTTTCGATTTCTTTTCAGTGTTGTAAATCGCCTATTTTCGACAGCACAAAGAACGATCAAAGAAACCAAGACAATACACTTCATTTCCTTCTTCAAAGAGCAACGGAACGACACACAAAGAATCGAACCAGCATAAAATAACCACGGGTACACCCGTTTGAAAAACAAAGAGATCGATCACGATCAGAATCAGCTTCGTTTTGTTTGCTTGCTGCGCTTTCAAGGTTCCGATTTCTTTCTTGCACCATTGGCTGGCACAATGAACATGCTTGAACTGTGACCACACCGCTCAAGTATTGTCTTGCTCAGAAAAGTATTTCTTAAGTTGCCCCCCACGGGCATTTCAGAGTCTTTCGCCCACTCTTTTTTCGATTAATTAGTTTCGACACATTTTCACCAAAAACGACCAAAGCTTCCCGATATACCCACCAGCACCACATACTATTTCAAACAAACAAGCTCAGAAATGGCCGAGACCACAGTGATGGCCTCCGCCACTCCGGAGGCAACGCTGGCACCAGTGAACATTTCTAGTTACGATACCGGCCTTGCCGGCGTCAACCAGGTCCAGAACATGATCTTTCGGGACTCTACTTGGTGGAGCTTTGGCATCGTGGCCCTCCTCATTCTCACCGTCCGCCTCTTCGAGATTACCTGGTCTCACCTCCGCCACATTACGGCCATGTCCCAGCCGTCCGAAGCCCAGGCTTATTGGCGCACAGCCCAATGGAAGCACATGCCGTGGATCAAGAAGTACCTCACGTACGCTCCGATCTGGGGGAATCGCCACAACCGCGAGATCCGCTTGTCGACCGCCCTCAACATTGGCACCCTGCCAACGCGTTTGCAGGCCATTTTGCTGCTCGGCTATCTGGGCAGCAACATTGCTTACATGGCCGACCTCAGCTACGGCAAGCAAAGCCGCTGGGCGACATTGGCCGAGCTGCGCGGCCGCTCCGGCACTTTGTCCGCTGTCAACATGGTCCCACTCGTCATCTTTGCCGGCCGCAACAACCCGCTGATTGGCCTCCTTCGCATCAGCTTCGACACCTTTAACCTGGTCCATCGGTGGGTTGGCCGCACTGCTGCGGCCGAGGCCGTTATCCACATGATTGCTTGGCTGGTGGTCCAAGTCAATGACGACGGCTGGAAAAGCGTGAACTTTAAGATTGTTCACGACCGCTTCATTGCCTCTGGAACTGTCGGCACACTTTCCTTTGTATTGCTTGTCGTCATCTCTCTCTCGCCGCTTCGCCACGCCTTTTACGAGACTTTTTTGGCTACGCATATCCTGCTTGCCTTCATTATCATCCTCGCAACCTGGATTCACTGCGTGGCCGCTTCCATTCCTGGCGGCCTGCCTCAGCTCCCCTACGTCATTGCTATTGTCGCCCTCTGGTTGACGGAGCGGCTTGGCCGCGTTGCCTTGAGCGCTTGGCGGTCATGGAGCCGTCATGGCTGGCCAGAGGCTGTTGTGGAACCGCTTCCTGGCGAGTGCTGTCGTGTTACCGTTCACCTTCCGCGCTACGCAAATGTGCGTCCCGGAACTCACGCCTACCTGCGCTTCCTCAACATCAACCCCTTGGAGTGCCACCCGTTCAGTATTGCCTGGGTTGACCACAAACCCATTCTCGGCTCTTCTGGGACTGCATTGCCCATCCTGCCCTTGGCCAAGAGCCGCGCACAGGATGCACAGGAGAAGAAACTGGACACTGGTGCAGAATGGGAGAGCAAAAGAACCGACATGCTGCGCACGTCTGTCTCATTTGTGATTGGTGCCCAGACAGGCTTTACCCGCAAGCTCTACAACCACGCCCTGTCCACCGGCCAGGCGTCTGTCTCGCTCAATGCTTTATTTGAAGGGCCCTACGCCGGCCACCACTCTCTGGACAGCTACGGACACGCCGTGCTCATTGCGGGTGCCACTGGTATTACGCACCAGATTAGCTACCTTCGACATCTCATTGAGGGCTACGCCGCTGGAACCGTTGCTACACGACGCATCACGCTGGTCTGGATTGTGCGCGACTACGAATCACTCGAGTGGGTTCGGCCCTGGATGAACGAGGTGATGCGCCTACCGCATCGCCCCGAAATCCTCCAGGTCCGGATCTTTGTCACTCGACCAAAGAATACTCTCCAGCCGGCTCAGTCTCGTTCCATACAGATGTTCCCTGGCCGCCCCAACATTGCGGTTTTGTTGCAAAAAGAGGTCGCGGAGCAGAAGGGCGCCATGTGCGTTACTGTGTGTGGCCCTGGTGCTCTGGCGGACGACGTTCGCTTAGCAGTGCGAGATGTGGTGTCCCAAGGCACGGTTGTTGACTTTATTGAGGAGAGTTTCACGTGGTGAAGACCTTTTGCTTTTGTGTGCATTACACAAAAGCCTGTACATATTTTTTGCGAATTAGCTTTGCATACTTTTCTTGTTATATATTCTCTCTCGTCCTCACTGGATATTTGGTTTTACAGTTTACATAGGGGTGTAAGAAGGTAGGTGCCTGGATATGGGCGGATTCCGGAATAAAGCAAAACTGGAAGTCTGCTAAATATATATCTGTTTGTGATTAATCAGAGTTATCCCCTCATTCTACGAATGAAAGCCCCTCATCTCGCAAACACGTCTTCAATGCCTGCATATATGCCTCTTCTGCAAACCGCGAAAAGGCCAGCAGCAAATTGATAAAAAATAGTCTTGGGCATCTAGTTTCTTTCTTCCTTGTAGCCTCGCGCGCTCTCTCCCATGCCATGTTATGCTCCCATTATATACACACCAGAATTTGCCCTTTTGGGAAACAGAAAGGGTTCTCTCTTCTCCTACGTCTTCATCTCTCGCGCTCGTTCGGCAATCGTGGGTGATACCAATCGCTGCTGAAATTGTTGCCGCGATTCCGGAACTCGCTCGCGAAAAGGGAGAAAAACCGCACCCTTTGCTATCCCCTCCGTTGTTTCATAAGCAGACAGAAAAACACAATCGCGGTCGCACACACGGGGTCACCCGTTGTTTAGTATCCGTCCTTGCCCCACTTGTTGTACTTCTCGTGGAGGTGCTGGGCAATGTTAGCAGGAGGAGAAGGAGGAGGGAGGAGATGAAAAGAGGGTCACCTTTGGCAGAGAAACGTTGGGCACAACAACAACGTTGACGGCGCTCGGGGCGTCCTTGGGGTCGGCGTCGGTGTCGCCGCCCGGATGGTACTGGTACTTGCCCGAGGTCGAGCCGGTCTCCCAGGGCATGCCGGCCTTGGCAACGGGCGACTCGGAGGTGGCGCCGGTGGGGGAGCTGCCAAAGTAGTAGCCGGCACCGCCGAGCACGGCGACCATGACGCCACCGAGGACCTGAGGGGTCAGCCGGGAAAACAAGAGACAAAAAACCTATCGCCAATCAGGGAGATGGCCGTATCTAGACATTACGCACCATCAGCTCCGGGTTCCGCTTCGTCTCCTTCTTCAGGGCGTCCTCGGATAGCCGGCGGGCCGAAGTGGTAAAGGCGCGGCGAGCGATAAAGGAAGCCATTGTGGGTTGAAAATAAAAGATGCGAAAAATCGAGAAATCGAGAGACTTGAATTGGGCGACAACCAAGAAGAATTCAAAGATGCTGCTCTGGTCGGGTTGTGGTGGAGAAGGGCGGAAAGCGTGGAAAGACTGAAAGGCGGCGGGAAACAAATGGTCTGATTCGGGAACAAAAGCTTCTCACACAAAAATGGAGTGGACCCGGACGACGGGGGGGGCAGAAAAAAGCTCCCTCTCGTTTCTCTTACTGTCAGAAGTAAAAATAGTGGGGTATCGTTACAAAGAACTGGCTTGTGATTGGACAATGCTAGAAGAAAGCGCTGACATAACATAAAATCAACGCCTTTGAACGGCAGCGGGGAGACAGCAAGTATGATAAAACACTGTCCATCACAAGCAAGGCTCGATTGGGAATCGTAAAATGTTACTGACAGGCAACCTAGACGACCGATTTTAAAGCTGTGAAAAGAGCGTGGGCCATATAGGGTCTTGACGGCTTGATTGAAGCCGGGAAAGATAGCTTAACCAGCCAAGAGCGTTTCTGTCAGCCGCCGGGAAAAACAAGGCTTGCATAGCAGAGCAATAAAAGACCTGATTTTGAAAAAGAACCGGATATGCTCTTGTTGCTACAGCTATGACGCTCTTTTGGATAATACGAGAGAACACACAGAACCCAGACACACGTGACGAAAAGGAATCTTAAAATTACGGTCACGTGAAGTAGTCTTGGCGGCTCGGCTCCGTTGTCGCATAAATCGAATTTCGAGCTTTTTCGGCGAGCCCGCAGGAGGGGAAAAGTGGGCGAATGCTAACAGGCGGCTAGAAATCCGTACCTACGCTGAATTACGGAGCAGCGTTGCAGCCATGGAAAGGTAGGAGCCAAGGCTGTGTGAAGATGAACTGTTGTCAGTCGCCAGTCAGAACGAAGGTCTGCAACGGGATGCACGGTCGTGAATATATTGCATCGTTCCCAGGTGCCGAGTCGCTTTTCGCCAACGCGTGGGACAGCACGCAAAACGGCTCGTTTACCACCAAAAATGATCTGGCCCGTGCAGAGAAGAAGTAGAACCAACCCGGCATAACGGCGCCATAAAAGCGTGAAATTGCTGCAAACAAATTGCGGTGGATGGAGCAACAACAAACAAAACAAGCGTGCCGGACAATTGTAGACGACGCCGAGTCCGGATACAATGAAGACGGATAGAGAAAATGCTTCCCGTGTCCGATGCAGCTAAATGCTGAGATTACGGGATATTCCTATCGCCAGTTGTGATGAAAATTTACTGTGTGGTGTACAAGTACTTGTAGTCTGGTTTACTAGCGTAGTGTACTGCTGAACTCATCACTCCTTCCCCTGTCTGCCCCTATCCACTCTCGCTGACCCTATTCGCTGGACCGGCCACTAGCATGTCCCCGCTGCGGCTTTTGGGGCTGGCTCAGACCCTCCTAAGACGTAAACCGGTCTGCTCCTTCGTCCCAGCAACACACCATAATGCGCCCGTAGCACCTGCAAACCCCTGGAACCGCGCTATAGCGCAGAAACTATGTGACATCTGCCGTGGGAAAGAGACCTTTTCGCTCCTTCCTGTGCTTGGATCTTTTCGTGCAAGGGTATGGGGGCCACTTGCCTTCTTTTCTCTCCGCGTCTCCTTGCTTGCCTTTTTGTGTTTCTACCAAAGTCTTTCATTTTCTCCCTTTCGTTTCTGTTTTTCTGCACTCGACATCTTGTCTTGAAAGCCCGCTCTTTTCATCCGTTTCCCACGCCGCTTGTACTAATATTTCTTTTTCGGTCTCTCATTAAGCCCTGCTGTGCTCACTCCCATCCCCCTTATTTTTGACGATTGTTCTGAGTGGCGCACGCGTTTTTGTCTGCGACAGAACACTGGAAACCACCGGATTTTCTCGTCGGCTTGCTTTTGGCGTCAAAAATAGAGATATCTGTCTTTTTTCTCACTCGAGTGTCGTTACTGTCAGCTTGTCTCTGGAAATATATACTACGGACATGTCCGTATAGATATCGAGCCACCAGCGAATTCCGTGACGGTACATTTAGCGGCCAATCGAAATCGACGAAATCCACCAAATTAAAGATCACATTCTTGACCTCCGACTCCTCTTCTGACTGTCTTCCGCTTGGGTCATTCTCCCTCTCTCTGCCATGCCGTCGCCAGACCCCGGGTCGCTCGGCACCTCGTTTTTAGGCGTCGATAACGAGCATACCTTTCCACAATTTCCATCGCCTCGGTCCGATGCACCGGGAACGTCAGCAAGCGTTATCTCGTCGCGCATGACCGACATAATTTCCGAAGATGGAACTCGAACCGTTGGCGAGGCTGGATCGCGACCTGAGACGGCCGGGACTAGAGCCTCGTCGACGAAGCGCTACTCACAGCAACAGCTACAGCAACAGCTACAACAGCAACGACAACAGCAACAACAACAGCAGCAGCAACAGCAGCAGCAGCAGCAACAACAGCAGCAGCAGCAGCAACAACAACAGAAGCAGTCACGACGCACCAGTGGACCACCTACAAAGCGGACCAGTGCCGGAGCCAGCAGCATCGCCGGCTCGTCAGCCTATGGGGGCCGACCGGTGTCGTCTACCAGCCGCAGCCACGTGCCGTCCCTGACGTCGTACGCCTTTTTCCACCCCATGAGCTCACAGAAGCTACAAGCACAGCGCGGCGCCGTCACTCGGCCACGACAGTCACTGCTTCTGCAGCAGCAGCAGGAGCAGCAACAAGAGCAACAGCAACAACAACACGACGAGGCGGCGGGGCAGGTCTCTTTGCCAGCACAGCTCATACAGGCGAATCATGCGTTTGCTGCCCGGCCTGTATCTCGCGGCTCCGAATTTACGGAGCAGGGCACAGTGGATCGCTTCACGGCGAACACCAGTCCAACAACTGGGCATTATCCTGCAGCTTCGCTGTCGGAAAGTGTACGGCCACTCCAGAACCCGAGCCAGACAAGTACAAGCGGCGGTGAAGCTCGAAACGGACTCACCATCCGTGTGGACAACAACAATTACAAGTCGGCCGGCATCGGCAGCCTGCCCACGCCTGCGCGGACACCGCGGTCTTTCCGATCCAGTTTTCTGATGCCGGGCATGGGGAACAACGGGAGCGGCGCTAGCAGCAACGGCGGCGATTCTATAGCGGCCAACCGCGAGATGCTAGGCGGTGAGAAACTCGACTCGGTTTCGTCGACGCCCCAGCCAAGCCCGTCGGCGACCTCGCACGGCAAGGCCGGTGCAAACAGCGCCGGCCCCAGCGGCAAGCACAAGCACGAGTCCAGGCAGGCTGTGGCTGAGCGGCGGAGAAAGTATCTGGAGGCCGAGAAGCGCGGCGTCGCAGGCAAGAACTACCAGTTTTTCCAGGGCAACACGGTCTTCTGCCTGGGCGGCCGTTTTGAAAACACGCGGTCGCGGCCCATCAACATAGTTACCAGCACGTTTGTTGTGGTGCCTTCCGCACTCTTCTTTGGCTTCTCGGCGCCGTGGCTGTGGCACCATGTGTCGCCAGCGCTGCCCATCACGTTCGCCTATGTGGTGTACATTTGCCTGTCGTCGTTTATTCACGCATCTGTGACGGATCCAGGAGTGAGTGATGCTGCCGAGAGGAAGAAGAGGGAAAGGAAAAGCAGGAGAGTACAAATCACTAACAGCGAATAGATCCTTCCACGCAATATGCACCAGTTTCCAGCACCCGACGAGAACGAGGATCCGCTACGGCTGGGTCCGTCGACAACGGACTGGGCGCTTATCAAGTCGGCCGAGTCGTCGACGGCAGCCATGGAAGTGCCGGTTAAGTACTGCCGGACTTGCAATATCTGGCGGCCACCAAGGGCTCACCACTGCCGACTATGCGACAACTGTGTGGAGACGGCCGACCACCACTGCGTGTGGCTCAACAACTGCGTGGGCCGGCGCAACTACCGCTTCTTTTTCACCTTTGTGACGTCGTGCACGGTGCTGGCGCTGTACCTGACGGGCGCATCGCTGACCCATGTGCTGCTATACCGCCGCGACGAAGGCATCTCATTTGGTGCCGCCATCAACCATTTCCGGGTGCCTTTTGCCATGGCAATTTACGGCGTGCTGGCCTGTGCTTACCCGCTACCGCTCATGGTCTACCACCTGTACCTGATAGCACGCGGCGAAACCACGCGCGAATTTCTCAACTCGCACAAGTTTGCCAAGAAGGACCGCTACCGCGCCTACACCCAGGGCAATGCTGTTCTCAACTGGGTCTCTGTGCTCTGCCGCCCGCGGCCACCGACGTACCTACAATTCAAGCGTCCGCACATGATAGGTGACCAGCGCCTGGCGCCCGAGTCGCGCAAGGCTGCTGCCGCCCAGCGGAGCCACCAAGGCCATGGCACCGACAGCGCCAACGATGCTACCTTTCGCAAGGCCGACGCCCTCGAAATGCAGCACGTCAGCGCCGACCCGAATGCGCAAGGCTTCCAGGGCCCGGCGACGTTGCAGTAGCTTTTTTCTCGTCTTGTCGTTTTCGCTCTTTTCTTGACTCGTCTTATTTCACCGCTTGCGTTCGATGCTTTCGATTTTTTCTTCTTTTTCCGCTTCTTGCATTGTCTCTCTTTCTTTCTCTTTCCCTTACGATATTTGATCTTCGATTTCATGCCTCATACCCCTCTGCACATACGCTGATTTCCTTTGTCTGGATGCTAAAGTGGCACCAAAATGCCTCCATATATTGTTCTCTATTGTCACATCTGTCGCTGTGATATCGTGTAATGTCTTTTTGTGTATATTATACCCGATGTAAGAAAGAAATGTATTATTATAATTTACAGGGTTGATTTTTTGAGATGCTTCTGCAAATGGATGGTTTTTATTTAAGATCGCGAAAAAGAGCAGTGTCAATGGATTGGGTTGACCATTTGACTGTGAATCAGATCGGAGATAGTTTGCTAGCGCCATACGAAGCAGCTTACGACCGATCAAAAGGCAGCTCTTCTCCGTCACTCGCGGTGAATCCGGCTAAAAAAACCCACACCTGTCGAATCTTCCCGCCCCACGACATCAACCACGACGACATAGGCGGTGATATTACGACGTACATCCCTCTACGATACAACCAATAGCCCCCCTCGTACACGTCTATATCGGTGTCGCTGTTTTGTCTATCTGCGATACCTCGGCTTTTCTCGTCCTCTTTCTCTGCCATCCTCCCACTTTTCTTCGCCATCATGTCGGCACCCGCCGTGCAAAGCGCTGGCCAGATCTTGTCATTGGTAAAACTACAGCCATCTCTCCGCCCGCGCATTCTTTTACTCGTTCTCTTTGGCTGACTTGTCCTGCAGTACCGTCAGCTCCTCCGCCAGGCTAGGCGGTTTCCAGAGTACAACTTCCGCGAGTACGCCAAGCGCCGCACGCGCGATGCCTTTCGCGAGCACCGCGCCGAGACGGACTCGCGGCGTATCCAAGAGCTGGTGCAGCAGGGGCTCAAAGATTTGCGCATGATGGAGGTGAGCGGTGGGGTGGTGGCTCTACAAGCTCTCTCTCAAAAGGCTAATCTTTTTCTTCCAGCGTCAAACTACAATTGGCAACTACTACCAGACGGAGCGTTTGGTCGTGGAGACAACGGTATGGGCTCTGTTTTTGATAATGTCTTATTGCTCTTTTTACTGACAGACACGCAGAGTCGGGGCAAGACCCACGCCGGGCTGATTTCGGAGTGAGGACCCGCAGGAGGAAAGGTATCGAAAAGAGCAAAACAAGGCAGAGACGCATCGCATGGCTGGCCATTTCTTTCATCCTCCCCTCCAGGACTGGCTGCCTCACCTCGCCCTACGACGTATGGGCCAATTCTGTCCATTTTGATTCAACTGAGAACAGCTACGAAAAAAATGCGATTGCGAGGAGAGGGGAAGGAGGTCGGATAAGTTTACGGGCTGCAAAAGGAAGAGCTAATGTTTCCTCTTACTCAGCCTCTAAACAACCAAGGTGAAATGCTGTTTTGGAATCTTACTCTCTGGCTGGAATCGGTCGAGTTTTTAGACGTGGTGTCTGTTATTATACGCAAAGGGTATATATACAGCAGTCCTATACAAAAGACTGCTCCGGCATTGGGGAGGCGTTTCGGAGGGAAGAGGGGGCAATCATTTGTACTATTACATCTCCTCTATTCGAAAGAATCATACAGAACTACATGAAAACATGACTCTCGCGAGAAACGAGAGGATGGCATGGCCAATGATGCTCGACGTTGAAGCTTGATGCTTTTGGTACAGTAAATCAGAGTGACAGGTTTGATATTTCAAAAAAATAAACAGATAGAAATAATAAATGTAAAAAGATAACCCCAGTAAAAAAACACCACGACGTAAGGGGAAAGGTAATATGTGACAACAGGCGGATCCTTCATATAAAAGTACAAGCGAGACAGGAAAGAAAACAACACGCAACGCTAGCTCGACGTGGCTTCGGTCGATGGTTTGGCGGCTTCTGCCTCTGATAGTGTCGAGCTTTCGGCGGCTTGCGTCTCTTGCTCGAGACTGACGTTAGCAGTAGTGGCTGACGCCGTAGACTCTGCCGCAGGTTCAGGCGCAGACTCTGGCGAAGCCGAGACTTTTGCCACAGGCTCTGGCGTTGGCTCTGGCACAGACTCGGTCGCAGGCTCTGCTATCGGCTCTGCTATCGGCTCTGCTGTTGGCTCCGCAATCGGCTCTTCAGCAGGCTTTGACACAGACTCAGGTGCAGATGCCTCCCTGGAGCTGTGGGCTTGCGCCACTGCCGGCGGGACGACAAATGGCTCCTCCTCCACCACCGGCTCCGGCTCGGACACGCTCTTCTCGGCGGCTGCTGTTTCCGGTTCCGGTTTCGGCTCCAGCTCCAGCTCCGGCTTCGGCTCCTGCTCGAGTTCCGGCTTCGTCTCTGGCTGCGGCTCTGACGGCGGCTCCGATTGCGACTGTGATTCCGGCTCGGGCTTCGGCGGGTCCGGAGGCGACACGAGTCTCTCACATGTCTCCGTCTTGACTGTTGGCTCTTCGTCATGGCCGGCAGTCTGCTCCATAGCCGGCTCGACAGCCCGTTGCTCGGCAGACGTCGCTGCCATCTCCGTCGCCGCCGTCTCCTTGTCCTCGGCCTCGACGGCGGGGGAATGCGCTGCAGGCACGTCGGCCATCTCTTCCTCCACAGCGGCCACAGTGTCTTTTTGTTCCTGCTCCCTCTTTTCTTCCTCTTGTGGCGCCTCCAGCATCGGCTGATCATCCGGCTCTGGCTTTTCCACCTGCACATCTGCCGCCTCTGTGAATGTGTTTGCATCTGCAGTGTCTGCAACGTCTCTCGGCATTTCTTCTGCTACCTCCTCTGCTACCGTTTCTGCAGTGTCTATAACAGGCTTCTGTTCGGCAGCATCCGCATCTGCATCGGCAACATCAAGCATCGGCTCGTCTTCCTCGGCTTCTTGCTGGGGTGCTGGCTCTGGCTGGTTGTCCGCCGTGGCTGGCGGCAGCGGCAGCTGCTCTACCAGAGGGGCCTCTTCCTCTCCGGCGGCCGCAGAGGACGAGCCCTCACCAGCAGTCTCGCCGGCCTGTTGCTGCTGCTGTAGGAGCTGTTGCTGCTTGTTCCGGTGCAGCCCCGGTGGGAGCACGCCCTTCTTACGGGCGCGCCCGGCTTTGCCCTTGCGGCGAGGAGGCGGGTTGCGTTTGCGACTGGCTGCGCTTTGCTGCTGCAACTGCTGCTGTTGCCGTAGCTGCTGCTGCTGCTGTTGCTGCTGCTCCAACAGCTGTTGTGGTGTGGGCGGCAGATCGCGGCTGTCGGCCGGCACGAGCGCCGTCGAGAGAATCTCACCCTCGACGCGCTGGCCGTCGGGCAGCGTCAGCTGCACCTCGTAGGCCTTGTTCGCCGCGTCGTAGCGCCGTACAGTGGCAACGGTGACCATGGTGCCCGGCTGAGCGCCGTAGCTGCCGCCGCCGCCGTGAACGCCAAAAATGCCGCCGCCGCCTCCGACGCTGCTGTCAGCTACCAAGACCTTGGGCGGCAACACAATGGTGTCTTTGCGGCGCTTGGCCAAATGAGAGACCAGAGGGGCCTCGATATCGCGTGGCATCTGCCTCCACATCTTGACGGTGAAGCCACCCTTGCTAGGCTCTTCGGCCAAGGCCTGCGTCATGGTTTTCTTGTCGCCTGTGGCGGTTGTCGGTGTTGCTGCCATGGCTGCCGGCACAACCACTGCCGTCGGACTCGCCACCACCTTGGCCGGCACTCCTCCTCCCGCCCCTCTTGTGATGCTGCTCAGTCCAGAGAGCCCATACACGGGTCGGCTGCTGCCACTCCCACTCGCCCGCTTGAGAGCAGACGCCTCTGGATCGTCCAGTGCCATTTGTGAAGACGACGCTTCTTCTTCCGGCTCTGCCGTCTCTGCCGTCGTTGTCGTCGTCGTCGTCGTCGGTGCTTCGTCTTCCTCGGGTGCGCGCCGCTTGTAGAGCGCGCCAGAGCGGGCGGCCCGCAAGAGATCTTGCGTGTGCGGCGGCAGCAGATGCCAGTCCTTGGGCATGCCGCGAGGCAGTTCCACAGCCCAGCGGCTGTTGGCCTTGGTCTCGCTCGTGGCCGCCGGCGGTTCCACGGTGACCCAATCCTGGCGCCATTGCCGCACCGGCAGGCCTTCAAAATCGTCGTGTTCAGGGTAAATGTTGCGGTTGCCGCGTCGCGTCTGCGTGCTGATGCGGTACTAGAGGGTCAGCAAAAGCAACAAGGGGAACCAGACGAAAAGAAAAGAAGAGGTGGCGGAGACGTACTGAAGGCGCCATGGCGAGCAAATGGATGACCACTGTTGCGCCAAGCGAAAAAAATCGTGTCGCGCCGATCCCACTCTGCCTGCCTAATAAGATGGGAGATACAATCCCAACGACCACGGAAAGCCTGAGCTTGGCCTTGTTTCGATGCCGTTTGCGCGCGCGCGATGATTTGTCGCGACGAGAGAAGAAGTGCGGAATAGAGACGCCCAAAAAGTTGTTGCGGCGCGCAAGCAACAATCATTCGCAACAAACAAACGAACCCGTTCTCAAGCCCACATCAAGTTCAAAAGGAACCCCAAAAATAGCCGATGCAACTGGCGATGCGAGGGAGGCGAGGGGTCCGCTGGGACAAAAACGATGGAACATCGAAAGGACAATAAGCAACGGCGCAACTGGCGAAAAAACAGCGCCGCCAGAACGCGTCGATAATCCGATGACTAATAATTATGGGGACATGGTGAGACTCCTGCAGCCTTACCGTTAGGAGACATTCGTTTTCAAAGACTCGAAGCCTCATTACTTTCCGCTCTTTGTTTTCTCTTTTATTTTCAAATATTCATCATATTATTCCTGATTTTATAGCTTTTTTATTCATTCATAGCAACTCTCTTTGAACGGCGCTTTCCATGTTACAGGGTTCTTCAAATAATCAAACAATCAAATCAGAATCCCTTCTTCTGTCCTTGCGCTCTCTATAAAGGCTGAAAGGCCCACGAGATCCGCATAGACGCCAGCCGGGAAACATCACGTGTCCAGTCGACAAAATAGGCCCAGGACCAGGCAATGGGCACTGTGACAAAACGCGGGTCATACAAGGTGGGAATGCAGAGACACCAGTGGTAGGGGCTGGCAAGAAAATCATGGTCTAGCAGACCGTCCAGGCCGAGTGCGTGGGTCTGACAGCTGCCGGTCTCGCGCATAGACTGCAGCAGGTAGTGGTGGTATAAGCCTGGCCACTCGGCGTTATGGTTAAGCCAAATGTTGCGTTCCTCGACGGCGCAGAACATGGCAACGGCCGCGGCGATGAAACTGGCGGCGACTAGCAGCTCGGCTACTTCTTGGCGAGGGGCAGCCAGGAGGAGCGCTGGGCAAGATGAGGGCGGAAGAGGTCGAGAGCGTGTATCCTGGTTCCGGCCATTCTGGCGATTTTGTCGATGACTCTGCCGATTCTGCCAACTCATCCAATGCCGTCCAAAGACAAACCATTCGGGAAACAGTATCTGTCGAAGCCACAGCATTCTCTCCTCGACCACAAAAGCCAGCCAAAATAACACTGTTTTTGCATTGCCTGGCTGACGGACTGCCATTAGAGCCACAATGAGCAGCACGTCGACCAGACCCCAAAAGAGGCCAGGACCCAGTGGCGGCCGCTGCTGAGAGAACGGATTCCTTGTCTCGGCCTCTTTTGTCTCTGGTATGACAGTCTCATGGTTGTGGAAAACAAGTGGTTCTGGCTGGTCGTGGCCGATTAACCCCTTCTTTGGCCTGTCTTGTATACCATTTGCTGTAGCCTTTTCTTTTTGGCCAAGAGGGTCAGTCTGGCTGGTCTGGGCCTCTTTTTCTTCGGGCTTTGTCTCTTTGGCCTCGTCTGCTTTGACGCCTGCTTCCTCGTTCCCAGTTTCAGCTTTGGCATCTGCCGCTTCTGCTTGTCCAGCAGCTCTCTGGTCTGGTTCGTACTCTTTGAGCGGCGAGTCCAGTTGGCACAAAAACTCTTTAGAGCTGTCCGAGCCCGTTTGGCATGCAGCCTCTCTCGTCTCTACCTTCCCTTGCACGTCTTTGAATCTGCTCTCGTCTTGGATATATCCTTCGGCCGCCCCATCTCCCACCCCTGTCTCTTGCTCATCCTTCCCTCCTGTGCCGATGCCTCTGATCAAGGCTCGACCTATGCAGATCGGCTTACTGATAGCCCGGCCTCGTTTGTCTTTCAAAGCTGCTCGGTACCGGTTGATGGCCAGATCCCAGTCTTTTGGAAGTGGCTTTTCCTCCTCCAGAAGACCGTCCTGCTTCTCCTTCATCTTCCTCCACTCCGCCTTGCCTCTCGCCTCTTCTTTTGCTTCCTTCCCCTCTTCACCATGGATCAAGGCAAGACGCTGAGAGTCTGGCTCATTGGCTTCTTTGAGTCCCAACAGAAGCTGCTGCTTTCTCCCTAGAGCACGCCGGCGTTCCAATCGTTCCTTGTACTTTTTTGTCAGCTGGCTGAATTGGGCTGGCACTTTCGGCAGGAGACTGTTGGACGTTGTCTTTTCGATGTCCTTGGCGACACTCTCACGCGCCAGCGGCGAGAGCCCCAACTGTAGCCGGCGGCGGTGCCAATCGCGGTCGTGACGAGCTACCTTTAGTAGATCTTCCAGGGCGAGGGTCAGTCCAATTCGCGTCCAGTTGGGCGCAAAAAAGTTGCGCATCTGTTTGTTGTCGTTGTTATCGTCGTCGTAGTCTTTGTCGTCGTCGTCGCTGACATTAATGATTTCACCGTTCTTCCCTCTTCTCTTTCTTCTCCGCCTCCTCCTCTTCTTCACAAAGTCGTTCACATCGCCGTCCTTGGGTGGCCGCATCGCCAGCAGCATCTTTCGCAGCTCCGGACTTGCCTCCATCACTATGCGAAGCTCTTCGCCGATCCTCTCCATCGTTTCATACTGCTTGTCGATCTGGTCGTCGAGGATACGAATGTTTGTCTGCAGACGCGCAATCTTGTTTCCCGCCTCTGCATCGTTCAAAACCAGCACGGCTTTGTCCCATTCATGATCCCAGGCTGCCTTTGGGCTCTTTTCTTTTTCCCTTTCCCTTTTCTTCCGCGGCGTCTTTCTCTTTTCCGCCAACTCTCTCCTCCACTTCCCCAACTTCCGTGCTGGCAATATCGGCCAGTCCTTTTCGTCCAGATCGTCCTCGTTGTTCGATACCTCGTCGGAAATTCTATCCCATAATCCACCCGAGGATGCGGACGAGGTATCGGAAAAGCTGCGGCTTTCCGCCACCGTGTCATTGTCTTTGTTGTCGTCGAGATTCGGGGAGTGCGGACGGTCGCCCAAGAGCCATGCCATGACCTTTTTACTGGTTGGATTCGAAGGCTTCTCTGAAACCGGTGAAAGCTTGGGAAATTTGGCTCTCGTATCATCGGGAGAGAGCGGCGGCCGGGATCCGGCAAGTACAGGAGGCAGGCCCATCTTTTCCGGCGAGAGTCCCGGTGATAGTCCCGTCGGTGAAAGCCCTGTTGGTGAGGGCTCTCCCGTCAGAGACGGCGATCTTGGAAAGAGACAAGTATCGTATTTGACACGAGGCAGCTGCATGGACCTGTCAACACCGCTACTGCTATCAGAGGCGGAGTCCGGCACGGAAGCGCCCAATGCATCCACAGTCGGAGCATATTTCGTGTCATCTCCAAGCCGGAGAAACAGGCGCCGGCGAGGCGGCCTGTTCTGAGAAAAGGAACCGGGGGGCGGATGTAGAAGAATAGGAGGCAGAAGGGGGGTAACAGAAGAGGCATGAGCAAAAGGAGGAGTCGCGAGAGACATTGGAGGAGAAATGGGAGAGATGGGACGAGGAGGAGGAAAAGGAGGATAGGGAGGATGGGAAAGAGGAGGAAGAGAAAGAGCGACGGATGTTTCTTGCCATTTCTCTGGCCATTTATCCGGCGGCAATAGCTGTCGACTTTCGAGGTCGTCGTTGATGTTACTTTCCCGTCCTTGCTTCGAGTAAGGCGGCCCGTCGTATTCGACGTCAATAGCTGGTTCCAACTCTCTCGGCAAGGACACCTCGTCGTCGCCCGACTCAATGTCTGACCAGCCAGTATCTTCCATCATCTCAGTGGTTCAGTATCTGGGAAAGATTGTATGTGTGAGTGTGAATTGATTAGCACATCACAAAACAGAAAGACAAGCTCAAGCAGGTATTTTTTTCTTCCTTTCGGAGCTTCTCTGTGACATAAATCTACAGAATAATTCTACTAAACCAACATTCTTCTCTTGGCTGCACACTGCACCCGCCAGTCTTTATAGACCATTGTTCCTGGCTGGGGCAGATGGGCTGCTAGATGGAACACGCAAGGGAGAACGGGTGTGAAGACAAAGAGAGTAAAAGCGTGGCTGTTTCGACGATGCAACCACACACAGAACAGCTGTTTTGGCTTAACTGGAAGCGGCTTTTGTGTAAGAGAAGAACAAAGCGAATCCTCGTCCAAGCCACCGTTACCAGCTCGTCACCCTGTCCCTTTTCTTTTGTTTACTTCCGTTTCACTACACCAGGTTGCTTCAGATTTATTCTCTACCTAGATGCCATTTATTATTTCGTATCATCATTTCTGACATGCCACTATTTTATGCCATGAAGTTTGCTCTTCTGCTCTGCCACTTTAACAATTGCACTTGTCTCCCGGCAACAGCCCAATAGCTACTCCGCCTAGGCAAACCAGGTGCGCCCGCCCGGATGAGCTTGTGCCGGAGCTTCGCGATGGGCAATCAGTGGCTCTTGGATGTGAAAGGTGCGGATCAGGTCGCGCCAGGTGGCCATGTCCATGGCCAGAATCAGCTGGTGCCTGCTGGTGTCTTCCTCGCGCGCGCTTTTGGCCTTGGCAGCCTCGATATCTTCGTCGGAGACGGGGTCTGCGGGCATTAGTGATGTGAGAAAGACGAGCAACAAAAGCAAACCCCTCCAACTCACATAGCGACGGCAAACCATTGTCATCGTAGGCCAAGCCGACACGGCCGTCGCGTACGAGGAAGCTAATGTAGAAAAGATTCTCAATGGTCTGGGAAAACGAGTGTGGGTTCACGGCGAACCGCACCAAGTCAACGCCGCCGTCGCTGCGCAGGCCGTGCCGGTCCATGAGGCGTGCAGTCTGAATGTCTTCATCGTCCGTACCGGCTTCCACTTGGGCCTCAAACTCTTCCCGCACGCGGGCCTGGCTGCGCTGCAGCACCACGCGCAGCTGCTGCAAAATGTTCTTGGCCAGCGCTGTCAAGTCGTTGGCCTGCGACACGGCCAGCTCGTCCGCCCGCAACACCTCGGGCCGCACCTTGACCAAGTCGTTCAACCGGAGCGCCGCCGTGCGCTTCCGCATCACCTTGGTCTTGTCGGCCGTGGCCAAGCGCGTCATGCGCGGCAGAAATCGCGCCAGTGCGGGCCGCCGAACTCGTGGCAGGCATGCATATTGGCCAAAATGGGTCCAGTCGGGGGCCATGGAATGGGCCGCATGGCTGCCACCGTCTTCCTCGTCGTCGTCGTCGTCGTCGTCGTCGTCGTCTTCGCCTTCGTCGGCGTCGTGGGCCGGCACCCTACCCCCCGGTCCTCCTTCGGCCCCGGCCCCTCTTCTTCGGGCGGCCCGTTGCCGCCGCTGTGACCGCGACAGCTCTGCCGACTGGTCGTCGGCAATGCCGCGCCCAAGCCGCATGTACTCTTGGCAACGAAGCACAAAGTCGTCCAGGCTGACGCCCGTGTCGCCCGTCCGGTCGGCCAGGAAATGGTTTGTGCGCTTGTAGGCCAACTCCGACACGCGCACCATGAGCGACGCATCCACCGTCGCCTCGGCCGTCTGCCGCGTCTGGGCCAGCAGCTTGTTGGTGCGGCTCAGCACCGTGTGCAGCACCTTGGCCTTGACGTCGAAAAACTCGTCTTGTTGTTCGTCTGTTCGCTTGATCAGCTGCCGCAGCTCCCGCTGAATGCGCCGCCGCTCTTCCAACGGTTGATCCATGTCGACAACAGTGTTCAAGTCGACTTCATTGTCAAGACCCTCCTCGTCCATGTCGTCGTCGTCGTTGCCGCCATTCTGTTGCCGGCTGCTGCCATGATGGCTGTCGCTGACCTCGTCTTCGCTAGATTCGGCCTGCCGTTGGCTGGGACCTGCCTCAAATGCTGTGCTTGCTTGCCGTAGCCGTAGCCGTGCCATGTTGTTGGCGGGAGGTGCCAACCAAGGGGTTCCGACAGAAAGCCTCTCGAGGAACGTTGAGGCACAAAATTGGGGCAGATGACGCCGAGACGCGCTGTAGTGTAACTAGGAACGCGTAAACGTGGGGTTTTTACTTTACAACTAACGTATCACGTGGTGTGCAAGCAAGACAGAAACGCAAAACATCGAGGTGACGTTGGCTGTTAAAAAGCATTAAATCACAAAATAACACTCAGACAGTCATTGAAAGTCAGTGCCGGCGAAGCCGACGACAAGCCGCCGGGAGGGAGCCCGGAATAACAGCTTCTCACTCGTCGCCCAAGTCCATCGTGTAATACCATTGGTTCGTTGTAGGCGGAGTGCTGTCCACGTGCCATGTCATGTGATAGACCGCAGACTCGATAGTATCGATAAAGCTTGCTTAATCTACTCGCCTATCGTTAGTCCAGCCAAACTACTAATCATCACCACCAGAAGACGGCGGCATCAGCCGTGGCGCCCTTTTATGCTTTCTTAGAGTCCATAGCACCCGAGAACCGATGGAAGCATTTACGTTTGCGAGCTCGGCGTCTCTGAAGCTGCCGGTCAGCATCCGGCTGGTCGGACTCGAGGGCGAAGAGACGCCATTTGCCGATTCGACGCTGGCGACGGACGCGGCGCTGCGGCACGTCGGGGCCAACACGAGCACACACTCGGACGTGTATGCGACGGCGCAGGTGTGGGCGGGCAGCAAAGCGCTGACGGTTCCGGTGCAGACGGCGTACCGGGCGTTTTTCCACCAGCACAAGGCCGAGCGGCGGTGGAACGAGTGGCTGACACTGCCGGTGACGTATGCGAGTCTTCCAGCGGACGCGCGGGTGGCGGTGACGGTCTGGGACGTGGTGCCGGGCGGACGGGCGGCGTTTGGCGGCACGACGATCCCGTTGTTTGACCGCGACAATCAGCTGCGCAAGGGGCGCTACAAGTGTGTGGTGCATCGACGAGCCGAGGCAGACGGCTGTGGCCAAAGCACGCCTGCCTTCCCCCGAGAGGGAGAGCACGGGGGGGCTGACAAGAGGAGGAACAAGAAAAGCAGCAGCCGCGGCGACGACGGCATACCCGAGACGGACGGCACCGACACCGACACGGATCCAGAAGCCGAAATGGACCGGATGGACCGGCTGTTTAAGAAGCACGAAATGGGCGAAATCCCGCGCGTGGAGTGGCTGGACCAGCTGGTGTACCGAGGGTTCGAGCGGCGAAGCATGCAGGGGCCCGGAAGTGGCAGCGCATCCGGAGCGAAAGCCAGCACAGGCGGAGAGGGGTTTGGCAGCGGCCCGAATCGGCGGCCGGGCCCGTCACGGTTTGTGCTGAGCGTAGAGTTCCCGCGGTTTGATTTTCCGATTGTGTTTGTGGACCACGAGTACCCGCCGCCGGCGATTTCGGCGCTGCAGAACAACAGCAACAACAATCTGTCTGGGTCGCAGTCGGGTCTGTTGCTGCGGCCACCGCCCGAAGTGCACTTTGGGCCGGGCATTGGCGAGAGCGGGGTCTTGTCGTCGGCCGAGGGCGATGGCCGGCTGGTGCAGGTGTACGACCCCGAGGTGGGTGCGCGCGACAACCCGGCGGAAAGCAAGAACCGGCGGCTGGTGCGCAGCCAGCACCGGCACGGCAAGCTGGACAAGGACCTCAAGCCCAACGCCAAAGTGCGCGACGAGCTCAACGGCATCATGGCGTACCCGCCGACGCAGGCGCTGACGTCGGAGGAGAAGGACCTGGTGTGGAAGTTCCGCTACCACCTGACGCGAGAGAAGAAGGCCGTGACCAAGTTTGTCAAGTCGGTGCACTGGCAGGACGCGGCCGAGGCGCGGCAGGCGGAACAAGTGCTGGGGCGCTGGGCCAACATTGACGTGGACGACGCGCTGGAGCTGCTGGGGCCGACGTTTGATCACCGGGCGGTGCGGGCGTACGCGGTGGAGCGGCTACGCAAGGCGGACGACGGCGAGCTGCAGCTGTACCTGTTGCAGCTGGTGCAGGCACTCAAGTTTGAGAGGGGGGGAGACGGGCGAGACGGGGGGGATGGTGGTGGCGGCGGTGAAGGCGAGGCCGGAACCGAAGCGGGAACGGAGAGCGAGTCCGAAAGACACGAGTCGGGCGGCGCGTTGGCGCGCTTCCTCATCTCACGAGCCGCCGGAAGCCTGCTGCTGGGCAACGACCTGTACTGGTACCTAATGGTGGAGTGCGACGACCACAGCCCGGAGCAGTCGGCGGCGAACCGGGCCATGTACCGGCGGGTGGCCTACGATTTCATGGCGGAGCTGGAGCGACGACCGGGCGGGACGGAAACACGGCGCACGCTGCGGCGACAGGCAGAGTGGGTGGCGGTCATGGCAAAGCTGTCGAGCGACGTCAAGGAGGCCAACGAGTCGATGGCGCGGCGCATCGAACGGGCGCGGCAGTTTTTGGCAGACGCGCAAAACGAGCTGGCGACAATCGACCCGCCGCTGCCGCTGCCGCTGGATCCGCGGGTGGAGATTGTGGGAGTGGCGACGGAGGAGGCGGTGACAGTGTTCAAGTCGTCACTGCATCCGATCAAGGTGGCGTTCCGGGACCGAAGCGGGCGGACGTATCCGATCCTGTTCAAGATGGGCGACGACCTGCGACAGGACCAGCTGGTGATCCAAATCATCACGCTGATGGACCAGTTGCTGCGCAAGGAGAACCTGGACCTGCGGCTGACGCCGTACCGCATCCTGGCGACGAGCAGCCGCATGGGGCTGACGCAGTTTGTGCCGTCGGTCAGCCTGGCGGCGCTGGCAGCGCGCTACAAGGGCGCGCCCAACGCGGCGCTGGCGTACCTGCGCAAGAACAACCCGGACGCGAGCGCGCCGCTGGGCCTGCGCCGGGACACGCTGGACACGTTTGTCAAGTCGTGCGCGGGCTACTGCGTCATCACCTACATTCTGGGCGTCGGCGACCGGCACCTAGACAATTTGCTGCTGGCGCCCGACGGACACTTTTTCCACGCCGACTTTGGCTTCATCCTCGGCCGCGACCCCAAACCGTTTGCGCCTGCCATGAAGCTGAGCAAGGAAATGGTCGAGGCCATGGGCGGCAGCGGCTCCGAGCACTACCGCCAGTTCAAGCAGTACTGTTTCCTGGCCTACTCGGCGCTGCGCAAGTCGAGCAACCTGATTCTGAACCTCTTTAGCCTCATGGTCGACGCCAACATTCCCGACATTCTGTGGGAGCCGGACAAGACTGTGCTCAAGGTGCAGGAGCGCTTCCATCTGGAGCTAAACGAAGAGGACGCCATCCGCCACCTGGAGCGCGTCATTGACGACAATCTCAACGCCTTTGTGCCCGTGGTCATTGACCGTCTGCACGAGTTTGTGCAAGCCTTTAGGGCCTAAGGGGGGAACTAGAAAAGGGCAGATATTGTGATTATTTTTTGACAGGATATAAAAGCGCCAGAGCATAACAACAGCTTGACTCTGGGCTGGCGGGTTCTAGGCTTGACGTCGTAGGGACGATATGTCCGGTGTAGACGGCTGGATGACGGCTAGAGGCTGTCTTCGAAACGACAGGGAGTCGACCCTCTCATCATAAAGATGCTGTGAAAAAGCGTGATTGCTTAGTCAGTACAAACATATCCCCACCGTTTCACTTCCATCCATTCATCCTCTTTCACCTCCAACCATGTCCTCCCTTGTGGAATATCCGTCAGATGCTCGACCGGTACTGGTACCGACAAGGTTGGAGCCGCACCCGGCGTTACCGCAGGCAGTGGTCGGCGGAGCCGGTGCCGACGCCGGGGATGACCCCTGGATATGGCTGCCAATGTGTGAACAGCGCTGCGATTTCGGTGCCGACGCCTTTGACAGCGTCATGGAGAATTTGATCCGCAACCCGAACCTGCTATCGTCGTGGCTTTTCCGAGCCGACATTGTCTGGAGCGCAGAGGCCCAAGAAACGAACAAGGCAGCGGCGGCCGACCCGGAAGCCGTGCCGAGCGAGCTTTTTCCCCCCTCTGAAACGCCTCGCCTTCCCGTCTTTGCCGGTTATTCCAGGACGGACAGCAAAACCCTGGTGCGCCGCATGGTCCCGCGCAACACGCGGCGCGACAAGCCCATGTTGCAGACGTGTGTGTTTTACCAGGGCGAGACGCCGCCGAGAGCCTCGTCGCTGGTTGTCTACCTGCCGCATGTCGACGGGCCGCTCGGCATCCCCCACTACCACCCGTCGGTGCGCGGCGTGGCTTACCTGTACGAGCGCGAGACCGAAAACGACCAGGCTGGCCTGCTCTCGGTGCACTTTGCCTACTTTTCGTGCCCGTCATCCCCCGAGGACCACCCATCTCTGATGCGGGTCGCGCTCAGCCTGGCTCGCACAGCCCACAAGCACGGCCGGGGCTTTGACCGGGGCTACGTCAAGCGCGTTCACCACGACCGGCTGGTGCCCCAGGCGCGCGTGCAGGACCGCTACACACGACTCAAAGAGCGGCACGCGGCCCGGCTGGTGGCCTCGTGGCAGGAGACGACGCCCGCGGACAAGCACGTGTTTGAAGACCTGGCCATTGCCGCCTTTCTCATGGAGCTCTGGGCCGACATGTATGGCGGCAGCCGAGTCTTTCCCGGCTTCGTCGACATTGGCTGCGGAAACGGCCTCTTGGTCCACATTCTCAACGCCGAGGGCTACCGCGGCTGGGGCTTTGATGCGCGGGCGCGGCGGTCATGGGCCCAGTATGGGGACGACGAGAGTCTGCGTGTGGGATTGCTTTTGCCTTTTTTGCTGGGAGGGACAGGAGAGGTGCTGGTGGAGGGAGAGAGAAAACAAGAGGCAAAAGAGTCAGAGGGGGCAGAGGTAGGGGCCTCGACGTCGACGACAGCCTCAACGCCCTCAACGCCCTCGACGTCCGCCAAGACACCCACCCTCGACGGCCGCTTCCCCCCCGGAACCTTTCTCATCGCCAACCACGCCGACGAGCTGACCGTCTGGACCCCGCTGCTCGCCGCCCTGGCCGGCTGCCCCTTTATTGCCATTCCCTGCTGCAGCCACAACCTCACAGGCGCCCGCTTCCGCGCCCCGCCGCCCAAGCACCTCCCCGCCAATGCCCCAACGTCCTACCTGTCTGCCTCCACGTATGGCTCCTTTGTCGAGTGGGTCGCGACCTTGGCCCAGGACTGCGGCTGGGCCGTGGAGCGGGAGATGCTGCGCATGCCGAGCACGCGCAACGCCGCGCTGATTGGCAGAGGGGGGAAGAGCAAAAAGAGGTCCGCTTCAGAGTCTAAGTCTGAATCGAAGGGCACGGCTGCCCCGCCCAGCCTGACGCCCCTACTCACCACCGACGAGGCCCTCGACATCATAGCCCGCTACGGCGGCGCGCAGGGCTTTGCCGCCACCGTAGCCAAGCTGGCACAGAGCAGTGGCAAGGGGCATTGACCAGGCGGCCAGAGCATTGCAGCCGAAATCCAAGGCCCAAGCCGGGTAGGGCCAGATCTCCATGCAGAGCTGTCGCAGCGTCCAGGATCGCCCTCGTTCTTAGGTACTGGCCGATGCCAGGCTATCCGTGCCGCGGTTCATGACAACCGTGTAGCTACTGGCCTCCCTCGGCATGTTCAGCTGGACGACAGGAAGACAACGACTGCCTGCCGTCCCCTATATGCACATGGTCGGTTGCAGCAACAGCCGCGCCGTGCAAGAAGCGGCGATTTATATATTGAATGCTACTTAAAGGAAGAGTTTGTGCCGGGAACTATAAATCCTTAATACAGAGCCATATTCTTGCCTCATGCTGCTACTGACACAAAGATGGGAACGTATAGCAAGATGGTCACAGATGTTGGCTGTCTAGGCTCTTAACGTAAATGGTCGTTTTTGTTTCTACATGTCATCAGATCATAAAAGCAGCAAACCGCAACGCCAAGGTCCGTTTACGAATGGAAGATGCAAAGATAGATCCCCCGCCTGTCCTCCTCCCCTTCATCATTCATCCTCCAATAACGGCGTTGGCGGAGGCGGTAGCGACCACCGCTCCGATGCGTGTCGCTCCAGTGTCTCTCGCGTTGGCGTCATCCTTCCGGACACCGGCCCGGCTGTTGTCGCTACAACCCGGCCCATGCTCATGGGCGTGTCTGACCGATGCAATAACGGAGGCGGTGTCCCGCTCGTCATGGGAATAGCCGGAAACCCGGTCGTGCCAATGTTGCTTCCCTGTGATTCCACCATGTGGCTGCTAAGGCCAATGTCGGCGCCTGCACCCACTGAAAGTCGGAACTGGCTGTTGCTGGTTATCGACCGCGCTGAGCGCTCCAACCGCTGCGAATTGACACTATTCGTCCGCGCGCGGTTCGCTTTTGCAATCACCCGCGACGGGTCATATATCTGTACTGGAGCCGATGGCATTCCCAGCCCACCGCTGGCGCCGCCGCTGTTTGTTCGCCGTCGCCGCGTCCGTTTCACCGCCCGCTCATCCGCCTGGCTGGTCTCGATGGTCTTGTGGTTGGTGCTTCCACCAGCGTCAGCGTGCGTCTCTCTTGGCACATTGCCCTCCTCGACGCCCTTGCCCTTCTCCTGCTTCCCCCCCGCCTCCTCATCAATGTGCTCCAAGCTTTCCTCGCTGATGCGGCCGTAACCCGTGGCGTGCGAATGGCCACGCACATGACTCTGCGCAATCCCTTTGCTGGTATTGTGTGGGCCTGCCACATTCACGAAAACGTCTTCGCCATCCTCCTCTTCGTCGCTGTCTGACTCAAGAAAGCGCAAGTCCTCTATCTTGGGCGTTCGCCGCACTGCCACTACGTGGAAGGATGGTGCCTGCTTCCGCCGCTCTTCCTCGGCCTGTATTTTGGCCTGCCGCTCTTCCTCGGCCTGTACTTTGGCCTGCCGCTTGGCTTGCCGCTCGGCTTGCCGCTCGGCCTTGCGCAGCCGCCGTTTTTCGCGCCGTGATGGCCATTGCGGCCGGGGGGCCCCAGTGGCGCTAGCCAACAGTATTTGTAGATAACGCTGTCGCACATTGTAAAACACCTCCGAGTTAAAGTCGTCCTGGTTGCGTGATAGCGACAGCCACGTTGTGATGGCGCTCGTCACAATTAGCACTATCATGAAAATGACCACGAGAGCCTGGATAATGAGAATGACAAAGCCAATCACCGTGGCCCCGATGCGGCTGATGCCAATCTGCGGCAGCAGCGCAATGCACAACAAAGCTACCATTGCTCGCGATGAGCACATGACCCAAACACCCAAAGCCATGTTGCGCCGGCCTTCAAAGGGTCGCCAGTACGCGTAGAGTACCAGGATCAGCACTTCGATAATCACCAGCACCGCCACCTGTGCTGTTGGCGGTACGTTGCTATCGTGGCTCCGGCCGTTGTTGTTGGTGCTGTTGTTGTCGGCACCACCGCCACCCAGAACGCAGGCTCGCACGAGCTGGAAGAAATAATAAAAGGCAAAGAACCACCAGCAGTCGGGCCGGTAGCGTCCGGCCAACCAGCCAAACTGCTTGACAAAATTGTCGTCTCGGAGCACCTTTGGCTTTTCTGCTTGAAGTGCCGTTGTAGATCCTTCTACCGTCGCCGCTGCCGTGACACCCTCCCGCTCCTCAGCTACCAGTTGCTGTTCCTGCTGTTGCAGCGCTGCCGCTTCCTGTTCTGGTGCCTTGCCCTTTCTCGATGCCGATTTGGAACGGTCGCGCGGAAACAAGCTGCCACTCAACCCAGAGAACCAGCGGCCCGCTCGGCCCTCTTCCTGCACCGATTCTTTTGTCTGTGCCGTGCCACCACGCCAGCGCGCCGTCAGGTGGAAGCTAATGGCACGTTCACACACTAAACAGAGCGCCCCAATCAACAGCACAAACACGACGGCCGCTACGACCGTGGAGCCTGTCGAGCTGTTGATGGTAAACTGGAAGACAGCCATGGTGATGAGAGGCGCAAAGACCACCAGTAGCATTCGCAAGCCGATTTGCAGGGCGTATCGCCGGTAATAGAGGCGGAAAAAGGGCAGACTGTCCTCCCGGAGCAAACGAAGCTTGATCAATAGTTCGAGTAGGCCCTTGACGGCCAGAAGCACGATGGGGAACGCCACCACGGCTATGGCCATCCAGATCAGGCTCAGCGTGAAGGCCGAATTGCCTGGAATATTTACCTCAGACAGAGTGCCGCCAAAGCTCTGATAGCTTCCCGGTAGTGGCATTCCCGGGGACACTGGGTTGCCACCCCAGGCATAGTCGTAAGGGTCGCTGGAATTGTAGACTTTGCGACGAACCAGGTTTGCCGTCAGATTGTGCGATGCCGCACGTAGCGGCAGACTGCGGCGGCGGCTGCCGTAAATACGGCCGGCCAGGCTGCCGCCGCCGTTGTTGACATAGGTCGATCCGGCGCCGCCAACCTGGCTGGCATTACCAGTGACACCGGTAAAAGTTCCAATCTTGCTGAGCATAGCCGAGGTAGGGATCAGCCCGACAGTCCAGGCAAAGTTGCTCCACCAAGCCACTAGAACGCTGGGCCAGTGCAGCGAAAGTGCACCAGTCAGAAAAATGGTCTGTAGGACCTCCATGACCAGCACGGCCGAGAGGGAGTGGGCGTAGTGGGCGCGCATCAAGGGTACGGAAAATCCGTAAGCGGCTGTGGCAAAGGATGCCACCATGGCAACAAGCACAAAGAAAGCCAATGTAGGCGCAATGATCTCAGGTAGGCTGATGGTGTTGCCGTTGGTCATGGTGGCCTGGAAACAGCCGATCTCGCTGTGGGACGAGTTGGCGAAAATCTGAAGGCTTACATAGCCGTCAAAGTCGGGGATAGTCATGGCTATGGATGGAAACTGGGACACCTGCTGGGGTGTGAGCGAGAACGAGGCATAGCCGTTGATGGGAACGCCTGCTGTAACCGGACAGAGCCTGTCTTGTTAGTAAAGTAAAAAGGCCGATCGTCGTCCACCACGGGAGCTGACAAGACGTACGGATGCATGTTGACGAAGCAGGGATCAAAGGTCTGCATGTAGTGCGTCTCGCCGTCTATAAGTCAGCATTAGCAGTGCCATCACGAAGTAGATGTCGGCCGAATATGCCGTTCCCAGTCCAAAATACGTACAAGCTTGTAATGTAATAACGACTATTCTGTCAGCAAGCACTTTTCCATCTCATTCGCCTTTTCCCCTTCCTTTCCGGTGGAGCACTCACGCATAAGCGACTCATCGCGAATGTTGCTAGAGCCGTCCAAGTGAAACAGAACAGTCATATTGTCAGCATAGTAGGCGGCATCGAATTTGGTAATGTTGAACAGGCTCTGGCCACCGAGACAGTCGCCAAAGTTGGACGTGTAAAGTGTCGGTGTCCGGCTGACATCCAGCTCACGAATTATGCCCAGACTGTCGATGCCGGTGATGTAGACGGGATCTCTCTCTGCCGTGGCAAACCCACAATAGCTGAAGAGCAGCAGGAGAGTTGCACACGGCTGGCAGCCGCCTCGGCCGAAGAAAAGAGGTTGCATGATTGAGCGGTCAAAACGACCGGAGAATGGGTTGGCACTGGAAGCGTTAGACATATGCCAGAAAGCCAAGGCAGCCTACAGGCTTCACAAAGAAGACTTGAAAGTGAGCACTTCAAAGGGGAAAAAGACAAAAGACGTGCTGACCCTAGATAGCGTGTCGGCAACGGTTGAAGTCACAGGCCAAAGCCTGGGCGGGCAAGCTGCCACGCTAAATCGATACAGGCGCCACTTTGGTTATCGTCGTGCTTTTGTTGTGGTTTTGTAGCCTTTTCTGTTGAGCAATAATTTGGGATGGTTTCCCAGATTCCTCAGATTTCCCAGCGCTTCGATAAACGTCTATGGCTGCTATATGTGCTGTTATGCTCTCGGACAACAAGACTAATCCCATCAGAGCCGTAATGCGCCGCTGAGGTGAAGCTGGCTTCTGATGCTTGTCTCATGAATTGGTGATGCTCAATTCCGGCTTCCAGCTGAGTAGCAATGTGAAACCTGCAGAATAAGGCGGCCGCCCAAAAGAGACACAGAAACGGACAGCAACAAAACAGACGAAGCGGACGAGAGTGAAGCTCTCGAGAAAAGAAAAGAAAAGACAAAAGTGAGCACAAACAAGGAACGAAGAAAAAGAAGGGGGGTATAGCAAAGACTAAATAAAGGTAAAAAATCCAAGACTGTAAATGGAGGAAAGGCAGGAACAAGCCAACCTCTTAGCGGTGAATCACCAGACGCTAAGCCGCCAGCACTGAGCGTCGCAGGGATCACCAGCGCCGCCGTCTCGGTATTTTTGTCTTGTGTCGTGGCGTGCTCGTTGCTGAAGTGGCTTTCGGCGTCCTGCAAGATGCTTCTCGTTTGATGCTTAAATGGGCGCTAACAGACGCTTTGCATGTGTACTATAGACAGACGGCAGAGGCGTCCAGTAACGCCGGTGGGTCTAGATGGCAACTGCAACCCAAAGTGCGATCGCTTTTAGAAGGTGTTACCGCAAATCACATCTGTTGTACATAGCAAAGACTAAATAAATACCTTTTGTCTGTCTGTTTTTGTCGTGTGGTGTAGGACAGTATTACAGCTGCTATCGGACTAGTTACCTTGCCCGTCCTCCGTCGTTTGTGCCACTTTCCTTACAGATAAAACAACCATTGTTCCGTTCTTTCCCATCAAAACTGCCATATCAACTGGCCCCCGCTACCCCGTTGCGTTATCACACATCGTATACACTACGATTAAAAGATTAGTGGCAATGCTTGAACAGCTCATTATATACGAAGTTTATACGACGTACTACTCCCACCAAACCATGTCTCAGCTTAGCGTTCACGGCCAAAAGTGGGTATTTCAAAGCAAGAGCAGAGGTGGCTGGAGGATATCTTAAGGTATTTTCTCTCTCCTTCTCTTTTTGGCTCTTGCATATTTCGTATTTTTTGACCCGAAATATTGCTGATGCGGTAATACTGCATCCCTAATTTCTTACTCGTACTTTATAGATGCCAGCCATCGCCCTCTGTACAAGCAGTGCGGGGCAGTCCGCAGCAATCGCGTATGTAAGCAGATCCAGCTTGTGCTTCGTATTGTATGACGTGAAAGCTACCCCTCATTGCGGTTGCTGTCAATACCGTATTCAACTCGGCTCGGTGTAAACAAGCCTAAACGGGTTCTTTACCATCTCCGTAAATAACTCACACTCAACTTGAAAACCCAATTATCACAAGACGTTCGTCCATCCAGTTCGCACTCCTCTCCTCACGCCCTTTTCCCTCGTAACTCCACCCAACCCACCGTCATGACGACAATGCCAGCTACCCACGGCCATAGTGTGGTGAGTATGAGCTCCAGACCAGCTTCGGACTGTCAAATAGTCTAGTGCGGATACAAGCTGACGGCGCTGTAGGCTTGTTGTAACGTGCCTCCCATTGGTGAGTCTCTATTAGGCAAAGATGGCTTTCGTATGTGCCAAACCCAATTCTCACCAATCTAAATCAGTGTCCGACGGATACCAGAGCAAGGGCACATACAAAACGCTCGGTGGCAAAAAGACCTGTAAGTGGCTGCCTCTGTAGACAAGGAGGAGGAACTTTATTGATCAACGGGCAGACATCACGGGCCCCGAAGATGCTACCAAGGCTATTGTCTACGTCTTCGACATCTTCGGCTACAAAGATCAGTCCCTCCAGGGCGCTGATATCCTGGCCACCAGCGATGAGCATACAAAGTACAAAGTCTTCATGCCCGACTGGTTTAACGATGAGCCATGCGATCTTGCTCTGTAAGCATATTCCGAATCTGTCCTGACGGCTCCGCTGGGTGTTCTGCTAACCGTTGGCCCCAGCTTCCCGCCCGATACCCCCGAGAAGAAGCAGAAGCTCGGTGCCTTCTTCCAGAAGAACTCGCCGCCCAGCGTGGCCGAGCAGCTGCCGGCCTATGTGGCTGCCCTTAAGAAAGCCTACCCATCGATCCAATCGTATGGCGTCATCGGGGTAAGTGACAGTTTTTGTTTTTTGCTTTATGTGAGCACTGCGCCTGCTAACTCGGAGCCTTTCAGTTCTGCTGGGGCGGCAAGGTTGTTTCGCTGACCACGGCTGCGGCCGAGAACCCGTTTGTCGTCGGCGCCGAGGCCCACCCGGCCATGGTTGATCCCAAGGATGCAGCCGGCATCAAGGTACCCTTGGTCTTATTGGCGTCCAAAGACGAGAGCGCCGACGACGTGGCTCAGTTCGAGAAGAACCTCACGGTGCCGCACCACGTTGAGACGTTTGCCGACCAGATCCACGGCTGGATGGCCGCCCGCGCAAACCTCCAGGAAGAGCGCGTCAAGGCCGAGTATGCGCGTGGCTACAAGACCGTACTCGAATTCTTCGGAAAGCACCTAGTGTAGAAATAGGTCTTATATGTTCACTTTACCCTTCCCGGCGTATGAGATTCGCTTTGCCTCCGTTCGGTGAACCATTAAATAATGGACGTGTTGCTATAGTGTAAACTTCAACTATAGGTGCTGGGTGTAGAATGCCGTGCGCCGGAGATGAGCATTGTGACCTTCTGCAGCTGCATCGTCGGGTCCAGGCAGAACGCACGGACGCGGCAGAAGAGACAGTCTTTGATATAGGTAGTACGACGTACATACAGATGACAGAGCATCGTCTGCTACGGCTCTTTCCGCAAAACACCAGCACGGCAGTGTTTGCGTGTGTGACACACTCGCCCCACCATGCAGCTGTAAAACGGCGTGCGGCATTCAGCTCTCGTTGACATGTCTCGCTGGAAAGCCGAAAGTACGAATATGTAGAGTGAAAAGTTTCGAATAGTTCGATTGGCCGCCGTTGGCGGTCTTTGCGCAAGCTAGCAGGGCTGCACTATTGGCAATCAGCCTCCGCTTAGTAGGAAGTGTGTAATACGTTACCACTACGTGCTAGCCGCACTGCCAGCACTGTATTATAGCATTATTGCCCCTATTCTGCGCTGTCCTCTCGTCACGGCTGTCGCTCTTGCCTACTCGGTGTCGCTAGCGATGATGTTTATCAAAATAACCCTCACCGGGAGGAACGAACGGTGCAAATACATTTTGAGCAATATGCAGGCTGCGAGCATGCAGGCGCTTGGAGCAAGATACTCTTTCCTTGCTCTCCTTGCTTCCGCGTGCTGATCTCCGCACAGTACACTACCGGTCTACCCTGGTAAGCTCGCGCCTTCCCCTGGCACAGGCAGTTTTTGTTCAGAGCTAGCGACAAAAACGGCAATCGAGTGCACTAAAACAAACGAAACAAATCACAAAGGCCCAAGGGGCCCCCTGTCTGTACGTACCTCTCCCTCACCCAATCTGCCCTCTGCATCCCCATCCAGACCTGCCGACGTTGGGCTGTTCCCTGTTCGGGTTTTTTTTCTTTGTTCGATGTTGTTTCTTGTGCTTTCTGCCGTCGCGATCCGAATATCTAGTTAGACGACCAATTATCACTGTGCTGCATCTTTCTACCCCGGTGCCACGCCTTGTGGTCCTGTTTGCTTTTTATCCATTGCTAGAGCTGCCCGAACAGCTTTCTGGAAGCTCCCCCTGCTTCGGGATCCTTGTTGGCTTAGCTGCACGATAAAGTACCATTTGAACATTTTGTCTGCGTCTCTGCTCACCAGTTTTTCTTTGCATATTGTTTATTGCCGAAGAAAAAACCCCGATTTTTGTCTCGTTTGCTGTGGCCTCTGCCAAGGTCATCATCGAGGAGAAAAGCAGACACTCGACCACGGAGAAGCGCAGAGTTGATCCGAGGAGACACAACTGCACACTACTTATATATATATACATACTACGGAGTACATATACGAACAAAACCCACACGCCACGCCGTTGTCCCTCTCCCCTCCCTCTTAACCCTGACCACGTCTTTTTCGATCTCCTTTTTTTTGCCAATTATAATTTTACGCGTTTCTTGCCATCAGCGGCCTCGTTGTTTCTGGATCCCAGCCTACGGAGCACACTACGACCAGCGATCACCATCCCCTGTCTGCCTCGGAGGCTTTCTTTCCCTCGCTTTTCCTGTCCAACATAACGACAAAGCGGTCCCAACCGTCACAGCTCGAATCTGCTGTCGTTTGCCGCCCTTCCCATAGAAGAGGCACTTGCTGCTCCGTTTCACCCGATCCTCTCCACTGCATTATGCCAGCCAGGACAATCGGCTCGGCTACTGTTACCATGACGTCTGGTCCGAGCAAGAAGCGGTTCGAGCTGCCGGCGCTCGACTTTAAGTTCACGCCCCTCACAGAAGGCACCGATATCCCTCCACCCCCGCCTTCGCCCGTCCTGGAGGCGCCCACAAAAAAAGCCGAGGACAAGCCCAAGCCGGAGGCGTCGTCTGTCGGCGGCACAAATGGAAGCAGTAAGATCAATGAAGCCCAGCCAGTGGGCGATGCCGTCTCCGGCCAATCCCTGCCTTATGGAGCCTTGAAACGCCCAGCAGAGGACTTGCCTGCGTCGCCGACTCTCTCCTCGCGACCAGGAAGTATCCGCCGTCTGTTCAGCCGGACTCTTTTGCATTCAGCTTACACTAACGCGGAAACCGAAGGCCACCAGGGCAGCCCTACTTCGGGCAGCAGGCCGGTTCCCGGCTCGGCCACTCACGCCGCTGCTGCCGCCAACATCATCCGACCCGATAGCCGCAGCAACGGCAGTTTTGTCGACGAGCGCAGGGCCAAGCGCTCCAGTGGTTGGTTCCGTCGGTTACGGGGAAGCGGCACCAGCAGCAGCCTTGCCAGCTCTGGCAGCAGTGTCAACGGCGATGTTTCCCGGAATAAGCGTGCCAGCATTTTGTTCGAAGAGCCCTCGAAACCCAAGGCATCGAAACCGGCCGGCCCGCCACCTCCCATGATTCCAGAACTGGGCCAACTGGCCGCCAAGGTCGACCTGAACGACGATGGCAGTCTGGGCAATGATTTATTCAAAAATATCAAATAATAACGCCATTGCTGGCTACCTTTTGGGAGGCCCAGAGTCAACACTACGAGTTTACAACGTTGCTTTCTCGGCTTCATGCCTTTTGGTGGCCAATCATCTGTGGACCACGCACAGTCACCGCTTGCGGCTTGGCTAAAGAATCGATTTGGAGAGGATATCTGGTGGTTGATCAGTGATACCCGAGCTCGACCGGCGCTGCGAGAGAGATGGTCTTTTCGAGTTTAGTTCTTGGCTTTTTTATGTTCTGGCTCTCTTATTTCCCTCACCCTCCCCCATTCACCGTCTACTCACTTCTTTACGCTCTTTTGTCATGTTCTTCTTCACTTCTCACCTTGTCTCTTTATAAATTATTCCATGCTGTACGTTTTACCACTTCCAAAATTGCTGTACTGTTTACCCTTCATGTTCACTATTCTTCTTTGCTCCTTGGTCTCTTTTCTCCAGAGAGTGACATTATCCGTTCTGTTAGTTTGCAGCCGAGGCTGCCTGGCCGTTTACTCTTCCCGAACACCGGCTCTTTCTATGACTCCCTCAATTTGCCTTTTCTACGAATATTTTTTACATACCTACCAGCAGCCTTTGAGCCTTTTGAGCTTTCCAAGAAAAGTTTTGCTTTTTTGCTCATACACTCGTCTGTAAAGCTTCGACTTACTTGTATCTTTGTAGATGTCACATGACGGCTGCCGTTAAATTGTGGGGTAAAGCTCCAAAAGTCACCTCTGCTAGCTTTCCGCGGAGCCGAAGATTATGCCGTCATAGATATTGGCGCTGAACTTGCCAGTTTTTTATTCTTTTTTGGGTGAGCGCTTTCAATTGCATTACGCCTTGGCTGGAACTACATGCTCTAATTTCGAAAGCAATAAATAAACGACACTTACAATATGGCTAGCTTACTGCGGCCGGCCGGTGGACGGCTCTCGTTGCTTCGGCCGTCAATGCGGAACGCGACAGTAACAGCAGCATCCTGCTCGTCTCTGGGCGGCGCACGTGGCCCGTTAATGCAAGCGGCGGTGCGGAACAAGTCGGGGCCGTACGGGTACACGCAGGCCAAGGCCCTGGTGTTTTCGCAGTTTGGCGAGCCGGCAGACGTTTTGAGGTGAGACGGGGAAAGGCAAAAGAAAGACGAAGAGGAATCTGGTGCTGTTTAGCAGAGGCTAACCGCGACTCCTGCCAGCCTCCACACGCATTCCATCTCGCCGGAGCTGCCCGCCAAGGCGGCCCTGGTCCGGACGCTGGCGGCGCCCATTAACCCGGCGGACATCAACACGGTGCAGGGCACGTACGGCAGCCAGCCCGCCTTTACGCCGCTGCTGGGCACGCCCCAGCCGTCGGCCGTGCCCGGCGGCGAGGGCTGCTTCGAGGTCGTTGCCGTGGGCTCCGACGTGAAGACCCTGCGGCCGGGCTACTGGGCGCTGCCGGCGGCGCCGGGGATGGGCACGTGGCGCACGCACGCGTTGGTAGAGGACGCGGACGCGGCGCTGCTGGCGGTGGCGAAGCCGGAGGGCCTGGTTGCGTCCGAGGTGGCCACGGCGACGGTCAACCCGGTGACGGCCTGGCGGCTGCTGCGCGACTTTGAGGACCTTGTGGCGCTCAGCGTGCAGCAGGGCCGCGGCGCCGGCGCCTGGTTCGTGCAGAACGGCGCCAACAGCGGCGTGGGCCGCGCGGCCATCCAGCTGGGCCGGCTGTGGGGCCTGCGCAGCGTCAACGTGGTGCGGGCGCGCGAGACGCCCGAGGCGACAGAAGCGCTGCGGCGCGAGCTGACCGAGCTGGGCGCTACGCTGGTCGTTACCGAGGACGAGCTGCAGGAGCGCGGCTTTTCCAAGCGCCTGCTGGCAGACATTTCGGCCGGGGCCGACCAGTCCGAGGGCATCCGCCTCGGCCTTAACTGTGTCGGTGGACGCTCTGCCCTCGGCGTGTCCAAGTGCCTGGCCGAGGGCGGCTGCCTGGTCACGTACGGGGCCATGGCCAAGCAACCGGTGACGGCGCCGGCCGGCTTGCTCATCTTCCGTGACCTGAGCTTCCGCGGCTTCTGGGTCAGCCGCTGGGGCACGCGCAACCCGGAGAAGCGCCGGCAGACCGTGCAGGCGGTGCTGGAGCTGATGCGCACGCGCCAGTTTGTCGCCGGCCCAGCCGAGGAGATCCCCTGGACCTGGGAAACTCCGGTCGACACGCTGCAAAAGGCTGCGTCCGGCACGCTCGAGGGCTTCCGCGCGGGCAAGGGCATCTTTGTGTTCAAGGACACGTAGGGGGGAGGGACTATGTCGCAAGGTTACGGGCCGATAGCGGCAAGGGGTTGTAATGGCAGTAGCTCATTACATCATGGGCGAAAAGAAAAGGAAAAAGACCAACTTGCCCCATGTTCTCTCTAATGCTGATACCAAATAAAGAGAAACCAAAGCGATACAAGTACGGATGAGAGTGACATAAAAATCAGAAAGGAAAGGCAGGCAGCTTTCAACCAAAAAAAACACAAGACAATTATGATCACTACCTCCCCAAAGAACCGAAACAAGCTCAAGATATAGATCCAGAATCAGACCAGTACAATGTAATGCAATCCCAAGGGGAGGGGTGGCATGCCAGCCTGCCAGTGGAGAAGCTCTTATGAGTCTATTGGGTTTGCGCCACAGCGTACTTCTTTGTCCATTCGCGAGCCGTTTCCACAGCTGCCTTTTCGTCTTCCTGCCAGGCCTTTGCAACGTCGGGGGCCAGCGGATCGTCCGGGTTTGGGGCGCCAAGCAGGGCCTGAATGGACAAAAGGATGGTGCGGATCTGCAGGGCTGGCGACCAGTGGTCTGTTCCCTGTTAGCATGACGTAGACGGACACAAAGCAAGCAAAGTAGTACGTACGCTTCAGTACATCCAGGCAGATGCGACCCAGTTTGTCGACGTTGGGGTGGTAGATTTTAGTAAGGAAGCGCACCTTGGGCGGTGTCATCGGGTAGTCGTCGGGAAGGAAGAGCTCGAGCTTGAAGACGCCGCCTGAAAGTGTGAAAAGATGGACACCAAGACAAGAAACAAAGATTGCCGAAAGAGAGGCGAGTGAAACATACCCTCATATGGAGACTGGGATGGGCCGTAGATCTCAACGTCAAAGTAGCGTAGGTTCTCGGGATGCGGGATGGCGCTGATGCCCGGGACACTGCGGCAGGGGCGGGTCAGAAAACACCCAAGACAAAGAAGAATAAGACAAAAAAGGAGGCTCTCACGGCTCGGCCATAAGCCGTTCGGTCTCCTTGATGATTCTCTTTGGAAGGGCCATAACGGGCAACGGAAACGGCGGCTCGTAAGGAAGAGAGACAAGTTGCTAATACGAAACGGTGAGGGAAAGTAAGGGCCACGAAGAAAGCGGTGGCAACAAAAATCGTAAGTGAAGCGACAGATGGCGAGAAAAGAGAGGCAGAGAAGAGACTTGACGAGATGAGGTTGAAGAGGTCAGTTTATTACGGCGTAACGGTACCGGTTCTTCTTTGTCAGCACACGTGAAAGAAGGTGACAGTGTCAAGCCGGGACAGTGATAACAGGGATGGCAAGAGTATCTGCGTTTTGGGTGCTCAATATCGGGTCTACCACTCACAGAAATCCGTGCCAAGAGAAGAAAGGCCCCCCGCCTGCCCCGCCTTATGGGTTGGAAGCTACAGAAAGCCGTTCGGGAAACAAACAGCTACAGCCGTGTGAATAGCTCTCATGCACTGTACTAAAGTACTGTATGCTTAGAAGCACGCTAGTCACCTGCAGCGCTCTTACCTAAACAAGGCATTGCATATCGCATGTACATCGCATCACGTTGCACTTTTTCTCTTCATCTCAACGTTGACGACTTTCACTGTTAAACATCCTCGGACTGCCCTTTTTCTCGACGCCTGCAGCTTGCGTGACTGCATGACGACTCGAGGTTCGGGAATGTCGCAACACAGCCGGTGAAATCGAGCGGAAAGCTCGAATTGTTGACCCGGCGGCATTTTTCTCCATTTGCCTCGCATCGACTTTGGCCGCCCACGCGTGCAACGGCCTCTTTGGCTTCTTTCAAATGGCTTCGGATCTGGACTCGGACGAGTCCGATTTGAGACACACGGGAAAGATCATCAAGTCGGCCTATGACAGCGAGACGTTTGATGCCGATGTGTCGATCCAGGTTGACGGACTTGTGGGGGCGGCGACGATATCGCCGTCAGGGCGAGATATTGCTTTGGCGTCGTAAGTTTTTGTTTGCTGGTTCTTATTATCTTTGGGTATATCTTTGGGTACAGTGCCACAGGGGCAGTTTTGTTTTATGTGCCTCCGCTGACCTGTTTCTTTTGCTCTAGCCCCGAAGGCCTTGCCATCGTCGACCTCGACTCGCCCTACAGCGCCCCCCGACGGATCAAGAGCCACGGCATGCCCTGGCTGGTGGTGGACGTGCAGTGGTCGCCATTTGCCGCTCGCGACTACTGGGTGGCGTCGACGGCCAACCACTGCTGCTTGGTGTGGAATCTGAACCGACCAGACGACTCCAGCTCGGGTGCTGTCGAGCACTGCCTCCGGGGTCACCGGCGCTCCATCACCGACATCAACTTCTCCGCCCACCATCCGGACATGCTGGCCACGTGTTCAGTCGACGGTTACGTGCACTGCTGGGATCTGCGCCGTTCTAACACACCGGCTCTGACCTTTATCGACTGGGCCGCTGGCGCGACGCAGGTGAAATACAATCGACAAGATGAGCACGTCCTGGCGTCCTCACACAACCGCAGCGTGCATATCTGGGATGACCGCAAGGCGGCAGTGCCTATCCGCACTATCGAGGCGCACACGTCCAAGATCTATGGGCTCGACTGGAATCGCACCAACAGCACGCATTTGGTGACTTGCTCGCTGGATAAGACCATCAAGTTCTGGGACTACTCTGGGAGGAGTGAACGACCAAACGTCCACGCCGGCTTCAGCAGCGGTAGCCACGTCTTTGGCCAGAGCGGTCTCAGCGCCCTCAGCGGCCGGAGTGCCCAGAGCGCCCAAAGCGGCGTCGACGATGTGCCCGAGCGCGTCATTCGCACACATTTCCCCGTCTGGCGGGCACGCCATACACCATTTGGAAACGGCCTTTTGGCTATGCCGCAGAGCGCGCCCGGAAACCTCTACCTGTACGATACGCGGCCGTTGTCGGTGCTGCAGGACGTGGAGCCGGCGGCGCTGCACCAGCCGATCGGCATGTTTGCTGGCCACGGCCACCACAAAGCCAAGGAGTTTCTGTGGCGCACACGCGGCAACATTGAGGACGGCACTGACAACCGCGAGTTCCAGCTGGTCTCGTGGGGTGAGGATAACAAACTGAAGCTGCGGCGCCTCGACTCGGCCGACACCGCCGTCGTGGGCTATGAACGCGGCCGGCCGGCCCCCAAGAACCTGGTCATCACCCGCAAGGGCGCTGCCTACCGTACCTTTCGCTTGCTCGAGGATCTGGGCGACTATGAGAAGCGCAGCGCCACCATGAGCAGCTTGCGCCCGATCGGTCGGCGCGGCACTGTGGTCTCCTCGCCGGGGCACAGCCGTCAGGGGTCTGAAGCGGGACTGGCGGGTCTGGGAGGGCCGATAGGAGGACCGGTCGGAGGACTGGGGGTGAAGCAAAGCCAGGCTATTCAGAAGCCACCCGCTATCGGAAACCTATCTCGACTGCTGGCGTCGTCTTCTTCGCCTCGACGAACCACTTCCAGCAGCCGGCTGGCCCTTTGCTCGCCGCCGCATACACCCCATCGCGGCAAATTCGAGCAGCGCACGGCCTGGCGCAACCCGTCTATGCGGGCTACCGTAACCTCGGCCGCCAAAGAGATTGACCGCAGCAACGCCCAGCTCGACTGGATGAAGGGCGTCATTATCAATAAACGCAAATCCAGCACCGACCCGACAATGCATAGCCAGGAGCTGCTCCATCCCCAGGCCGACCGCGACTCCGACAGCCACTCGTTCTCGCACCACGACCAGGCCCGCAAGGTGTCGAGTGACGGCCTGAACAGCTCTTCTGTGCTGACGGCACCCACTGCACCCTCTGCGCTCTCTACGCTCTCTGCGCCATCCCAGCAGCCTTCTTCCAACGACCCATCACTGGCCAGCGAGTGGGCGGAAACCCAATCGATCCACGAGGAGATTGTGCGCGTCACTGAGAAGCTGCCGCGCATTCAATGGGACGTCGACATGGACAATATGACCCTCGAGGCTGCGATGAACGGACCCTGGGGCACCGATGGCCAGTCAGTCTTCCTCAAGGTCCGCGTCGTTGTGCCGGCACACTATCCGCATTCGCGGCCTCCGCGCTTCTACATTGAGAACACTTCGCTCATCTCCGAGACCACACACCGCCGCCTCGCCTCGGAGCTGCAGCAAATCACCCACGAGTTTGTCAGGCGTCGCCGCAACTGCCTGCTCGTCGCCTTCCGCTACCTGGCCGGTGACCTCGACTTGGCCGCCAGTCTAGCCGTGCTCGCCCGACGCGTGCATCAGGCCACGGCACGTACTATGTACTACTACAGGGACGGCAGCCGTGCTGGCAGCGGCGCTGGTGGTCCCGGAACTGGCGCCGGGGGTGGCGGCGATGATGCCGAGGGTGGCAGCAGCAGCTCGAGCTCTTCTTCCTCCAGTGAAGACAATGATGGACGACGAAAAAGGAAAAAGGCAAGGAGGAAGAAGAAGAGGAGAAGACGTCGTGCTGTCAACCATGACGGCGACGAAGGCGTGGAGGACAATGGCGACGAGGACGAGGACGAGGACGACGATGAAGACGACGATGGTGAGGACGATGAGGAGGACGAAGGCAACGGTCTACTCTCGCCGACCTCGTTCAATCTGACCAAGGAGATGATACAGGCCGGCGCTGCCGATGCCTCTGCCCAAGCCCCGGTTGTTCTGCCACCGCCTCCACCGCCCCGGAGTTGCGGCGCCTATTTCACGCGCGACGGCCGACTCGCCACCTTTTTCCTCACCAAGGCCGGCAAGGCCAGTGCCCGTATCATGTTTGAGCCCCCAGTACCCCCCACCCAGGCAGAACTGGCCGAGATGCAGCAGCCCGTTTTCATCGGCTTCGGCAAAGTCCTGCCTGCCCGCATCAGCCGGCACCGCCTCCAGATGCGCCGAAACCGCCGCGGCCGGCGCAACCATGTGTCTGGGGATGTCATTAGCGGCCGAGATCCCTTTGATCTCCACAACAAACTGTCGTCTTCCTCGGGCGATGAGTCGGAGCTGTCCAACTGCTCTTCCGTGTCCAAGGCCTCTTCTGGGGGCTCTTCATCTTCGTCCTCGTCTTCGTCCTCTGCTTCCAGCAGCTCGTTTCAAAACACTGTCCAAAATATGATGGACCCTTGGTCGATAAACATGGGCTTCCAGCGGCGCATCGTCGGGGGAGGTGGTCGAGGAGACCGACGAAAAAGAGCAGCCGCCGCCTATGATTCTGATACAGACGCCAACTACGATTCCGACGACACGCTAGGTCTGTCCAGCCAGTATGATCTTCTGGACCCTGACCGGCCTGTGGGGCCCAAGAGCTCGGTGGTGATGCTCGACATGCGCCCCTTTTTGCCATCACGCTTCGCATTGGCGCGGGATTACCTCATTTTCGGTGACGGCGCCACCGTCTGTAAGCACAATGCCGGCGTGGCCGAAAAGGCCGGCGACCCGGACCTGGCCAATATCTGGCGCTACGCGGCGCTACTGCTCAAGTCCGACGTGCCGCTGAAGCTGGCCTCAACATATGTCGATGCTGGCCGGCGGCGGAAATCAGTCCTTGTCATTGCTCGCGAGGCCGTCCTACAGGCACGGGAGGAAGGGGAAGCGAGAGATATTGGCGACGGCCTGACGGGGTGTGTCAAATGGGGTCTGCACCCGCTCGCACGCGACTTTGTCGACGACCTGTTTGACTATTTCGAGAAGCTGGCCGATGTGCAGATGCTGGCTATGCTCTCGTGTGTCTTTGGCGAGTCGTTTGAGGAGGACAGTGTGGCCTATGCCGAGTCGCATCTGTCCAAGTCCGACAAGCCGCTGCCGATGAAGGCGCCGTCATTTTCGCTCGACTACGTCCCCACGCTGCGCGGCATGCGTGGCATGTTTGATGGCACGCCGCCGCCGCTGCCACCGCTTCCGCCGCGGTTTCTGTCCATGAGGGACACCGCTCCTCCCACACTCTCTGCCGGCAGCAACAGCAGCGCTGCCACTGGTGTAGGTGCCGTCTTTTTCGACGGATCCATTGATGCCGACGGAGATTATGAAGTAGCTACCGATGAGGACGAAGATGAAGACGACGCTGGCGGCGATGACAGCAATGGCAACGGCGACGTGGCCGCATGGGACCTGACCACTCAGCCGACACCATTGCAGTCAAACACTTCCCTTGTCGGTGGAGAGACGCCGCCCAAATGGATCGGGGGAAGCGGCCATCAGGGTGGTGGTGGCGGGGATGGCGGCAGTGGTGCTGATGGCAGTGGCGGCAGCGGAAGCGGAAGCGGTATTGGACCGGGCATTGGCATGGGCATAGGCACAGGCATGGGCGTGGACATCCCAGCCGCCAGGCCAGAATCGGCTGACATGGGCGTGAATTGGGGTCCGGCAGTAGCCAATGGCACTCTGTCGTCGTCACCGCGCTTCGGCGTGGCAGCAACACGCTTCTTCCGCCGCGGCAACGATGCCGTGGTCTCGGCCATTGCCGCCAGCATCCCCCAGGCGCTGACCACGCTGCTATCGTCGTCATATCATAGCGACAGGGCCGTAGCTGTGCCCTTGCTGCAGCATGCCCCCGTGGCTGTTCAGCGCGCGTCCAGCATGTACTACGACAGTCCGGCATCGTCGCAGTGGCAGTCGCCACAGCCGGGAGACATTCCCTCGAGTCCCATGATGGCCCCAGTGTCCTATCGACATCACCATTATCAACAGCAGCAGCATCAACACCAACAGCAGCAGCATCAGCTCCACCTTCATTCCACGTCGGCCAGCCAGGACATTCCTTACCCCTCGGCCAGTCAACGGCTGTTTCCCTCGCTGTCGACGTCTCCAAGAAGCACGGCTTACAACAAAATGTCGACGTCGTCTTCTCCACAGGAATATGGCGGCCTTGGGGGTGGAGGATCAATGCGCAAGCGGGCCAGTCCTGCCGAGACCATTTTTGGCAACCTGGCGTCTGGAAATCTCACGTGGGCGGCCTCGGCTCTGTTTGGTAGTGGTAATGGTGGCGTCGGTGTCGGCGTCGGCGTCGGTCCGAACTCTGGTGAGGGGGGGGGTAGCATTGATGGTGGCCCGCCTACGGAGCCGAGCACGGCCGCCACGTCCGTGTCGGACGAAGGGCGACGCCGCGAGGATTCGATCACGGCAATGGAGAAAAGCACGGGGTCGTCTCGGGGAGGGTCCGAGAGCGGTCGGGACAGCCGGACGGACTTGTCACTACCTTCTCTGCCGCCTCTGCAGTCGATGCCGTCGATGCCGTCGATGCCGCCGGCAGCAATATCCACCATGGTGGCTGTCGACATCCACGTGCGCACGTTCAACGACCACCTGTTTGACGACGACGGCTGGATGGTGGCGTCTCTACTGGGCGGCCAGCGCCGGCGCCGCATGTATGCCGAGTACCGCTACGCCTACTCGGAGCTGCTCCAGGTTTGGTCAGAGCCACTGGCGCGGCTCGAGGTGCTAAAGTTTAATGTACTACGGGAAGATGCGATCCAGGCGGCGGCTGTACGAAAAGAGGTATCAAACGCGGATGTGGGTGCCAGCAATGGCGTGGAGGATGGTGCAGGTTTCGATACGCAGCTAGGGGCCACAGAGAAGCACAGAGGCAGAGAAAACGAGGCGCCAGCTCATCTGGCCCTAGGCCGAGCATCGACCAAGCAAGAGGTGTTGATAGCCCTGCGCGACTCGGGCCGTGGACTCGACGCCGTCGGCATCTGCCCGCAGTGCGAAATGCATTTGGAGCCGCTCGAATACGGCGGCGATACCATTGGCATCGGCATCGGCGACAGCGTGTTGCTAAGTGAGGCTTTAGACGGACGAGCCGGTGGCGCCGTCGGTGTTTGTCGCCGCTGCCGTCTGACGCGCACACAGCTGCGCTGTGTCTACTGCACGGAGCCGATCGACGCCGTGTACCTGCCGTGCTTTGGCTGCGGCTGCGCCAGCCACCCACAATGTCTCAGCGAGTGGTACAGCATGGGCGAGCGCTTCTGTCCGGCCGGCGATGAGTGCTGCTGTGCGGAGGAGGCGACCAGTGGCACGGTGGAGAGCTGGACGGCCATGCAGGCACAGCTGACGGCGACCTCAAAGGCGGCAGCGGCGGCATCGGCGGCAGCGCATGCGAGGGGACACTCTTCCAAAAGTAACGGTCATCTCCCGTCCAAAGTGTACCCGTCCAAAGGGGGCAGTCTGCGTCCTTATTCGTCCTCGTCCGTCCGGGATGTGTCGCACCATCGTCACGTCAAGTCCAAGGGTCTTATTGCCCAAGCTCGGCAGTCGGCGCACTATGCCTCTACTTCGACGTCGCTGCTATCGGCCGTGAGAGAGCCACAAAGTCCGGGCCACAATGGCAAAGCAGCTCGCAGCAGCAGCAGCAGTACACGTGTGGTGACCGTGGCAGACGTGCTACCCGAGAGCGACGACAGCAGCCATCACACCTCTGGCGACAACAGGAACAAGGCGTACTGGATCTCCAGCCGTCGGAACCGAACAACGCCGACGCCGGCATCGGGACTTCGACAACAATTGCTACTGCAGGAACAGCAGCAACAACAAGAACAGCAGGAACAAGAAGAAGAACAGCAACAAGAGCAGCAACAAGAACAACAGCAGCAGCAACAACACAGCGATGAAGGAAGCCATGAGCTACGAGGTCACGAGCTTCGGGGCACAGCGTCAGGCTACGGTCCGGCCGGAGGACACCTGTCGGCAGCGCGGATCAGCCTGTCGAACCGGCTGCTGCGGCACTCCGTACTCAGGCGGCAGGCAAGCAATGCCAACGGTGAAGAGCAATACCACATCCATAGCTCTAGCGGCGGCGACTATAGCGGCGGCCTGGCAGAGGATATTAGGTTTAACGATGAGAGCGGGATGTAAGGGAAAGCGTTATGCTTATGTAAGGATTATTATGTAAGGTTATGTATGTATTATTCTGTGACCGCCCTGGCAGCCGCCATCAGCTGGCACAGCCAAGGGCCCCATATTACGAGCCTGCCCCGCCAATTTTCTACTACTGGGTTATTTTTTTTGCACGGCAGAATTTTATTTTTTTTTGGCTACTAGTTCATTTTTGTACTGCCTCCGACTTTTCACCTCTCCCGAACCTGCTACATCCCCTCTACAAGAAAATTAAATCAACCGAGAAGTCCACCAAAAATGAAGACCTCGTGGAAAGACATACCGCCGGTGCCGACCGAGAAGGAGTTTGTCGACATTGTGCTGTCGTCGACGCAGCGGCGCCTGCCGACTCAGATCCGGGCGGGATTTCAGATTGCACGAATTCGCAACTTTTACACCCGCAAGGTCAAGTTCACGGCGGAGGGTTTCTCGGAGAAGCTGACGTCGATTCTGACGGCGTTTCCGCGGCTGGCGGACATGCACCCATTTTGTGAGTTTGTGTGGGAAGAGAAAGAGGAAAAAAGAGATTTTGAAGATGTGAAAAAGAGAGAGAAGGACAGAGACTGAAGGGAGAGAAGGAAAAAACGAGAGGGAGCAAAAGAGAGGCAAACATGCGATTTCTGCGACTAACAAAAACAGACAGCAGTTTGTTCAACGTGCTGTACGATGCCGACCATTACAAGATTGCCCTGTCTCATCTGTCGGGAGCACGCAACACGATTGAGACGATTGCACGCGATTACGTGCGGCTGCTCAAGTACTCGCAGTCCCTGTACCAGGCCAAGTCGCTGAAGCGGGCCGGTCTTGGCCGCATGTCGACGGTGATGCGCCGGCTGCGCGATTCGCTGGCCTACCTGGAGGAGGTGCGGCAGCACATTGGGCGTCTGCCGTCCATCGACCCGACGACGCGCACGCTGCTCGTCTTTGGACTGCCCAACACGGGCAAGTCGAGCTTTGTGCGCAGCGTCAGCCGCACGGACACGCCGGTGGACTCGTACGCGTTTACGACCAAGAGCTTGTTCTGCGGCCACTTTGACTTTGACTACCTGCGCTTCCAGGTCATTGACACGCCCGGTGTCGTGGACAAGCCGCTCGAGGACATGACCACGATCGAGATGCAGTCCATCTCGGCGCTGGCCCATCTCAACTGCGCCGTGCTCTTCTTCCTGGACCCGTCCGAGCAGTGCGGCTACCCGCTGGAGGCGCAGTGCGCGCTCTTCAAGAGCCTGGCGCCCATCTTTTCGCAGCGCTCCGTCTACCTGGTCAGCAACAAGTCGGACCTGATGCGGCTGCAGGACCTGGCGCCCGAGGCGCGGGCCCAGATCGATACGCTGGCCACGGCCTCGCACGTGGTGGCCACGCTGGAGGCGTCGTGCCAGACGGGCGAAGGCATCCACCAGGTGAAGGACACGGTCTGCCGCCGGCTGATTGCCGACCGTGTGGCCAAGAAGCTGGGCGCCGTCTCGGCGAGCGCCGACAAGCCGGGCACGCGTGGCGAGGCGCTGCTGCGGCGCATCCACGTGGCGCGGCCGCTGGCCCAGAACGGTGGTGCCACGGACGCTGGCGAGGCGGTGCCGCTGCGGCCGACGTTTGTGCCCGATGCGGCCAAGAACCACGTGCGTCCGGAGCGGCTGGAGCGGGACCTGGCCGACGAGCAGGGCGGCGCGGGCGTGTACAACTTTGACTCGCGGCGTGACTACGTGGGCATCAACCCGGAGCACCAGCACGACCGGATGCCCGAGGTGTACAACGGCCAGAACGTGCTGGACTTTTACAGCCCGGACATTGAGCAAAAGATGAAGGAGCTCGAGGAGGAAGAGGCGCGGCTGATTGCGTCGGGCTACTACGACACGGAGTCGGACGGCAACGACAGCGACATTGACTTTGGCGACGAGGAGGCGATCCTGGCCAAGGCGACGCGCATCCGCGAGAAGCTGGCAATGATCCGCAACGACTCGCGCCTGCGCAAGCAGTCGCTCAAGAACAGCGCTTTCCTGCCGCGGTCGGTGCTGTCGCGCGCGGCCGAGCGCAAGAACCAGGCTCGCACGCGGCCGCAGTACCACAGCGACAGCGACGAGGAGGGCATGGACGTGGACGAGGACGAAGCTACAGTCGCCAGCAAGGCGGCGCGTCTGGCGCAGGCAGAAAAGACGACCAAGCTCAAGCACTTGGGCCAGAAGAAGATGAACCGTATGGCACGGCAGGGCGAGGCCGACCGGCACATTGCGCCGTCTCTGACGAAGCACTTGGTGAGTTTCCCGCTTCTTGCCTGTTGGCTTTCCATTGAGGCTTGTACTGACTCTTCCAGATTGCTGGAAAGCGCGGCATCGGCAAGACGAACCGCCGTTAAGTCTTTTGCTGCTATTTCTCCATCGTTTGTTTGTTCACATCTGCTGCGGTTGGCCGCTCTCACGATACAAAGTTCACGTCATGTTCCCAAGATCTGGTAAAAGAAAAAGGAGGGATGAAAGGCGGAAACAACACGGGTTGAATGGTTTGTTGTTCACAAACTACGAATTTGAAGCAAAATAAGCAGTTGGCGTTTTAGGTTATGTTTTTACTACATTTTATGCTAGTTTCTCTTTCGTGTCTGATTAATTTAGTACTTTCCCCGTCTTTTCTTCCCCCTTTGCCGACTCCTATGTCCTTTGCACAAAAATAAACAGACGTCATAAAAACGTATGGGGCTCGTATTGGTACAGTCAGCCGGCACTGGCGGATGGGCTGCGGCAAGTGTGATTGCCCAATGTGGAAGGGCTGACAAAGTGCACTACAAGGCCAGGGCCAATCAGCGCAGCCCGGGCAGATTCTTTTCTCAATCTTGCCGTCATTGTTCTAGAAGCTGTCAGTGTGAACGGAGTAGATCCCGGAGTAGTAAACAGAGAACGAACAGCCTTTGATCGCAGTCACTACTGCATCGCCGTATTCCTGCTCTCTTTCCACCCTGTACGGCCTAGTTTTTCCATTCTTCCACTTCCCACTTATTTCAACTCTGGGCTGTTCGTACCTGCTCTGCTGGCCGGCGGGGGGAAGGGGCGATCCCGTGTCGCTACAACGGCCACTTCGTAATAACCACTTCGTACAGCACAAGGGAAGTCGCGAACCTCCTCCCTCCCCACTTGCTCTTAGCATCGGCGCAGAGTAGCCCCGTCGTAGTTTCCCGTATACTGTATACGAGCCGCGCCACGATCTGTGCCTATGCGTCGCTGTTGTTGTTCTGAATGGATCTTTCCGTCTAGTGTGTGTATCTCGTCTTACCTTTTTTTCATGTTTTTGGATGTCTTTTGTGTTGCTCTTTTCTTGTGTTCTTTTTTTCGTGTTGCCCTTGTGACAATGTTACTTTTCGCTGTTTGACCTCTTGTCTCGAGCTCGTTTATTATTTCTCTCTTGTTTTGGGGTCCTCTTTTTTTCCTGTCCTGCTCGTATTACTCTTCTCCCCATCGCCCCCTCTCCCAAATTGCCGTCCCCCCTTGGAGCATTGCCATAATAGTGTAGTGTTGCCGTGAAAAGCTTCATGGCGACGTAGATTCTCACTGTATTATTTGTCTTGTTTCTCTTCCTTCTCTCCTTCTGGCCCTCCTTTCTGGGTTGGGGTGTTTTATATTTGCATTTTCCCATTTCCTTTTGGGGTATTGGATATTGTCTTACCTCTTTTCGTTCTTATTTACCTTAATTATTCATTGGCTTGGATGGTCTGGTGATTGGTTTTGGCCACAGCCTCGTCTCTTTGGCCTCTTTTCCGCCTTTCCTCTCCAGGGCTCCCCTCGCCAGCTATTGTGTCAGCATGCGTCTCTTCCAATATGCAGCGGCAAGCAACCAGCGCCATGCTGCACATTCAGCCCTGGCACTGCCGCTTCTTCTGCTCGGCCTTGTCTGTCCCAGTTTAGTCGAGGCTGGATATCAGCTCGACACCTCATCGACCGGTTCGTTGGCATCGCCATTACCTTTGATTCTTCCTCCTTTTTTGCTCTCCTCCTGTTATGTTTTACGGTTAATCTGCTTCTTTCTTGCTATTTTTCTTACTCTTTGAATTTTTGCTCAATTCTAACAAGCCAGACTCTATCCGAAGCATCGCCCGCTCCATAGTCACCGATATGATGACATTCTACAACGGAAACGAGCTTGGCAACACTCCGGGTCTGCTGCCGAAACCGTACTACTGTGAGCTTCCGGTGCATTTGTTCCCATTCCTCATTGTACCCCGTCTAACCCTCAGGGTGGGAGGCCGGAGCCATGATGGGCACGCTCATCGACTACTGGTATTACACTGGCGACTCGACTTACAACGCTCTCGCTTCGCAGGCCCTCCTTTTCCAGACTGGCCCCAACAACGACTATATGCCGCCCAACCAGACCCTGACCGAGGGCAATGACGACCAGGGTTTCTGGGGTCTCGCCGTCATGTCAGCCGCCGAATTAAACTTTACCAATCCGCCGGCCGACAAACCGCAGTGGCTGGCGCTGGCCCAGGCCGTCTTCAATACGCAGGTCGCCCGTTGGGATGCGACCAACTGTGGCGGCGGTCTCCGCTGGCAGATCTTCACCTGGAACAACGGCTACGACTACAAAAACGCCATCTCCCAGGCCTGCTTCTTCAATTTGGCCGCTCGCCTGGCCCTGTACACGGGCAATGAAACCTACGCCTACTGGGCCCAGCGCACGTGGGACTGGGTGGTGGACATCAAGATCATTAACGAGAAGTACTACGTCTACGATGGCGGCCACATCAAGGACAACTGCAGCACTTTGACGCCGTACCAGTTCTCCTACAACGCAGGTGCCTTTTTGCTCGGCGCTGCCGCCATGTACAACTACACGGCCACGCACGGGGACAGCGACAGCCAGCACGAGGCCTGGCGCGGCCACGTCGAAGGCCTACTCAACGGCTCGCACGTTTTTTTTAGTGGAAAAAATAACGACATCATGACGGAGGTGGCATGTGAACCCGTCAACTTGTGCGACCTGGACCAGCAGTCGTTCAAGGCCCACCTGAGCCGTTGGATGGCCGCCACCACGAAATGGGCGCCCTGGACGGCCGAAAGCATCCTACCACTGATCCGATCCTCTTCCGTGGCCGCCGTTAGTCAGTGCAGCGGCGGGTCCAATGGTCGCATGTGCGGTCTGCGCTGGACCGACGACGGGAAGTGGGACAACACGACTGGCGTAGGCCAGCAAATGGCCGCCTTGGAGGTGACACTGGCCAACTTGATTGGTCAAGCAGCGTCTCCGCTGACCAATAGCTCGGGTGGCACGTCGCATGGCAGCACCAATGCTGGCGGCTCCGATGCGGGACGCACCGACCCTTCAACTGCCCTCGCCTTGATGCGGCCCATCACTGCCGGTGACCGGGCGGGAGCGGCTATTTTGACAGTCGTTGTACTTTTGAGCCTGCTGGCTGGTATTGTTCTTCTTCTTTGGGAGGAGGCGTCTACGCTAACGCCCATGGAGAGATGGCAGGGCTTTGTGGAAGAAGTGAAGAATTTTAAGTTTGACAATGGCGTCGAGGCTGCTGAGGGCATAAAGGGTGCCGGTGATGGCGACCAGGCTATGAAAGGGGCCGGTGATAGCGGTGTGGCTATTTCAGAAAAGCAGCCTGGCGAGGTGTCTAAAGTGGCGGAGGAGCATGTCATTGAGCGCAGTTGCTATACAACCGCAGAGGATGAGCCGAACGTGGCGGAGCCAGAGCCTGTCGTTGCGGGGCCGTCAAATCAAGACTTGGAGATGGGCGCTGCTCCCAGCTCTGCTCATGAAGAGAGAAACGATCAAGCACACTTTTCAGATCCGGGCCAGTCAGGAGTCGCCACCGGAGCCACTGAAGAAAACTTTTACTCGGTTCGATCATCGGCTGGCTTGGCCGGCGTAACAGGAGGGGTCAGGAAAATCATACAGCGAAAAGCAATGACGCCGGCAACGGATGAATCAACCATACAGCATGTATAAAAGCGAGGGTAAACGATGGCACCCTTTTTGGGTATACATAACCAATTCACATTGCTTGGCGTTACTTGTTCTTGGTCTTATTATATTTTACTATTGTTTGAAAAGGGGTGAGGATTCTGTTTCCTTTTTCAGGGTATATTCGCACATTCTTTCCTTTTGGCATACACTTGTTGGGCCTTTGAGATTGAGTTTGGACTTGCATCGGGCGCTGGCTTGAATATTGAAATGGCGAAATGGTCTGGATGGGACATGGGTATAGGCAATATGTATGTCATTGGCGGCGATTTGTTTTAGCAGCAAGCCTTTTTTGTCATGTCTGGATCGCGAGCCAGTATATAATAATGCAACTGCCAGCACAGCGTAGCCAGCAGTCACGCCACAGGCGCAGACAGGCGACTTACGACTGAGTGCGCAATCTCGGCTTCGCTGCCTCAAAGCTGCTTGGCGCCCGGAGCCTTGGCCGGGTCTTTTTGCCATCTTTGCTCCGGCGATGCGGCGCGGCACTTTTCTTGGGCGACTGTTGTTGGCAGGCCCATGGGACCGTATCGTTGGGGAGATCATCGATTGTCCCAGCGAATGGGGTGGCCTTGTTTGTTTTTGAGCGCGGTGGGAGCAGCAGCAACGAGGTCGGCATCAGAAGCAGTGGTACCAGACATCAGTGCTTTGTCCAGAGCCGCAGCGGCAGCATCGCTGTCGGCTCGCTCGGCGTCAGTCTCGTCCTCAGCCTCGTGCGGGTTGTTTGTGGCCCACAGGCGCGAGATGCACAGGGCAAAGGGCCCTGGCTGGCGGTCGGTCAGGCCGAGGCCGACGGAGCGCACGCGCTGGCGTATCAGCTCTGTCTGGGGCTCGACCACGAAGCCGTGGTTGGTGCGCACAAAGTCGGACCAGGGGACGAAGATGGTCTCCCAGCGACCGGTGGGCAGGGGGTGGCTGCCGCCCAGCTGGCGGGAAAAGAGGCGGTGCTGGTGCAGGTCGGTGGGGGCCACCATAGAGTCGGTCTGAACGTTGATGAGGTAGCTGCGGCGGTCGGCGCAGCGGACGCGCAGGGCAAGGTAGGCGTAAGAGTCGACGTTCCAGAGGGAGCGGCCGAAGATGGTGGGGAGGCGGTCGGCGGTGCGCCATGCGGCATAGCCGGAGCGCTGAACATCGGGGCGGTCGGCGGGGAGACGGGTGGAAATGTGGCCGTGAAAACGAAGGTAGCCGCCGGGAGGAGAAGAGGAGGGCGAAGACGAAGAAGAGGAGCTCCAAGGCACCCAGTCGAGGTGTGCGGTCGAGAAGCCACCGATTTCAGAGTCGGTCATGAGCTTGCATTGCTCCAGCGAGGTAGCATCGCGAAAAGACTGTATAACCAGGGGGCCAGACGGGCCTTTGATGCCTTCGGAGCGGACGGCTAATTTGTTGTTAAAAACTCTTCCACATCCCACATTAACCCCCCGTTGAAGCCACTTACCAACACCAGATAGCCGCATGAGCTCTTCCATGCTCCGGCCCCAAAATCCCTTTTGGGGGCGAACCAGAGTGGCCCGCATGGTGGTGAGAGAGTGGACGGGAGAAGGGCAGTTAAAAAAGGGGAGATGTGATGATGTTAGTCGACAAAAACACGAGCATTACTAGGAAGTTGATAGTGGGACGGTAGCGGAGGATCAGCTATCCAGCACGTGATATCACGTGTTTCTATAAGGAAGTAGCCTCATTATTATTCTACTCCAAATCAAGGGCCCTATTGGCCCAAGAAGGAGCGGCCGGCAAGCTTCTGGAAGGCGTGCATGCAAGCAAAAATGGGCACGAAAGCCACGAATACGAATAACATAAAGACAATTAGTAGAGAAAAACCTAGCACGGAGGGTATTTTAGCGACATTTCCTCCTAGGCGGCCCAAGAAAAGAGCGGTTTTTTTGCGGTATTTTTGGGGGGACCCCCGCAGCTTAAACCCCTCGGACGATAAGATAAGAGCTTGGCTTTTGTACGTCAGTTGTTTGAGCTGAATAAGGGCGATTTTCTCTCTCTTGAGCTCTTTTTGCTCCTTACGTCTTATTGTCTGCCTTTTATCTGTCTTGGCTGTCCTTTGTTCTTTTTTACTTTTGGCCCATGACAGTTCCCCCCCAGCAGCGGTTGACCTTTCTGCTGCGACCTCTAGACGTACTATTTTTCGTGCCGCTTCGCCAGGCGGCTCAATATCTGAGTGTCTTTTCTCCTCGTTCTCTCCCACGACAGTTTGCGGTATTTCTGCGGCGATTTCTGCTTCGGGCGGGCTCTCTTTTTCACCTGACGTCCACCATGTCGGCAACGACAGCGGCCGCGTCGGCTTCGCCGGTGGCGGCGGCCGAGGCGGCGGTGGCAGCAGCCGCTGCGGGAGGCAAGAAGAAGATTGCGGTGATGACATCGGGCGGCGACTCGCCGGGGATGAACGCCGTGGTGCGGGCGTGTGTGCGGATGGCGATTCACCTGGGGTGCGAGGCGTACTGCGTGTACGAGGGCTACGAGGGCCTGGTGCGCGGAGGCGACTACATTCGGCGGATGGAGTGGGAAGACGTGCGCGGGTGGCTGTCGGAGGGCGGCACGCTGATCGGCACGGCGCGGTGCAAGGCGTTTTACGAGCGGCCAGGGCGGCTGATTGGGGCCAAGAACCTGATTGTTCACGGCATTGACGCGCTGATCATTTGCGGCGGCGACGGGTCGTTGACGGGGGCGGACCGGTTCCGAGCCGAGTGGCCGGGGCTGCTGGCGGAGCTGGTGGCGACGGGCGAGCTAACGGCGGCGCAGACGGCGCCGTACCAGCACCTGAACCTGGTCGGGCTGGTGGGCTCCATCGACAACGACCTGTCGGGCACAGACATGACGATTGGGGCGGCGTCGGCGCTGGCGCGCATCTGCGAAATGGTAGACTACATTGAGGCGACGGCGTCGTCGCACTCGCGGGCGTTTGTCATTGAAGTCATGGGCCGGCACTGCGGCTGGCTGGCGCTCATGGCGGGCGTGGCGACGGGCGCCGACTTTATCTTTATCCCGGAGAAGCCGCGCGAGGACAATTGGCGCGAGGAGATGTGCAGCATCGTGCACAAGCACCGGGCGCTGGGCAAGCGCAAGACGATTGTGATTGTGGCCGAGGGCGCGCACGACCGCAACGGCAACAAGATCTCGCCCGAAATGATCCGGACGCTGCTGGCGGACCCAGACGGGCTGGCACTGGACACGCGCATCACGACGCTCGGGCATGTGCAGCGCGGTGGCACGGCCGTGGCGTACGACCGCATGCTGGCGACGCTGCAGGGCGTAGAGGCGGTGCGGGCGGTGCTGGAGGCGACGCCGACGACGGAGACGTGCGTGATTGCCATGACGGAGAACAAGATTGTGCGCAAACCGTTGATGGCGGCGGTGCGCGACACGCAAGAGGTGGCGGCCGCGATCGACGCCCACGATTTTGACCGGGCGATGCAGCTGCGGGACACTGAGTTTGCCGACCAGTACCGGTCGTACATGATGACGACGACGGTAGAGCTGGACCAGGCCATGTTATTGCCAGGGGGGAGTGTAAGTAGGGCGGTTTGTTTTTTTTGTTTTTTTTCTCCTTTCTCCTTCTTCTTCTTCATGCTAACACACCCCAGAGAATGCGCATTGGCTTCATCAATGTGGGCGCACCCGCGGGCGGCATGAACGCAGCCATCCGCGCCGGCGTGGCCTACTGCATGTCGCGCGGCCACGAGCCGGTAGCCATCCACAACGGGTTTGCCGGCTTCACGCGGCACCACGACGACACGCCGCTCGGGGCGGTGCGGCCGTTTGACTGGCTCGAGGTGGACGGCTGGGCCAGCAAGGGCGGCTCGGAAATCGGCACCAACCGCGAGCTGCCGGCGGAGTCGGGGCTGGACCGCGTGGCGGCGCTGGTGGAGGAGTACCGGCTGGACGGCTTGTTTCTGATTGGCGGGTTCGAAGCCTTCCACGCGGTATCGCAGCTGCGCAAGGCGCGCGACCAGTTCCCGGCGCTGTGCGTGCCCATGACGATCCTGCCGGCGACGGTGTCGAACAATGTGCCCGGCACGGAGTACTCGCTGGGCTCGGACACGTGCCTCAACGAGCTGGTGGGCTACTGCGACAAGATCAAGCAGTCGGCGTCGGCGACGCGGCGCCGCGTCTTTGTCATTGAGACGCAGGGCGGGCGTTGTGGTTACATTGCCACGCTGGCGGGCCTCGGCGTCGGCGCCAGCGCCGTCTACACGCCCGAGGAGGGCATCAGCCTGGAGATGCTGGCGGCCGACGTGCGCCACATCAAGCAAGTCTTTGCCAACGACAAGGGCCAGTCGCGCGCGGGCCGTCTGATCCTGGTCAACGAGCGCGCCAGCGGCGTGTACTCGGCCAAGCTGATTGCCGACATTATCCGCGACGAGGCCCACAACCACTTTGAGTCCCGTGACAGCATCCCGGGCCACGTGCAGCAGGGCGGCGTGCCCTCGCCGCTGGACCGCTGCCGGGCGGTGCGTCTAGCCATCAAGTGCATCCAGCACCTGGAGCGCTTCTTTGTGACCGAGACGGGCGACATGTACGCCAGCGCGGCCGAGCGGCGGGAGCGCGTGCTCCGAGACCCGGCGAGCGCCGCCGTTATCGGCATCAAGGGCGCGGCCGTCGAGTTCTCGCCCATGAAGGACCTCGAAGAGAACGAGACGGACTGGCCGAACCGCCGGCCGCGCAGCGCCTACTGGTCCGGCATGGGCGAGGTCGTCGACGTGCTCAGCGGGCGTCCGCCGCACCCGTCGCCCGAGCGGAATTTGACGGGACTCACAGCCAAGGACGCCAAGCGAGGCATTATTCCAGAGTAGGGTTTACGGGAGGTTCTACATTTTAACCTAAAATTTCAAAAAAAATCAGGGAAAAGGGGAGGAAACCTGGCAAAAAAACTACAGTTTACAATATTCATTCCTATATTGATTTGGTCAGAGCCACACAGCTGTGGCGTTGGATTTGTAACTTTACTCTAGGGCTGGTTGATTTTTAGTTTTAATACATTTGATTCCCTTATTGTGTCTACCCCATACTCCACTCCTTCTTTCGCCGGGGCCGAAAGGCGAATTTGGACTCGGGATTTTCGGCGCAGCAGACGGAAAACACTGCAAAGGGACGAGGGGTCTCGGGACTCTGAATTTGCCGTGCCGGTCCCACTAAAAGATGGACCCGAGAGCATCTTGGCCCCCGACTTTCAGATTAATAATAGGCGTGGCCTGCTTATGAGCTCCAACCGTTTTCTCAAAGGGAGAACCGTTTCAAGGTGGGGTTCCGTCTGGACTTTTGCCAAAGCGAAAAGACGGATACAACAAGAGAGCAGATCGCGATCCCGGCGTCAAGACGCTTGGTAAGCCGCGGCGATTTGTTTGTCCCTGATTTATGAGCGCACTACACGAAAAGAACCAATAGCAAGCAGAAAAAAAGGGAAAAAAACCCGAAAGATTAATGCATGAGTCAGCGGGCGTTGATCAAGAGAAAATGGCCATGTTGATAAGCATCAGCGAGAGGCAAAGAGAGTCCAGAACGAATGGCAGCGCCAGATGCGAGAGCATTTGCTTATTGGGGCCGCCTGAATTCATTGTCTTACAGCCAAATGTAAGCCATTGTCGCCGTCCCGACGGGCTGGAGCGCTGTTGTAGCGCACTAAAGATTTTGGGGGCGAACCAAACTCGTCCGTCGAAACGAACAAGGCCTTTACGGGTCGGCGATGAGCGCGTGTCGGAAGCCGTTGTATTTGTCAAAGTACTCCCGTGTATCTCCTTCTCACACTCTCCAGCCCCCCGTCTTTTCTTCTCCCCTTCTTTTCTATCCCTCTGTAGACTTTCTCTAATAAGCGGTCCGGCGCTCTCCATCCACTTTCGCAGGTTTCGGCGACGGCGTAGGCCCGATGGAAAAAATATGGAATTAAAAAGTGGAAATCCCAAGAGTTTGAAAAAGATTGAGAACAAAATGCCCCAGCGCTGACGAAGCGGGTAGGCTCCCTTTGACTTCCCCTCTATCATCTCTAGAACTGGTGAGATTGTCTCCTCCTGCTCCCCAGCCCACCCTTTCTGCTTCGTCCGCTGTCCGGCGGAGAGAACGGACAGAAAAAGCCAAACGCCGGGCAGCCCCTAACCCCGAAATATTGCACACGGCTTTAGGCTGTTGATTCTGCAGAAATGGGCTTCATATCATGCACATTGTAACGTATGACCATTGTCCCCTTCCTGCCATATACGGGGCACCCCGTAGTTGGACGATATAATAAAACGAATAAGAAAACTTGTAAAAGAAAAGACGGCTGGTATGTGCCTCCTCACTTTTGTTTGTCAGCGGGAAAACAGCCTGCTATCAATCACACTACGGAGTCGGACGGAGTCTTGATAAATTCCGACTTTCTGGGGGAGGGGGTGTAACATGTTCCCCCAAACAAGAGGATGTCCCCCCAAACAAGAGGCGGGGTGCACTACGGCTGCTGTTGTTGACAAAGCGGGGAGAAAAGGGAGCTGCCAAGGCTTGGCCGCCAGACTGTACCGCCAAGGCTTTGCCATCCCGATGATCAGGTTCATCAGGTACTGGGAAGAAGTTTACGACAATGTACTCCGAGAAGCTTCAAGAGATCAAAGATTGGAGAAGAGGCCTTTGGCCTAGATGTCATTATAAATAGCAAACCTCATAAATGCTCCCAGCCCGTCCCTTTTTGTCTGCAAGAAACGCCGCCCAAAATCATGATGCAGGCAAAAATGGGCAATGGAGGGACTGGCATATCAGCGGCCTCGACGTTCGTTCCTGGTCTGCCGTCTCCTGACTGCCGGCCTCGGCTCCCCTTGGCCCTCTAGTAAACACAGGCCCGTGACCATTGTATCCTGTGGCATCCATGTATATTTGCCCAGTGAGAAAGCACCAGCTCTTTTCATGTCCGTAGAGCTGTCGCCCAGTCACCATCTATTCCCACCACCATCGCCACCATAGCCATCACCTTCCTCTCGCATCACATCATATCATCGTAGCCACCAGAGTAGATCATGGGATCACCAATGCCCAGCATCACTTCCGGATTCGGGCACGACAACACGTGTGGCTTGATGGTGCCAAAGCTGGACTCGACGAGGCCTTGTTGAAGCAGATCAACGGCAAAGAAGGATGACGGCGACTGCACAAACGGCATCGCCGTGGTCGGCATCGACGACGCCAGCGGCGACGGCATCGTCATGGGTAGCGGCGACTGTGTCATAACCAGCGACTGTGGCCGTTTTGGCTGTGTTTGTGCTCGTGGCGTTTGCTGCTGCTGCTGTTGTTGTCGTTGTTGCTGCTTTTGACATAATTGCCGCTGCTGCTGCTGCTGGCGCTGCGCTTGCATCTGTTGTGACTGGAGTAGCTGCTGCTGTTGCTGCACCTGTAATTGCTGTACTTGCGCCTGTACTTGCACCTGTACTTGCGCCTTTGTCTGGGCCTGGGCTTGGGCCTGGACTTGCAGCTGCTGTGCTTGCTGCTGTTGCTGCTGCACTTGTAATTGATGCTGCTGCTGCTGGACCTGCTGCAAAGACTGGGCGTTCAGGTCCATGGACGCCGACCGGGCGGCCATCCAGTTGGTAAAGGGCGCCGTCGATAGCGTGGGCGAGGGAGCGACAAAGCCATCGGACTGGGTGGAGACAACATCGAAATCGGTGAAAGTAAGACTCTGTGGCGACATGGCCGAGGCGGTACTGTTGATGCTGCTGCTGGTGCCGCCGTTGGCGCTGCCAAACACGTTGCGTCGGTAGTCGTCCATGTCGGAGAGGCCGTCAAGTTCCTCGGACGAGCTGGCGCGGTCAAAGCGACCCAAGCTGCTGAGATCGAGGCCGTTGGCCGTGCTGGACAACATGGCCGAAGAGGCCGCTGTAGAGAGGGCGAGTGGGAGCGAGGGGGAAGCCGCCTGGGTCGACGAAAGGCCCTGGGGCATCTGTTGCTGCTGGCCTTCTAGTTGAGCAGTCGCGGCTGCAGCGGCGGCCGCTGCCGCTGCCTGGACAGCTTGCTCGGCCTCGCGGTGCTTCTGCTGCTCTTCCAGCTGCGAGGCCAGCTCGGCCAGGTCGGACTCATCCTCGGGAAAGACAGTGGCACCCACCGGCAGGTCGGGGTCGTTGTTGGGGCGGATGCAGCCCAATTTGGCGGCAATGCTGTGAATGACCGGCTGGCCGCGCTCGTTCAGCTCGGGCTCGCCCAGATCCCAAGCCTGGGACGCGCGCACCATGGCGTAAAGCTTGTGAACGGTGGCCACAAGGGCAAACTGCGTGTTTTCGAGGACTTCTGCGTAACTGGATGCTGTTAGTACATCTATATCTGGAAATTTGCCATCAAAGACTCACCCCTTGGGAAGCTGCTTGTATTCCGTCTTCTTACGGGTGCCTGCTGTGCACACAAGGCCGTCGTCCTTACAACGCTTGCAGGGAAACTCGCCGTCACACTGTCTGTCAGCCAAAGGACATTGCCAAGCTACACCAACACACACATACCTTTGTCTTCTTCATACGACACCGCTCGCAAGCCTTCCACACCCGCTTGTGTCGGCCATCGCCGTCGTGATGCTGCGGAGAACCTTGAGAATGGCCGGCCGTGCTGCCATGCTGTGACGCAACCGAGTGGTGCGAGTGCGTGACCAACGGTGTTGTCGATGCCCGCTTTGATGCCCGGTGGCTGTTGCTGTGGTGGTGGCTGGGATGCAGTGGCGGGCTGGCGCTGTGAAGAAGGCTGCCGGTCGTATTGCTGCCGCTGCCGTTGCCGCTCTTGGCTGTGCGGGCAGAGGAAGCACTGGAAGAAGTGGTGACAGAACTCGTGACGGACATGGCAGACGGCGTCGACACAGACGACGACACGCTGGGGGTAGAAACAGTCGAGGCCAAAGCCGCAGACGTCGCCGTTGGACTCTTGCGAGCTGTCGACGGCTGCGGCCTAGTTTGTTGGTCGTCGTACGGCGGCGTAGGTATGCTGGTCTCCATGGCTGGGTGTCAAACGGATCATGTAAAGGCAATCTGCTGGAGGAGAAAGCTCAAGGGGTGGGGGAGGCAAGGTGTAATATATGTGTATATATAGAAATACAGATATACAAATGTACAGATATGCACAGATATATATGTATACAAGTAGTGTCTTGTGGTGTGTTTAATGTGTGTAATGTGGTATTAGTAGCGTGTAAGTGCAGGTAGTCTGTATCTGGCAATGGTGAAGCAAATATAAATCCGGCTATATGCAGACAAGTGTCTGATATTTGAATGATTGTGGCTGTCTATGTAAACCAGACCACTGTTGATTTCCGACGATGAGTAAGGCCGAACAAGAAAGCCCGCCGGTAACGGGAAGAGCGAACAAGTCTAATATGAAATAGAAAGGCAAGAAGCACTCTTCCAAGATCGAGAAAGCAAAAGGCGAGAAATGGACAGGTAAGGGGAAAGGCGACGAAAGGAAAAGAGAAAGGGGGGGCGTGGGATATAGATATTAGAAATGGTCTCAGATATGCAAGACAGAGAATACATACAAGGCACAGAGCCAAAGACCAATGAAAAGAGCTATGGGGGATCCCAAATTCAAAAGACAGTACAAGGATGGTACAACCAGTACATATGACGGAGGTTTCGAGGAAACTACGACTGAAAAAAAAAGGAAAGAATGGGCCCCCTGAAAGCGAGAAGGGGGGGGTGCAGCTGGGGCTCGCTCGCCCCTTCCACGCTGCGTGGCACAAAGCTAGAAAGAGCAACGGGCTGTGACGCTACTTCTTACGCCGGCAGACACCAAAAAGGGACCGTTCGAGACGGTGGGCGAATGCCGTCACGGAATTAATAATGGGTGTAAGGCTGGGGACAAACAGTACGAGTAAGCTCACTGCATTGCAGCCTGTCTGACGTTGACCCGCCCGTCTGCTCTGCACAGCTTATTACCGCCATTTGGAGTACGACGTTGCTCCCTGCTCACCTTGTAGACTGATCTGTTCAGTCTTTTGTGCCCGTTTAACACGAGCATAAAACGCACAAAATAATAATTCCGGCCTTTCGTACTCGCATTCGTTCAGGAAAAGAGCAGAGGCGGGTCGGCGCCGCCTAATCGAGTAAGAAACTGCCTGTTCGGCCTGATCTTAAAGTCCGAAGGCGCGCGACCAACAAACGGCTAACAAAGCAACACGGGAAATCGCACACAGGCCCATTGTACCTACCCTTAACGTAGCATAGCAGTGTGGTTTAAGCCCAGGCTGGCGCTGGCAGTAAAAGCTTAATTCTAGCCATCTCTAGCTAGCAGAACAGAAGGAAAGAAAAAGTTTGGAAAAAAAGAATAGAAAAAGAGCAAGAGAGAACGTGGGAGCGGGACGCCAGACGGGGAGGCGCTTAGTGTACAGACTGCGTCGTACTCGGAGCCGATTAGTGGACGGTCTGCGTTGGCGGTCTCTGTAACCATATTACTTACTGCTCATCACTGTGATCGCTGTAAGCGCTGTCTGCCATTAATCAGCAACATACACGCAAATTAAACAGCACAGTAATGAGAGTTTGATCACAAATGTCCCAGTTCCAAACCCAAATTACATGGCCGTACCGACAGATGACTTGACTGGACTCGCATCTACGCCGTCGCCTACATCCCGCTTGTTTAAGTGGTGTGATGCAAAATGTGCACCCTCTCTCTTCCTTTCCGACTACCCACACACCGCATGATAGAAGAGTAGCTGAGTCGGTTGTTTGGACGGGATCAATGATGTCACAGGGCGTTAGCTTCAGTCCAGATCTAAGGGGGGATAAAAATAAGATAAAAAGGAGAAACGTCGGCTTCTTTATTAGGGGGGATGGGGAATGCTGCCCAAAAATCGATTAGCCATGGATATAGCCGAACAAAAAACACCTGCGATCTCGCCTATTCGCGCTTTACACAGCCTGTGATTCAGTACCAGAAAAAAATCTCCAATAAGAAATACTCAGCGTCTTGCAGATTTGCCCACCCACCAAGGGTGTTACATCGTTGAAGATGAGAAAATGCCCCTCCAAGTGCCGGTCAGCGGAGCTTTTTAGCCCTTTTTTCGTGTGCTTGCTTTGCAGGAACAGATTCTTTTCCCCTCCATTACAGCGTTGATCCTCACGTAGTGTATGTTCTGCTGTAGTCGTATCACAGCGCGAAATGAAAAGGGGAGACGGCGATGCAATCTCTCCCCTTCCCTGGAAGAGGCCCTCGATTTCCTATCGTCAACCCGTTTCACCGTTTAGGACCACTTTGCGCCGGTTTTGTGCACGGCCTCGTCTTTGTGTGGCTCTCATCCGAGTGTCGCACTAGAAGAATAAAAACGTGAGAAGCATACATCATTGGATTAAAACAAAAAAACCTATCATTCCCAAGTACGATAAAGCACAATCACTGGTAGCCCAAGGCTTCACACTAGCGAACGCTGTGCTTGGTAAAAGCGCCCCCCTACTTTACAGCATCGGCCCCACCCCCGCGTGCCGTGCGTCCCGTTTGCGTGCATTGTAGCTACGAGTGAATAACACTACGAGAAAGGTGGTGGTGTATGAGGTTTGTGTCTTTGATTTCGCGACTTGCTTTGCATTCTTCTTTCCGGTCCCGAGAGGCTAGCGCCTGTTGTACTTTGTGCAGTCTTGTGTGCAGTGTGCATAGAGAGAACGGATACACAAACTGTATGCGAATATTCAAAGTCGCCAGAGCAAGAAGCCTATTCTCCGTTTATTCGGCGGTGTGGGCTGCACGAACAATGCGGAACTCTCCAGTCCCGGAAATAGGGCTCAATAACTATTTGCCGCCTAGGACGGAACTAAAAACCCTCCTGCGTTGCGGACTGTAGTGGACGAGTAGCTGTAATATCAAGGCCGAGGTATCCTCGAGAGCACCATTATTGAATTTATTCAGACTGCCTACATTGCAGTACATAGTGTACACAACACTATTCCCAGCCCTTAGTGGCCGTTTGATTAGTGGGCGGCTCCTAGGCAGCGCTGCCTCGGTATGTGGAACCCCCTGGTCATTATTTTTTTCGCTACTTTATGAAAGAGCATTGACCCGTCCGGATGAGCTGAGAAGTTATGCACGCCCTCCCACGTCCCTGGATTAGCTTGGCCCTGCTTCCTTCCACTAAGAGCGGCCCAATGCGACAGAATGAGTGGGTGTTCCTATTTGATTCTCCAAGCGCATGCTGGCCATCGAGATTTCGATAGAGAGTGGATTATTATCGGATAACGTGCCGGCGTCATGAATAGTCAAATCAAATAATTAAATCAACTCAGCAATGCGGAAATAGCACAACATTATTTTACCGAGATAGTAGAGAAAAAAGTACCGAAATTTCCTCCACGATGATGCTTGGAAATGTTCAGCGTAGTCACTTCATCCGACGATACATGAATCGTGGCCCATCCGGCCTGCTTAGCCTTACCTCTGAACGGGTGAGGTGCATCTGAAAATGTGTATGAGAGGAAGTGTTGATGCCGAGTGAAAAAATGGGTGTCTCGTTCTCGGCCTTTTAGCGCTGTATCTGTCGGGAATGCGCTTCTTAATAATCCAAGACCGGCGCTCGCCTGCCGTCTTTTCGTACCTGTTCCTACGGCCGACGTACACTCCAGGTACTCTCTCGTCCTTTCCCTCCTCCTCCTCCGCATACGCGCCCAGAAAAACAACCGGGGCCGTCCTCCGTTCTACGGCCGTCCCTTCTCAGTGTCCGTTTCTACCCGTTTCCATTCTCCGACTCGTGACCGTTATGCACCGGTCGCCCACAGCCCTGTCGCGTCGATGACGCCCTACAAGAACCGATGCAAGGAGCCTGTCTGTTCTCCGAATCATCCCCGCACCGCCGTTAACAAAAAGGCGCAAAGGGCAAAGTGGGAGCGCGTCATGCCTCGACGGCTCTCCTTGTCCTTTCAACTATCTACGACTTGGGAGGGGGGGTGCGATTTAGACTTTGCATGAGCCGCACGGCTATGACGGCTGCTATCCAGCCTGGTAAAGAACAGAAAAGCTTGTTTGATGCGGGGCGTGTATGTGCCCATGTTGTGTGTGTGTTGTGTTTTGTGTGTGGCTATATGTGTGTATGTTGTATGCATGGTGTGTGCATGTGCCGTGGAATGAAAAGGAGTCCAAAAAATACACTCTTTCAGTAACTGTCTTCTCTGCTCGATCCTGGTGATAATGTGAATAGCTTCATTTCCTTTCCTTCTGGTAAAGAAGGCTTTCTTGGCCCCCACCCGCTCCTGCCTAGCCTGGCCCTTTTGACGCCAAGTCCAGGGGGACAGTTGCCCCTCCAAAGAAATGGCTGCACTTTCCTATTTGGGTGAACATTTAACCACAGCACTTCCCTTCACCGTTGGCAGGATCACGAGCCGTGCCTTTCATAGCAAGAATCCCTCGCCTTTGAAACAGCCCTCTGTGCATATCCGGCCGTTTGTGTAGTCAGCAACCCGCCGAAACGGAAGACGGACTCTCCAGAAGACGGACCGACTGCTAGTTGCTATATTTTCCATCACGATCGGAGCCGGTGACGACAAGCTCCTTCTCTGGCAGTCGCTCCTTCTCAGTCCGGCTGGATACCTCTATTTTTCCTTCCGTATTTTGTAGGTAATAAAATAGCATGGAGGTTCCGAAAGGCGCGAAAACGCGAGCCCGACGTGGTATTTCTACCCTACAGCAGCTAGCTAGCCTGTTAAATGCACCCCTCTCCCCGGCAGGCAAAAGTTCGCCTTTTAGGGCCCCAGCTTTCTTTACTAGCCATATCCACCGAAAATGTCTAATCGGCGCTTTTCTCGAATTTTGAATTTATTTCTAGTGCTGTCCTCGTCATTTTGCAAACCCAGGGCAAAACAGCAAGCAGGAGACGATGATGTGACATGAGCGGAACGGGAAAGGGACAATGTGGCGAATGAAAGAAGGATATAAAGAGGCTTTAACAGATATTTCCTTGTTTGAAGATTGAATTGCTCTTGAACCTTTAGAATCCATCGGTGCTTTTACGTGTTCTTCATACGGCCTTGTTTTTTATTTGCCATATCCGATCAGGAGGCGAAAATGTCCCACGCCATGCATATCAATCTAAGCGGCCCTACACCGGACACAAAAAATCTAGACTGGGTTCTTTTCTCTTGTTATGCTACAAACCGGTTTGAATAAAAGAAGCCATGAAATGATCCCGATGACGGCTTCACGTCAGAACATATCCTTATTGCTCCCAAAGTGTCGTTGGCGCGCCGGTTTCGCTGTGCTTCTACTTTTTTTTAAAACGGGACTTTTAGATTCCCCATTATATCGTCATGGATCGGTTCATACCTCGCAAAGCGTTTATCCATTTTTTAAGCGTCAGTCGACGGCACGCGCCCCCCCTTTACCAACGATTTACATTATATATCCGAGGTTAAGAAGTTTTTTGTGGTTGTTTTTCTCATTCAAACAAAAAACAGCAGTGTGAGAAGAATGACAGGGTGACAGCATTGCAGAGAGTGACAGCGACGGTGAGAGCGAGCGAGAGCACATAGGAGGAATATGCGCGAATTATGGGTTATGACCGTGTCTCGACGCCATGAACCCATTTTTCCTAAGTTGTTGCTGGCTGGGAAAGACGTGCAAATAAGAGAAAAACAGTCGACGACGACGCTGTGCCGACTTTGCCGTTGTCGCATTTTGCCGGGATGCAAATAGTCCTTTATTGTCTTACCGTCAGTTGCGGTCTGGGAGAGAAGGAGAAGGGGGCTAGGAAGCAAAAGCAAGAGAGAGAGGAGGGCGTTTGTTGGCATCCCAAAAGTTTGGCGGTGGCTGACTTGTCTTCTCTTTACTCTTCTTCCAGGACCATGAAACTCGGCCCACGAAGCTCTCCCTCTTCCATACTTTACTGTGACGGGGCTGGTTCGAGTTGAGCCGCCCTTTGATTCTTTGGACAGTTTGTCGACGCACACGCCCCTCCCCCATGGCAAAAGTTCTTGCAATACAATCACTCACTCATCAACTCACAGGATGAACAGGTCAATGCAGATGGCTTACTGGGAGACAATTGATACTCTGGGCTTTGTCCAGACTGACAGGGGGATTTTCCTCCTTTAGGAAAAAGCGCAACAACAACGGGCCGGTATTGGCCTCGACTTGGGGATTGCCATGGCTGAGGGAGACAGAAAGAGATAACAGTAATGGCTTTCTTTACAGCCTGCACACAGATCAACCCTGTCAGCAACACGCAGTAACGCATAGCAAAACGCCTCTTTTTATGGATCAGACAGCCAACACTGCACGCTCCCATTACAGTCGGAATGCTCATCCTCTTATTCTAGCTTTGGTATGAGCGCGCAGTATGACGAAAAGCTGCAACGTTTACATGGGCAACATTGCACGAGTGAAAAGTTGAAAGAAAATGATTTTCTGGGCCAGCTCTTACCGCAGGCTTTCGAGAGTATCCTCCCAAGGCTAAGCCCCTCCTCCCTCGGAACTTTGGCCAGCAATGTCTGACAGCGAGCAAAATATTGCAAGAGAAAATCAAACTTTCTTGCTTTCTTCTTCAGTCCTTTCTTTTTCCTACTCTATTTCCTCCCCCTCTTCCTATTTCTCTCCCCCTTTCCTTCCCCTTTCTTTTTCTTACCTTGTTCTATTTCTTATCTTTCCTTCACCGTGTCTTGCTGCTTCCTTTTTACTGCAAAAACTGTAACTATTGCGGAATTCCCATCTCCTCCCTTTTCTGCATCCCTTCTTTATTTCACTCTTTCCCCCTTCTTTCCGCTTCGGCGTCTCTATTTTTTCCGTTGGCGTTCTGACGAGATTGGCTGATAGTGCGGAACTGCTCTGCGTTTTACAACGTCGAGATCCAAGACAAAAGAAATAACAAAAAGAAAACAGTGGTAAGCGGATAAAAGGCCACAAAGGATAGCTGAAAAAGTCTACGCTCGATTTGATGTACTACACGATCTACGAGTTGAGAGGCTACGGCAAAAAGGGCAGTGCTGCGCAACGTACGCCGGAGCCGTAAAATGCCATTTAATCCCCATCGATATCAGATGGCCCGCCATGCCAAGCTGTATCTGTTCTTTACGTAGCAAACCCTACTTGTACACATGTAGGTGGAAGAACGTACGCACAACTATACGCCTGTGGGGGACACTTTCCATCTATTTTATGCGAGAATTTTACACGAATTTTCTGTACAAAGCACATTTTGAAAGCCTTGACTCGCCAACCAAAGCAGCCTGGATACCGTTCTCCTTTAATGTGCCGCCCCCCAAAAATAGCACATGTCCCGTGACGAATAGATGAAAATTTTTAATATTTTTTGGCTTTACAACCCGAGAACAGCGGATATTATAGAAAAAGGTTGCGCAAAAGTACAGAAAAACTGCCGGCGCGACAGTCGCTGCCCATGCGCAGATGCCTGAGCCCCGAATTGCCAAGCGGCCTAATAAAAAGCCATCTCGGCATATCCCATCAAAGAGACACAAAACACATAATAGTAGTGTAAGCAGAGAACTCAGGCGACATGAACAGCAGCTGGCCGGATGCTTGGACAGCTCATCGTTGAAATAGCGAACTTATTTCTTGGCAGCCTTGGCAGCGGACTTGGTGACCTTGCCAGCGGTGGCGGAAGCCTTCTCGACGGACTTGATGACACCGACAGCAACGGTCTGGCGCATGTCACGGACAGCGAAACGGCCCAGAGGGGGGTAGTCAGTGAAGGCCTCCACGCACATAGGCTTGGAGGGCACCAGCTTGACAATGGCGGCATCACCCATCTTGATGAACTTGGGGTTGTTCTCAACCGACTTGCCGGTACGGCGGTCGATCTTCTCAAGGATCTCCTGGAACTTGCAGGCAATGTGGGCGGTGTGGCAGTCCAGCACCGGAGCGTAGCCGTTGCCGACCTGGCCGGGGTGGTTCAGGACAATGACCTGGGCAGTGAAAGAAGCGGCGCCCATGGGGGGGTCGTTCTTGCTGTCACCGGCGACGTTGCCACGACGAATCTCCTTGACGGAGACGTTCTTGACGTTGAAGCCGACGTTGTCACCCGGGACACCCTCGGCAAGCTGCTCGTGGTGCATCTCGACGGACTTGACTTCAGTGGTGACGTTGGTGGGAGCAAAGGTGACGACCATACCCGGCTTCAGGGTACCGGTCTCGATACGGCCGACCGGAACTGTGCCAATACCGCCAATCTTGTAGACGTCCTGAAGGGGCAGACGCAGGGGCTTGTCCGTGGGGCGCTTGGGCTGCTCAACAGCGTCAATGGCCTCCAGAAGGGTCTTGCCGGTGAACTTGCCAGCCTTGGTCTCCTTCTCCCAGCCCTTGTACCAGGGGCAGTTGGTGGAAGGCTCCAGCATGTTGTCGCCGTTGAAGCCCGAGATGGGGACAAAGGCAACGCTCTTGGGGTTGTAGCCGACCTTCTTGATAAAGTTGGAGGTCTCCTTGATGATCTCCTTGTAGCGGTCCTCGGACCACTTGGTGGTGTCCATCTTGTTGATGGCGACAATGAGCTGCCGGACACCCAGGGTGTAGGCCAGCAGAGCGTGCTCACGAGTCTGGCCATCCTTGGAGATACCAGCCTCGAACTCACCAGTACCAGCGGCAATGATGAGAATGGCGCAGTCGGCCTGCGAGGTACCAGTGATCATGTTCTTGATGAAGTCACGATGGCCAGGGGCGTCTGGAATGGTTAGCCGGCAGTCGAGAAAAAGCAAAAGTAAAAATAAACATACCAATGACGGTGACGTAGTACTTGGGGGTCTCGAACTTCCAGAGAGCGATATCAATGGTGATACCGCGCTCACGCTCGGCCTTGAGCTTGTCAAGAACCCATGCGTACTTGAAGGAACCCTTGCCGAGTTCGGCGGCTTCCTGTTGGGAGTTAGCATGGGAGCCTTGACAGATGGCAATGTGAGGAAGATGAAATGCAGCAGAGTATGGGCATGTGACCGGGGCTCGGGGGCCCTGAATGCAGATCACAAGTGGTCCGTGCCCCGAGTCAGATAGAGGGATTTGGCTGCCCCTCCACCCCACTTTAAAAAATTGGGAGAGGGGCAAGCGAAGTGGCAGAATAATCGGGCTAGAAAAAACTTTTTGCCAGGGCGACGGCGGCCAAGTTTTGGGGGGAAAAGTGCGATGAAAGTGAAGTGATGGGAAATGAAGGGAGAAACTGACCTTCTCGAACTTCTCGATGGTACGCTTGTCAATACCACCGCACTTGTAGATCAAGTGGCCGGTCTGTAGAGAAATGTCAGTATATCAGGCATAAATGAAGTCAGAGAGAGCAGTTGTAACGTACAGTGGTCGACTTTCCGGAGTCGACGTGGCTGTTGCAGTGTTAGTATCGCCATTTTTGTTTCTGGTCAAAGCGAAAAAGGATTAAAAGCAGCCGAAGCCGCAGGGAAAACGAACCCGATGACCACGACCTATTGAGAAAATGTTAGTTTCGGCTGAAAAGCAGAAAAGACCATTATTGGCAAAGACTGCAGTAGACTTACGTTGATATGCGGCTTCTCCTCCTTACCCATGGTGACGGATTGATGAAGCGGATGGTTTTAGATGTATTTTTGTGATTTGATGGATGAAACGGAAGCCGAGAATCTAAAGCGCAAATGTTAGCAGAGTTGCGACGGCAGGCGTTGCAATGATGATGGTGAGGAGGACAGAAGCCCGAGCAAAGTGTGGATGAGAAAAGGGATTGGGGAAAACGTACAAAATCGGCAGATCAGAATGCTTGATTCAAGGTGTGCCAGACAAGGAGAGAAAAGGAGGGAAAGAGTTTGGAAAGAAGAGAGTGCGTGGAGGGGTTTTTATGGGAAGTTGGGAAAAAGAGAATCTAGGGATAGGAAAGGGAAGGCGGGGGGAGCGGGCGGCGGTTGGTTGGCTGGCAAGGGTTTGGGAGCCCCACAGCAGGGAAAAGCAAAAAAAAATAACAAGCTAAGAAAAATTTTGTGCTCTTGGATTTTTCGCCGCCTTTGCCCCTCCTTTTTTTCTTGCTACTACGAGCGCAACCCCTCGGTGGCGGCTTTAAGTGGTTTTTGGCGGGGTGCCTTGTTCTCTCGTCCTTTTTGCTATTTTTACCGTTGTCGTGGCCAACAAGCAGCCAGTCAAGAGCGAGGAAATAGTAGATAAAGGGATAAATTGAATATTCGATATAGATAGCGGCAGCCTCACCGCCTAAGAATTGCCTCTTTGGGAAAATGCGCTCCCGTGACCTATACAAGCACAAATTTGACAGTGAAGGAGAAAAGCGTGGAAAAAGGGCAAAGTAAACTCATGCAAGAAGAGAAAAGTCATTCGACTGTGTACGGAGTCGACAAATCCCGTAACCCAGGTCGCGTATCTACAGGCCAGGGACACGCAAAAGCCCAAACTAGCGTTTCAACCTAACCAACCATCAAAGCAACCTTTTGCTTTTGTTTATTGTCTTTTATATCTTTTTGTACGGTTACAAGAGCTTCCATTTCCGGCCGAGTTTACTTTGCGGGTTGAAGCAAGTAATTCGCAGACAAGTACAACAAGGCCTGGGAACAATAGGCAAAGATGATGTCGACGGGAGTCTGACAGCAAGTGCCACTCTCAGCTCCATTTTGACGATTACTTTGAACTAGCGCGCGTGGCGTCGCGGGCGGTGATTTGCATCGTTGGCGCCTAATATCAGTGGTACCAGCGGCCCAAAGTGGGCTCGAGTGGAGAGTCTGAGTGTACCTCGTCGTACGAAGTTGGCGAACGTGGCCGAGGGCGACTCGATGTGAGAGAGATTTGAAAAGTTTGATATGCCGTGTGAGTCACGGAATTTGAGGAGCGAAAAAGGGAGGCGAGGGAGAGGGAGGAAGACAAGGAGAGAAGAGGAGAGAAGAGGAGAGAAGAGGAGATAAGAGGAGAGAAGAGAGGAGATATAGACGAAAAGGTTGTTGAAAAGGAACAAGAACTTAAAGTGCATAGAGTTGCTTTCAATTGTCGTTCCCTTGACCCGTTTATTCTATTGTACAAGATATAATCTGTCTCTTCCGTACATCTACCTCCCGTACAAATATCTAATGTGATCGCTCCCGTCGCAAACCCTGCCACATGATGGAGTTGCCCTGCACCACACGAGTCACGGCCCGGCGAAAGGTGTCGGGACCGGGAGCGGCTTTTGCGTCGACAACGGCCGCCTCCTCTCCCTCTGCTGCCTCCCACGGCACCGCCTCCAGCCCCAACTCCGTGTGCTGGCCTCGTCCCCAGCCGGCCTCAACACGCGTCAAGGCCAGCGTCCAGCCCTCGAGCGGCACGGCGGCCCGGCGGCGGATTTCGAGACCTGCCAGCACGTAGTTTCGCGGCGCCGTGTGGGTGTGGGCACCGGGCGAGGCGGCTGCCGGCAGCACAATGCCAGAGAGCCTGGGGGGGGTGGAGAGGGTGCCGAGAGTGGTGGCGAGGGTGCCGACGGCGTTGGTGTTGTTGCTCCACTGCACGTGCGCGAGAAAGGCATGCAACGGCTGCAAGCCGGCCTCGGCGTCTGGCCCGGCCACCACGACCAGCCGCTTCTGCACGACCCGCACGTCGACGGCCTCGGCCGGGAAGAGATTGTCGGCCGTGTGGTGCTGTAAGACGGCGTAAACAGCCGTCAGGCGGAAATCCCCCGTCGGCTCTCCCTTCTCCCCCCCCACCTCCAGGTGCACCTCCAGCACGGGCCCGGCCTCCCGTGGCAGAGGCAAGAACTGCAGCACCGCCATGGTCGACATTCGCGGTGCCGAAAACAAGCCTGCGCCCATTTTCAGGCCCCCTCCGCCTCCAAAGAGCGGCGGCAACACCGGAGCCAAGAGGCGGCGCAGCGGGGCCAGGGCCTCGGGGCTCTGCAGGCGGGGGCCGGGGTTGTAGAGGCGGCAATCCTCTGAAGGGACAACGCCGGAATGCAAGACGTGGCCAAAGGTGGCCACAGTGGTGGTAGTAGTAGTAGTAGTAGTAGTAGGTGCTGCATCGCGAGACACCGTCAAGGGCAGCGCAAACGGCAGCTCTAGAGGCGGCGGCGCCTCTTCTTTCTGACGCCGGGCCAGCGACGGAATGGATGTGACGGGTTGGACCAGACGTGCCCAGGTCGTGCCGTCGTGGCGGTGCTGCCAGGGCCGGGGATCTTCGAGGGTGGGAGAAACTATGCCGGTGCTGCGGGCGGCGGAACGGAAGCCAGAGGTTTTCTGGGGATGAGTGGGGGAACTCGAAATGGACAGATAGCCAAAGCCAGTCTTGGAGAGATCGGCCGCAAAGTCGGGATCGTAACCGGTGCCCGGGTTGAAGCCGACGTCGGCGTTGGTGCCGGAGGCGGACGCGAGGAAGCGCGAGGTCGACAGGCCGTGCGGGCCGGAGTCAATATCCAAAAAGTCGGTCACGCGGGTCGTGGAGTCGGGGTCGTAGGCACAGCGCAGCAGCCGGTAGGCCACGTCGGCCGGGTCTTCGCGACGGCCGTCTCCCTCGGCAACGTCGGCAGCGTCGGCAGCGGCAGGGTCCTCGTCCTCCTTCTTGATCCAGCTGACGAGCACGTCAGTGTTTTGCGAGCGGCGCCGCTCGGGCCGCACCCAGCTGCCCGTCAGCTCGCTCAAGGCCTTCCAGGTGCGGGCGTCGGGGAGAGAGCGGTGTACGTGGTGGGCGGCAGACGAAGGGCCGGGGAGACGGCCCGGCAAGACTTGGGGTAGGGGAAAGCGGCGGGTAGTGGAGCGGGAGAGCACGGCATGAATCTCGGCCAGGACGGTGTCGGCGGTGGCGGCGGGGGCGAAAATGCGCAAAATGTGCTGATGCTGGCGCTTGCGGGGGAGGAGTTCGATGCGGACCTTGCGAGACTTGCCGGCGCCGGTCGGACCAGCTCCGGAGCCCACGGCGTTTCCGGCTCCGGCTCCGGCCTCGGCCCGGGTGACAATTTCCCGCAGCCAGCCGGCGCCGACGGAGAGCAGCGCATACTCGAGCGGACGCACAGCGACTTCGAGGCTGCCGGGCATGTCGTAGACGAGCTCGTGGCTGTTGAGCCGCCAGCAGGTGTGCATCAGCTCGACGGCCAACGCTTCCTTGGGCGTCAGCGCCATGTCGCCGACAGCCGTGGCCGTGGCGACGGCTGCCATGTTGGGAGAGCGGCGCTGGCGCCGGGCCTCGCGGGCACCTGCAGCGGCTGCGGCGGCGGTGGCATCCGGAAACCACGGCCAGCGGCGCAGCACCCAGGAATACGACGCGGACGGAGAGGACGAGGTGGAAAAAGAGGGCTTGGCCGTCTGCTTGTCGTGAATGTATCTCTGCAGCTGGGCCATGGTGAAACCGTCGGCCAGCTCATGCAGCCGCCGGCGGAACTCGGACGTTGGCACAATGCTGTCGTCTACCGGCCGCAGCTCGTCAATGTGGGCAAAGACCTCGCTGTCGGTCGGGCCGGTCGTCTCCTGCAGCAAAGAGTTCCAGAGCTGTTCAATGTCGGACGACGGCGTTGCGTCGGGCGAAAACGTGTCGTCATCTTCTTCGTCTAAGGCGTCTGCCAGGCTGGACGTGACGCGAGGCGGCTGCTGTGGGGGTAAGGCGTCGCCATTGTCGAGGGAGGGGGTCTGAGAGTAGGAGCGGAAGAGAAATCGAGGGCGGCGAGCATTCGAAGACGGCGGTGCCGTTATGGCCCAAATCCGGCGGCTACACGGATAGAGGATGCGCGCCTGGCACCGCAGACACAGCGTGCCGCCGAGAGCCGAGGTGCGAGAGATCATGTGGAGGTCAGAGGCCGAGACGCGCGGGGGCAGGAATCAAGAAAAGTCGTGAGGCTTTCGCCAAAGCTTTTTTTCGATTTTTAGCTTGGCCGTTGGATTTGGTTAGTCATTGTGCACGTGACACATACACGTGCCAGCCCACACACTACAGCTCACCTTCGTCTTCACCCTGTCACGACTGCCTTGTTACCCTCACCGCGGCCACCATGTCCAACACGCCCGGACTGTTTGGGCTGCGCGACCCGGTGGTGCGGCCATGGCCACTGCCGGGCAAAGAGCCGACGAGCATTGCCGAATTTGCGCTGCGGGTCAAGGCACAGGGCACCGAATACCGGCAGCTGACGGAAGAGGGCCTGGAAGAGGAGCTCGAGGAGGAGCGGCGGCGGCGCGAGACCGGCGAGGACGCGACGGCGACGGCAGAAAAGAAACGCGACGAGGAGAAGCCGATGGAGGCGCTGATAGCACAGCGGGACGAGATTCTGCGGACGCTGGAGTAAGTGGAGAGGCAAGGAGACGAAAAAGACAACCACTGACGTTTAGATCTGCGTTGCAAAACGGCCTGATTGCCGTCGACTTTGTCTCGCTGCTGCTGTCCAAGGACCGGCCGACACAGGCAATGCAGACGCTGTCGCCACTGCTGCGCGAGAAAGTCGGCATCGGCACCTTGAGCGCCGGCCGCATCGCCAACGCGGCCCAGGCGGCGCGGGCACTGCAGATGCGTGGACGGGGCAGCGCGGGAGGAGGAGCGTCTTTTGCCGCCGCAGACATGGACGAGACGACGCGCCGCAACGCTCAGCGTCTGCTGGACCACAAGGTGGAGTGTGTGGGCTGGCAGCTGCTGGCCATGGACAATGTGGCGGCGATGCTGGTGGCGGCCCAGAAACGGCTGCAGGCCGAGCGGCGGCGCGAGGAGCGGTACTGGCGCGAGGTCGTGGCCGTGCGCGACGGCGGCTGGGGCCTGTCTCGGCTTCCGGGGCAGCGCCGCGTATTGCGCGTCAAGTTTGGCTTTGCCGAAGCCGCGCCGGATTTGCGTGCTCTGGGCTTTGCGCCGCTGCGCCGGGCCAAGCGTGGAAACGTGGTGCTGGACACGGCCGCACTGGGGGGGCCGTGTGCCGTGGTGGTGCGTCTGCAGAGTGTGTCGAGGGTCGAGGCCGAAGCTGGAACCGAAGCCGGAACCGAAGCCGGAAAAGCTGGAATAAATGGACCCACTTTTCTCAGCCGCTCTTACAAGCCGCCGGCCCTCGGCGACGACGCCCCCCTCGAGGCCCGCATCCTCGAGGCCCGCAACTCCATCTACGACCGCGAGCTGTGGCGGGAGCTGCACCGCGAGGCCCGGTTCATGGCCGCCCACGGTGTCGTCATCTCGGCGTCCGAGATCCGCTTCCCGGCCGACGCCGGTGTCGAGGGCGTCATCACACTCGAGCGCCTAGAGCCGCCCACGAAGCCGCCCACGCCCCCCCCCAGCTCCTCGGCCGACGCCGACCGCACTGCCGCCTACCTGCGCCTCTTCCTCGCCCATGGCCACCGCCACCACTACCGCATGCGCTCCATCCCGCGTCCGCCCACCGACAACGCCGGCCAGCCTTTGCCGCCTTATTACCTGCTCCGGCCCATTGTCGCCGAGATCAAGTACGAAAAGGCAGTCGCCCACCTGGCCGGCCACCTGGCGGCACTCTGCTCGCTGCTGCACAGCGTCGGCCAGACGGCTGCGCGTTTCTCTCTGCTCGAGAGGCCGCTGTGGGTGGCGGCCAACAGCAACAACGAAAAAGGCCCTGCCGCCGCTGCCAAAGGCCAGCCCACCCCCTCGGAACGTCTCTGCGGCGAGATGCTCGCTATGCGCGCCTTTTCCCTCGACCTGACCCTTGTGCCGGGCATGCGGCTGTCCCTCCGCAGCCGTACGCGCGTGCAGCCGCCGCAGACGCAGTACCGTGTCGAGATTGCCAGTGCACCGACCTCGCTGGCTCTTTTGGCGCCGCTCTTTCCACCCGCCGACAGCTACACCAAGCTCGAGGACGTGCTGTCGTATGTGGACCAGACCGTGGCCCGCGTGCTGGCCTCGCACACACGCGGGCTTGCCAATACCTGGGAGGAGGCTGGCTCGGGGGAGAAAAGTGGCAGCAGCAACGAGCTTTTGGGGGACGGCAGCAGCAGCAGCAATGCTGTCGCTCCCACGGCTGCCTCGGACGCCGTCTGGGGCACCTCGGCCGATGGCATGGCTGTGCAGCGCCTGCACGACGCTTCCTGCAGCATCCGCTTCACTGTGGGCGCAGCGGCCAACGGCGACAGCCAGAGCTCCTCGGAAGACGAGGACCCTCTTGTCGATGAAGACGGCGACCTCGACGCCTCTGCTGAATCCGACACCCCCCCTAACTACAACGTGGACAGCCCCCTGGCGCCGCCGCCTCTACCGGAGCTTCGTCTGGCAGCCTCGTGGCCCACAAGAGGCGAAGCCGTGGCAGTTCGACAGTGGGTGTGGCGGGTTCCCCCCGTCAGCGGAGATGCGAAGATGGAGCAGGTGCCGAAGCTGGACGACGTTTTGCGCGGGTGTGTCACCGGAGAGTTGATACGAGACAAGGATATTGAGTGATATGGAGGAGCTATTTGTGTACTTTAAGACCAGGAATACGGAATTGTTTTTACATATTTCTTTCTTGTCCCGCTACATTAGAATCGCTGCCAGCACCAAGATGCTCAGCACAAGCGCCCATGGAGCCGTGTCTGTCGGGCGAGCCGGAGACGACGAGATGGCAATGTTGGTGCCGCTCGCGATGCCAGTCGCAGCACCGGTGCCGGCTTTGGCCGCCTTCCACCTCGTTGTCGCTCGCGTCTGCGTGCCGGACACGGCCTGCTCGACGGTGGCCAAGATTGTCGTCGTGATCAGCGCCGAGCCGGTCGTGGTGTAGGTTGTCGTCAGCGTCGTCGTCGCTGTGGCGTACGTCCAGCCGGGACAAGCAGAGCTCCAAAAGTGGCTGTCGTAGCCGCCGTCGCCGCCGTCGCCCCAGCCGAACCCGCCTCCGCCCCAGCTGGCTATATTGTTCCACAGGCAGTCGCTGACCGTGTACTCGTAGACGGTGGCTGCCGTGGCGAGGTCGGCAGCAGCCACGACAGTGCTAATGACCAGGCCGCTGGCCTTGGCTAAAGGCTCGAAAGATGCCGCCGGCGTCACCGTCACGACAAAGTCGCCCGTGGTGCGGGCGGCCGCCGATGCTGCCGTGCAGGACGCATAGGCGCTGCAAAAGGACTGCGAGAGCGACGAGAAAGCCGACGTGCTGGCCGGGCCGCTGCAGACGGACGAGAAGCAGCTCTGCAGAGCCGGCAGGCCGCTGGTGCAAAACGAGGCGGCGGCAGGCGGCCCGGCCGTCGAGGACCAGGCCGAGGACAAGCACGATGTCAGGGGGGGTTAGCGGATCGAAAGGAGGTAAATATAGAATAATGAGGAATAAAAAAAAGACGAAAACAGAAAGAAAAAAGAAAAAAGAAAAAGAAAAAAGAAAAAAGAAAAAAGAAAAAAGAAAAAAGAAAAAAGAAAAAAGAAAAAAGAAAAAAGAAAAAAGAAAAAAGAAAAAAGAAAAAAGAAAAAAGAAAAAAG
>JADHKH010000037.1:0-186831 GCA_019925625.1 Graphilbum ipis-grandicollis
AGAGGAGGAGAGGAGGAGAGGAGGAGAGGAGGAGAGGAGGAGAGGAGGAGAGGAGGAGAGGAGGAGAGGAGGAGAGGAGGAGAGGAGGAGAGGAGGAGAGGAGGAGAGGAGGAGAGGAGAGGAGGAAAAAGAAGTGAAAGAAAAAAAACCCACAATTCATCCATCTCAACATCCACCACCTGCTTCTTTGGCGTGTCCTTGTCATCCTGCAGGTCGTCGAGCTTTTGCAGTAGCGACGTGTAGCGCTCGTCCCACGAGTTGAGATTGGACACTTCCGTGTTCTTGAGCGTGCGGTTCTCGTTCTGGGGGTCAGCAGAGATTCCGGCACGGCAAACGACTCGGCCTGCGCGCTGCCCACCTTGAGCTTGTTGTTCTCCTTTTGCAGCTCGCGACACAGCTTTTCGAGCTTTTCCTTGAGCCCAATCGTCTTGTTCAGGTCAATGCGGCTTTGGTCGCGCTCTTTTTGCAGCTGGTCGGCACGCTTCTTGTTCTTGAGGTTCTCGCGCTCGTGGCGTTTCATTTCATGCAGCAGCTCGGCGCAGCGCTTGGACAGGTGGTCGATTTTCTGCAGGCTGTCCATCTTGGCCGTCTGGCTGTGCAGTTCGCGGTTTGCCTTGCGGACTTCCTTGTCTGGGTTGTTAGGGGAGGGAGGAGAGGAAAGGCGAGGGAAAAAAGAGGAGAGGAGAGGAAAGGAGAGGGAAAAAGAACGACGAGCTTCCAACCCACCTATCTCCAACTCTTGGTCTTTTTCACCGGCTTGGTCCTGCTCGAGCTGTAGAATCTTTTGCTGGACCAGCTTGGAGGCCTCGTTGGAGCCCACATTGGCCTGCCGTTTGGCCTTTGTCTTGGGGGCGGCAGCCGGGGCCGGTGCCGGGGCTGACGGCATGGCGGCGGCGGCAGGCGGAGGCGGCGCTGATCGTATATCGTGGGCGGCGTGGCCGTTTGTCAGGCCGGACGCATCGTGAGCATGGCCAGCGGTGCCGTTCGCAGTAGGCCGGGTCAAGGAGCCGGCAGTGGACATTGCCGGTAGCTGTGAGAGGAGCTCGAGAGGGAAGGTGAGGAAGATAAGAGGAAGAGGAAGAGGAAGATGAGAAGATGAGAAGTTGAGAAGATGAGAAGATGAGAAGATGAGAAGATGAGAAGATGAGAAGATGAGAAGATGAGAAGCTGAGAAGAGAAAGAGGAAGATGAGAAAGATCAGAAAGATGAGGAAGATGAGGAAGATGATAGGAAGATGAGGAAGAATGCAAAGATAATAGAAGAGGTCAAGAAGACGATCAAGATCAATAGAACAAGACAAATAGACGACAATTAACACGGCCGAGTGACGAGGCCAAGGCCACAGCAGGCAGGGAGGAGTGAGTAGAGAGAGAGCGAGTGCCGGCGGCGGCCGTCATGGGAAAGCGTCGAGGTCGAGGACAGGCCAGAGGCGGCCGGGTAGCAAGCGAGACGGGCAGGTAAAAGAGAGACGGGTACGGCCAGGCGAGAGGACGCGCCAAACGGGCAAGGCTGCGCCGGGCCGAGGCTGGCAGCAGCGAAATAGCAGCGAAATAAATTACTTGATAATCTCGAGATATTTCGACAGATAAATGTGCGCTTGTAGAGGCGCAATCGGAGAGCGCAGTTGGGCGCTCGACGATGCACAGGGAAAAACAACCGATCGGAGGGAATCGCGGGATGCGCTCGGGAACGGGCGGGGGCGGGGGCCGGAGAGCGGAGGGCAGTGGTCGTCGGGGGGGAGAGGATAGAGGAAGGGAAAAATCGAATCGAAAATGAAAAGACACCATCACTAAAGGGAAAGGACCCGTCGTGGTGCAGCCCAAAGCGGAGGCCGGCGGCCAATCAGGCGGGGGCGGGCCAGCCTGGCGGGCGAAACTGAGTCAAAGCTGAGTCAGTATGTGTGCTTAATCAGCAGCCGAAGATCCGTTGAGAATTTTTGGCTTCTCTTTCCTCCTTTTGTCTTTCTTCGTTTATCTCGTTTATTCTTCGTCTTTATTTCTTCATCTTTATCTTTTTTCTCTCTTTTTCTCTCTTTCTTTCCCTTCTCTCTCTTTTCTCTCTCTCCTTCTCCTCTCTCGTTCTCCTTCTTCCTTTTCCTCCCTCTCTTTTTCTCCCTCCTCATGCTTCGGTCTCGACTCTCCCGGGCTTGCCAGCCCCGATTCTCCCGGGTCTACCCCCGGTTGTTTGCATCACTGGCAGTCCCACAGGCCGGCGATCGACTGCACGGGTTCCGCGTGCTGCGCACACAGCAGGTGCCAGAGCTGGAGCTGACGGCGGTGCAGCTACAGCACGAGCAGACGGGCGCCCAGCACCTGCACATTGCACGAGACGACGCCAACAATGTCTTTTCCATCGGATTCCGCACGCAGGCGCCAGACGCGACGGGCGTGCCGCACATTCTGGAGCACACGACGCTGTGTGGCAGCCGGCAGTACCCGGTGCGCGACCCGTTTTTCAAGATGCTGCCGCGCACGCTGAGCAATTTTATGAACGCTTTCACGGCGTCCGATCACACGTACTACCCCTTTGCAACGACCAATGCACAAGACTATGAAAACCTGCTGTCCGTGTACCTGGACGCGACGCTGCACCCGCTGCTCAAGGCGACAGACTTTGCGCAGGAGGGCTGGCGTATCGGGCCGGCCAGCGAGGCCGAGAAGGAGGACCTCGTTTTCAAAGGCGTCGTTTACAACGAAATGAAGGGACAAATGTCTGATGCCGGCTACCTCTTTTACATTCGCTGGCAGGAGCACATGCTGCCGGCCGTGCACAACTCGGGCGGCGACCCGCAGCACATTACAGAGCTGACGCACGAGCAGCTGCAGCGTTTCCACGCCGAGCACTACCACCCGGCGAATGCGCGGCTCTTTACGTATGGTAACCTTCCGCTGGAAGGACATTTGGCAGCGATTAACGCTCGGCTCGACGGATTTGGGCCGATCAACACGCAGCTCGACGGCTCGGGGGCACAGCTGGTGCGAGACGGCCCTCCAGCCAAGATTGTGGTGCCCGGTCCGGTCGACCGGCTGGTGGACGCCGAGCGCCAGTACAAGACGTCAGTTTCGTGGGTGCTGGGCGACACGGCAGACGTGGTGGAGTCGTTTGGACTGGGCCTGGCGTCGGCGCTGCTGCTAGACGGCTACGGGTCACCGCTGTACCGAGGGCTGGTGGAAGAGCTGGGCTTGGGCCTGGACTGGAGCCCCAACACGGGTTACGACGGGTCGTCGCCCGGACGACGGGGACTGCTCTCGATTGGGCTGACGGGCGTGCGAGCGGCCGACGTGGAAGCAGTGCCGGCAGCCATTCGACGGCTGTTGCGGGAGGCGTGCGCGCGAGGCTTTGACGCCGACAAGGTGGCCGGACAGCTGCACCAGCTCGAGCTGGGGCTGAAGCACAAGACGGCGAATTTCGGCGTTGGGTTGTTGCAGCGGCTGACGCCACAGTGGTTTGCAGGCGTGGACCCGTTTGACGCGCTGGCATGGAACGCGACGCTGGAGGGGTTGGCGGAGCGGCGGCGCAGCGACGAGCGATACCTCGAGAGCCTGGTGGAGCGGTACGTGGTGCAGCAGGAGCCGGCGCTGACGTTTACCATGGCGCCAGCGGGTGACTACGAGCAGCGGCTGGCGGCAGAAGAGGCGGCACGGCTGGCCGACAAGGTGGCGGCGGCAGCGGCGGCGGCGGGGGGGGAGGCGGAGGCACGAACAGTGCTGGCGGAGCGCGAGGCAGAGCTGGCGGCGGCACAGGCGAGCAGCGCCAACGAGGACCTCGACTGTCTGCCGAGCGTGCACGTGCGAGACATTCCGCGGGCGGTGGCAGCGGTAGAGCTGGTCGAGGGGGTGCTGGGGGGGGGGGTGCCGGCGCAGTGGCGCGTGGCGCCGACCAATGGGCTAACGTACGTGCGGGGGGTGCACGCGGTGCCAGGGGGACTTCCGGCCGAGCTGCGGACGCTGGTGCCGCTGTTTGCCGACGCGGTGATGCGGCTGGGCACGCGACGACTGACAGTGGAGCAGCTCGAGGACCAGATCAAGCTGCGCACGGGCGGACTGACTGTGGGATACCAGGCGACAGCGCGAGCTGACCGGAGCGGCGCCGAGGAGGGGTTTCTACTGAGCGGCATGGCGCTGGACCGACACGTGCCGGCGATGCTGGAGCTGTTGCGGACGCTGGTGCGCGACACAGACTTTTCGGCGCCGACGGCCGAGGCCCAGGTTCGACAGCTGCTGCAGGCCTCGGCCGACGGCGTTGTCAGCGATATTGCCTCGGCCGGACACTCGTTTGCACGCCGTCGCGCCGAAGCTGGGCTGTCGGCGGCCGCCGCGTTGCGCGAGCAGGCCAGCGGTCTGGCCCAGGTGCAGCTGGTGACGGAGCTGGCGCGTCGGCCTGATACGCCGGGCGCGCTGGCCGATGTCATGGCCAAGCTGGTGCAAATCCAGGCGTTGGTGCTGGCCGGCCCGGGGCTGCGGCTGGCCGTGACGTGCGGCGCCGAGAGCGTGGCGGCCAATACGACGGCCCTGGAAGCGTTTGTCGGGGGGTTGGGAGCGGAGCTGGGAGGGGGGGGAGAGCTGGCAGGAGGCCGGGGGGAGGAGTCGGCCTCGACCCCCCCCCTACCCCCCCACACCTTTTTCCCGCTGCCCTACCAGGTCTACTACGGCGCCCTGGTGCTGCCGACGGTGCCCTATACGCACGCCGACAGCGCGCCGCTGCAGATTTTGGCGCAGCTGCTGACGCACAAGCACCTGCACCGGGAGATACGCGAAAAAGGCGGCGCTTACGGCGGCGGCGCCTATGCGACGGCGCTCGACGGCCTCTTTGGCTTTTACGCCTACCGCGACCCCAACCCCGGCGCCAGCCTGGCGGTGATGCGCGGCAGCGGCGACTGGGTGCTGGCCAGCGATGTCTGGTCGGCCGCGCTCGACGAGGCCAAGATTTCCGTCTTTCAGTCCGTCGATGCGCCACGCGCCGTCAACGAAGAGGGTTTGGCCCCGTTTCTGTACGGCATCAGCGCCGCCATGCGCCAGCGTCGCCGCGAACAGCTGCTCGACGTCACGCCGGCCGATGTGCGTCGCGTCGCCAAACGATACCTGGTGGGTGCGCCGGCCGCTGCCGCCGAGCGAGCCGTCGTGCTCGGGGCCGCTGCGCCAGGGCAGGTCTGGCGTGAGGGCTGGGCCGTCGAGGCCATGGAGGTGACCGAGGCCGAGGCTGAGGCCGAAGCCTAGTCCGGCGCAGAAAAAAGGAAAATCTTGTAATGATACCCTGTACGAATGAACGTCTCTTCTCGGTTGGATGTTTTTTTTTTCCTCGCTTCGCTCGATTCTCTTTTTCTCTTTTCCTCGCTTTGCTCGCTTCTCTTTCTTTCTTTCTTTTTTTTCCTCCCTTCGTCCATCCTCTTCTTCCTCTCTTCTCTCTCTCCTCTTCTTCCTCGCTTCGCTCCTCCCCCGCGCTACTACATACATCTCGTTGCTCCTCTATAGCCTCGAGACCACAAAAGGCGCTAGAACAACCACCACTCGGCCAGTCCATCGCTCAAACCATTGGAACTTCCACTCGGTTCAGCCTGGCAGCCAAAGTGGCCCGTCTTCAGAACCGACTTACCCCGAGCTTGGAATGTCGGACTAACGCACGGGAGACAGTGTAAGGTGTAGGTATTGTAGTGTAGGTCGTAAAAGGTCGTAGTGTACTGTAAAAGTCTAGTGTAGTGTAGACGCAGTAGTGTACGACACCCCACCATCTCGATCAAACTGGCGGTCTAGAGTGGACCGTGAAAATAAAATTCTGCTCCTGACTAAGCAGTCCCACCCGTGTCCCCTCCACTTGCCAAATCCCACTCCAAAAAATCAGATTCGCATCTCCATTGCCAACTTTCTTTTCCCACGCAACCTGCTTCTGGTCGCATCGCCTCAGCGTTATCTACTATAGTAAGTTCCATTTGATGGTGTCCGTGTTTTCTTCCTTCATTTTTCATTCTTCTCTTCCTTTCCTCCTCGTTTTTCTCGTCGTAATTCTCATCGTCTTCCCCTGTTTTCCTTTGGCCTCCTCTCTCCTCCCCTTTTCATCTTTTCTATTCTCTCCCCCTCCTCCTTCATCTCTTCTATCCTCCTCCCCTTCTTTATCTCTCCTCCTCCCTTTCCTTCATCTCTTTTATTCTCCTCCCCTCCTTCGTCTCTTCTATCTCTCCCTCCCCGCTAACCGCCAGCGGCTCTACGCCCACTTCTCCGCCAAAGCCATCATTTTCGCCTCGACAGCCCCATCCGCTTCTCTGCCCACTTCGCCTTCGTGGCCCGTCTTTGTGCTCGCCTTCCGGCCACCCTCGTCCGCCTCGCCGCCTCGGTCGCTCTCCACTGCCCTCGCTCGCTCTCTCCTTTTCTCTTTCCCGCCGCCTCCCCCGAATTCCTCCCACAACCAGCTGCCGCATAGGACGGCTTCTGCGGTTCTTCCTCTCGCCGAGGAAGAGTCGAGGAGACCTCACCAGGCCGGAGCCGGTTCCGTCTGCTTTCGCCTACGGCCTCCATAACGCGCACCCCTGCCCACCCGCCTCTACTCCTTCTCGTTGCCCCCGGATATGGTGATGGCAACAGCCCTCCTGGACCATGCTCCCGTTCCCTTTAGCCCCAACGGCTTCTTGAAAAAACAACATCATGGACGGCCGCACAGCATGAACGCGGCCTCTGTGGCCAGCGCCGCCGCCGCCGCTGCCACCCACGCGCGCCACCTGGTCGGCGAGGCCCTGCGCCAGCGCGTCGAGAGCATCGACCCCGACCGCTGCGAGCCCGGCGACGAGGACACTTTTTTTGTCGCCGACCTCGGCGAGGTCTACCGCCAGCAACTGCGCTGGAAACGCAACCTTCCGCGCGTCAAACCCTACTACGCCGTCAAGTGCAACCCGGACCGCCGCGTGCTGCAGCTGCTGGCCGCCATGGGCACCGGCTTCGACTGCGCCAGCAAGGCCGAGATCGACCAGGTGCTCGACCTTGACCTCGCCCCCTCGCGCATCATTTACGCTCAGCCCTGCAAGACGGCGTCCTATGTGCGCCACGTTGCTGCTCGCGGCGTCCGCCAAATGACTTTTGACAATGCCGACGAGCTGCACAAGCTGGCCCGTCTCTACCCCGACGCCGAACTCTTTTTGCGCATCCAGACCGACGACAGCGCCGCGCTCTGCCCGCTGAGCCTCAAGTTTGGCGCCCCCCTGGCCGACGCTGCCCCCCTGCTGCGTCTGGCTCGCTCCCTCGACCTGCGCGTCGTCGGCGTCTCTTTCCACGTCGGCTCCGGCACCTCTGACCCCGGCGCCTTTGCCGCTGCCGTCGCCGACGCCGCCTCCGTCTTTGCTCTGGCCGCCGATATTGGCTTTTCCCTGCACACTCTCGACGTGGGCGGCGGTTTCGGCGCCGACGCCTCGTTTGAGCCCATGGCCGCCGCGCTGCGCCACGCGCTCGACGAGCATTTTCCTCCGCACCGCGGCGTCTCGCTCATGGCCGAGCCGGGACGCTACTTTGTCGCCTCGGCCTTTACGCTGGCCAGCAACATTATTGCACGTCGTGTGGTCTCTGGCGGCGGCGACTCTGACGCTGACACCGCCTCGGCAATGCTCTACCTCAACGACGGCATCTACGGCAACTTTAGCAGCATCATGTTTGATCACCAGCACCCACAGGCCAAGATTCTGACGAGCGGCTCGCGTTTCCTCTACGGCGACGCCGACTCCGAGGCCACGCCGGCCGCCGGCACCGAGTACTCCATTTGGGGTCCGACCTGCGACGGCATCGACCGCATCAGCGAAAGCATCCGTTTCCGGCCGGTGCTGGACGTGGGCGACTGGCTGTACTTTGAGGACATGGGCGCCTACACGCGGTGCTCGGCGACACGATTCAACGGTTTCTCCGACAATCACGACGTGATTTATGTGTGCAGCGAGCCGGGGGCGCTGGCCTTGATGGGGTAGGGTATGCGAGAACGAGGGGAGAGGACAGACGAGAGAAGGAGGGAAAGAAGAAAAGAGGGAAAAAACGAGAAAGAGAACAAAAAGGAGAGAAGAGAAGAGAGAAAGAGAAGGATAAAAGAAGGAGAAGAGAGAAAGGGAACGAGAGAGAGAGAACGAGAGAGAGAACGAGAGAGAGAACGAGAGAGAGAGAGAACGAGTTACAGCCAAGACAGCGTGTCGCCAGGCTCAGATCCATGTCTATACTAGGATCCGTTTCTTTCGTTCCCGCCAGGGCCCTTTTCATAGATTTCTTATATACATTATATGTCAGAACATTCCCGCGGCCAATGCCTATGCTATCGTTCCTTATACTCTAAGGCCAGATCCAGACAGCCTCTGTGACGGTCCAATGTCCGCTGTAGACTGTGTTTGTTTTCAGCTCCGTCCCGGCCTCTTTGGCCTCTTTGGCCTTTCTTTCATCGGTCTCATCGGCCCCCTCGGCCTCTCTTTCATCGTTTCTCTCATCGGTTCTCTCATCGGTTCTCCCATCGGCCCCCTCTACTTTCTCCCTGTCCTTTTCCTGCTCCTCTTTTTCCGCCTCCTCCTCCTCATCCCCCTTCCAATCCTCCTCCTCGCTCCCCTCCTCCTCGGCCTCTATCTCAAGAGCCCCCCCCTCGCCCCCCCCCTCGATCACCCCCCCCACCCCCTCCAAGGCCTCCTCCGCCGTCGGCCGCTCCTCTGCCCGTCCCTGCACCAGAGCCGCCACCAGCTCGTAAAAGGCCGCGCTCTGCCCATCCCCGGCCCTATCCCGCCGTCGCGCCACACACGCCCCCAGCCGCCTCGCCCGCTGTGCCGGCGCCACTCGCCCAAACCGCCGCGGCAACCCGCCCGCCGCCACTGCCAGCAGCGTCACCCCCAGCGACCACATGTCCGCCGGCCCGGCACACGACCCCCGCCGCCCCAGCGCCAGCTCCGGCGCCGCATACAGCGCCGTGCCGGGTCCACAGCGGCAGTCTCTGCTTCTGTCCCGGCCTCCCTCCCTTCTGTCCCAGTCTCCCTCCCCCCCCTGCCAGCCGTCCTCCCAGTCTCCCTCCCCTCTCTCCCAGTCTCCCTCCCCTCTCTCCCCTCCCCCCCCTCTCTCCCACCCCCCCCCACACGCCATGCCAAAATCCCCCAGCTTCACCCACAATGGCCGCCGCCGCTGCACCAGCACGTTGCCCGGCTTCACGTCCCGGTGCACCAGTCCGCGGCCGTGCACAAACGCCAACGCCGCCAACAACTGCCGCGCGCCCTCTGCCAGCTCGTCGCCCCCGAGCCCCCGCCCGTCGTCCGCCGCCTCTTTCAGGCTGCCCTCGGCCAACTCCATCACCAGCACGGCCGGCTGCCCGTCGCCGCCGCCGAAAAAAGCCTCGTACCGAACAATGTGTGGGTGGCGTAGACCGTTGAGTATCGTGGCCTCGGCCAGCGCCTTTTGCTGGTACTCTGCCTTGTCCCGAAACACTTTGAGCGCGTACACGGCCCCCGTCGCCCGCTCTACCCCCCGGAAGACCCTGCCAAACGACCCGGCGCCCACCTGGCCGGTGCGCTGGTAGAGTGTAGCCGCCACGGGGGCGTCTGTTCCGGCGACTCCCCCCCTCGCGCCTAGCCCACGCACATATCGAGCCCACGGCCGCAGACGTCTTGGTCGGTACGCCGGAAACACCAGCTGCAGCCGCTCGGCCGTGCCCGCCACTTGCACCACCGCCCGTCGGCCCAGCTCATGCAGGTAGATTCGCTGCTCCTGTTCTTCCGCCTCCGTCTGGCAGGCCAAGTCGAAGCCGGCCGCGTCGGCCGTGAGGCCAAACGGCCGGACTGCCAGGCGGAAGGTCCGGACTCCGCTTCCCCCGTCCCGGCTTTCCCGGTCCCCGTCCCGGCCCCGGTCCGGGCCCCCCGGCATCCAACTATCGCTCCCCGACACCCAAGTGTCGCCCCCCGGCACCCAAATGTCGCTCGTCTCGACATCCCCTCCCAACACAAAGCCCGCCGCCGCATCGCGCGGCCAGTGCGCCGTCGTCACCCGCAAAACGGCCTCTTTCCGTGCCCGCTGCCGCCGCGCTCGCTCGCCCACACCCAGCAGCCGCGAAAGCTGCCGCGCCATCCGTGCCGCCCCGTCGTTTCGCCCGTCGTCTTCCCCACACACTAGAAAGCCGGCATTGTGCTCGGCATAGAAAAAAGCCCGGGACGCGGCATGGACCTCAAAGAGCGTCTCGGGATGTGCCATGGCGTTGTCACCGCTTCTGCACTCCACCCTCTCCACCCACATGCTCCTATCCACCTCCACTGCGCGTGGCGTCTGCGGCCGGCTGCACCCAACCGATTTGTGCCCGATCTGTCACACCGCTCGTGGTTGGCTGCCTGAGTCGCCATTTGCGGGCCGTCCCACGCAGCATTCACATCACACTCCATACGCGAACATCGCCGACATTTTTTCATTTCCTTTTTCTATTCGCTTCTAGCTGTTGCATCAGTCCGACATGTCCTCGCTGTCGTCGTCGTCGTCGTCGTCGTCGCTGTCGCTGTCATCCTCGTCGTCCTCGTCCTCCTCGCTGTCGTCCTCGTCCTCGTCCTCGTCCTCCTCATCCTCCTCCCCCGGTAGCCCATAGGCGTCGTAATAGTCTGACAGCTTCTTGATTTGCGTCTTGTAGCCCTCTTCCTTGAGCGTTTTCTCAATCGTCTGTCTGTTAGCACTCCCACTCCCACTCCCCTCCCCCCCCACAAAACTCACCTCCTGCAGCAGCGGCGCACACGTCACCACCATGTTGCTCGTCCCCGGCCGAAACACGGGCAGCACCAGCTCCCGCATGGCCGCCCGGATCTGCTCGTGCGTCACGTCGCTCGCCGCCGCCCGCATCACGCGTCGACTCCAGCCGCTGTCCAGCCCCCGCACCACCTCTGTCATGTAGTTTTGCTGCGCCGCCTGCGCCATGGTCGCCTGCTCGTCCGCCATGGCCATGACGATGCCGCTCACCGCCCCCTGCACCAGATGCTTGTCCAGCGGCGCCCGGCCCGACGCCAGCGCCTCTACCGCGTCGCGCGCCGCCCGCATCGCCTTGGACGCGTCCGGCGACCGGTACACCCGGAACACCAGCAGACCCGTGTCCACCTCGCGGCTAAACGACGTGCCGTACGCCAGCCCGTTGCCGCGCACCGCGTTCCACAGCGGTCCCTCGACCGCCTCCAGGTAGCCCAGCGCCACCATCACCGCCGGCAGCCGCGCGTCGGCAAACGACTTTAGGCCCACCGCCGTCGACACGCTGTACGACGTGTCCAGCGTCGTCATGGGCAATATCACCGCGCCCACTCCGCCGGGCTGCTGGCCCTCGGCGCTGGCCCGCCGGTGCGGCGCCTCGATCGGTACCGTCTCGCGCGACGCGTCCATGCCGGCCGTCACGACGTCCCACGCCGAGAGAATGCTGGGGGGTTTGGCCTCTCCTCCTCCTCCGGTTCCGCCTTCTCCCTCGGCTCCGGCTCCGGCTCCTCCTCCTCCGCCCCCCACCACCTCTGCCAGCCTCTTCACGTCCCCCGTCACCAGCACCCGTATATTCTCAAACGCAAACAGCGCCGTCCGCAGCTCCGTCAGCCACCCCAGCACCCGCGCCGGATCCGTCTCCAGCACCCGCTTCAGCCGCCGCAGGTAGACCGCTCGCACCAGTGTCCGCTTCGCCGCCACAAACGTGTCCGGCCGCACGTGCAGCGCCGTGTCCACCTCGTCCGCCATGAGCCGTCCGTCGCGCTTGTTCTCGGGAATGTCGGCCAGCGCCTTGGCCACGCTCGCCCGCACCCGCGCCTCGTCAAAGATGCTGTCGTGCATCAGCGTCCGCAGCCAGCCCACGGCCGCCACGTACTGCTGCGGCTCCACCTGCAGCCGCACCAGCACGCTCTCCGCGTCGCCCAGCGAACTGCCCGACCGGAATTGGTAGTGCACCGTCGTCCGCTCCAGCTGCTTCACCACCTCCTCAAACGCCAGCCGCTCGCCCCCTCGCTCCACCGGGCTGTTGAAGAACAAGTCGCTGTACAGCCACAGCAACGGCTTCAGTCGCTGCGGCACCTGCGCCGTGCTCACGTGCACCACCAGGTGCACAAAGTGCGACGGCACGTCCTCAAACTGCAGAAACAGCGGCAGCACGCCCGCCGTCGCCGCGTCCACGGCTCGCTGCGCCGCACCGCCGCCTGGCCCCAGCACCGTGCGCGCTCGCCCGGCCCTCGCCGTGTCCGACTCCACAAACCGGATCGACTCCGTCCCCGGCACCTCCCACTGATCAATCACCGCCTCCGGGATCGGCTGCTCGTTTTTCGCCTTGGCCGCGTCCAGCTGCTGCTGCAGTCGTGCCAGCCCTTCCGCGCCCAGCTCTGCCCGTCGCTGCGCCACCCGCGCCTTCTCGGCCGCCTTGAGCGTCTTGGCCAGCGCCCGCGACGGCTTGCCCAGCACCGACACGTGCTCCGCGTCCACCATCCACCGCCGCAGGCTCGCGCGCCACTCCGCTTCCGTCCAGCCCGCCAGCACGTCGTACTCGCGCAGGTCCGCCAGGTCCGCCAGCGTCGAGCCGTCGCGCTTGCCAAACAAAAAGTCGTTGATGATAAAGGTCGAGAAGAATCCCTCGTAGCTCTCGGCCTGGAACCGCACCTGGCGCCGCTCGCGCTGCAGACACTCGCTCAGGTACGCCATGTCCAGCGGCGCGTCTACCACTTGCCGCAGCAGCGCCATCAGCCGCTGCTCCACCATGGCCAGCTTCTCCGTCGCCACCCCCGTCGGCTGCAGCCAAATAACCGACCTCGGCCGCGCCTCCCACTGACAGCACACTGCGCTCGCCAGCGCCTCGCGCTCCACCAGCACGTTCTCCAGCACCGACGCCGACGACCCGCACAGGTACGCCAGCAGCACATTGACCGCCGTCGTCGCTACCGCGTCGTTGCAGTCCGGCCCGAAAAAGCCCACCATGATCTCGCCCGTCGACTCGTCGTCCTCGGGGAACTCTACCGTCTCCACCACCGACGCCGCCAGCGGCGGCGGCTGTGCCGAGTCGATCCACGGCCGTCGAAAGGGCGCGTCCGCCGCCGGAAGGTCGCCTTCAATGCTCTGCTCGAACCCGTCCAGCACCCGCAGCAGGTGTTCCTCGTCCACCGCGCCCACCACAATCACCGCCAGGTTGCGCGGCTGGTACATGACGCGGTGAAAGGCCCGGATCCGCTCGGCCGTCAGCACCCGCAGCGCCTCCAGAATGCCGCCCGTCTCGTAGCGGTAGCCCACGTTGGCCGGGTACAGCAGCCGCCGCGCTCGCAGGTCCATCAGCTCGCTGCTGTTCGTCTGCAGAGCCTGCATCTCCGAGTACACCACGCCCGCGTCGTTGCCCTTGCCGTTGACGTGGTGCACCTCTGTCAGACAGGCCTCGTCCGTCAGCGTCGGCAGCACCAGGTGCTCTAGGTACACTGGCAGGATCTGTGCAAAGCCGTCCCAGCCGGCCGTCTCGAGCGTGTACGCCGTGTGGTCCACCGCCGTCCAGGCGTTGGTGCTAGAGTACGCCCGTGACGCCAGCTTGTCCAGCAGGCCCTTGTATCGGTAGCTGCGCGAGCCCATAAATACCAGGTGCTCCAGCGTGTGTGGCGCGCCCGAGTCGTCAAAGATTTCTGTCGCCAGCGTGAAGTAGCCGTTGATTTTCGGGCCGGGTCGATTGGCCACCACTACCTGCATACCGCTGCGCTCTGACACGTACTGCGTCACCCGTGTCGGCGCGTAGCTGGTCTCAAAGCTCTGTACCTTGCGGAATCGCGTCGGCAGCGTGGCCGGGGCCGCCGGGGGGGTTGCCGAAGACGTCATTGTGCAAAGGGGACAGCCCGAGGCGAGTCTGCTTAGTCAGCATTTGTCTGTGGTCTGGCACTCCCGCACTTACCTTGAGCCTGATCGCCTCGCAATGGCCTGGGACAGAGAGAGAGCCGTGTCGTAGCGGATGCCAAGCCGGGTGATTCACAAAGCCAGGGCCAGCTCCAAGGTGGTGTTGTTGCTGTCCGATGCGGTGAGTCTGGATTGGTTAGAATGCGACTGACTCGTCTTTTCTTTTCTTTTGTCTTTTGTCTTTTGTCTTTTTGTCTTCTTCTCTCTTCTCTCTTCTTCTCTTCTCTTTTCTCTTTTGTCTTCTCTTCATTCTTCTCTCTCTCACTCTTCTCTTCTCTCTTCTCTCTCTTCTCTTCTCTCTTCTCTTCTCTTCTCTCTTCTTTTCTCTTCTCTCTTTTCTTCTCCTTCTCTTCTCTCCAGTCTAAACTCTGTCATACTTACTGCTGCAATCTCCTTGAGTGCTGCTGCAATCTCCTTGACTGCCAATTGTGACTGGACAACTTGGGATCGTGTGTAGTAGTAGAAACCGGCGCTCAAAAATTTCCGAGACGGCCATTGTATGCACCGGACTTTGTACCCCGCCGGTTTTAGCGCCGGCGCGCTGTAGGAAGGTCCAGGTAGCTCATAGCGGGGCCTTGACCGTTTGGGCCTGTGGTAAGCAGTGACGCACTTTAGCTTCATCTGGCCTTTCGGCCATCTCGACAACTCCATCTGCGAGCCGCATCATGCGCCACGACGCCGCACACTTTGTCTAGTACTGTGATCTGTATTGATCGTGCTGTTAGTTTTGCCTTTTGTCTTGCTTCAGCCGCTATGGCTGCCGCCGCCACTCCTTCCGCCCTCGGCCAGGCCCTCGTCGACTTTTCTCTTCACCATGTCTTCCCCGACGACAACGGCATCGCCTCTGCCGCGCTCACGGCCGACCAGCTGCCCGCCGCACTGGCCGCGCTGGCCGCCGCCCAGACCCAGCTCGAGGGCGAGATCCACGCCATTGTCGAAGGCACCACCGATTACGTGCGCGTCTGGCTGGCCGAGGCGCGCGCGCTGCAGGTCGACATGGCGCGGCGCAAGACGCTGACGAGCGACCTGCTGGTGCAGGCCGAGGAGCTGGCGGGCACAGACGAAGACGCTGCCACAGAAAACGGGTCGTCTGCCGCCGTCGCCGATGCCGAGGCCCGCGCCCGCTTCCTGGCCGACGAGCTCAACTATAACCAGCAGGTACGCTATTTGCTGGCCGCCGTACGCAGCGTCCACGGTCTGCTGGACCAGGCCGAGCAGGCCTCGCGCGAGCGGCGTGTGCTGGATGCCCTGCGACTGCTAGAGAGTGAGTGAGAAACGAGCGAAGCGAGGATAGAAAAAGAAAATTGAGCGAAGCGAGGAAAACACAGTCGCTAATGTCAGAATCTTGGACGGCCCTCGACGCGATGCCCGTCAGCAAATCGTGCCGGGCGCTGCGTCTGCTCGACTCCCGCGCTTTTGAGCTCAAGGCCGAGGCCCACGCCGTTCTGGACCGTGTCTGGGGCGCGCTGGTGCAGGCCGACACCGCAAAGCAAACCTTTTCCTTGGCCGAGACACACAGCGACGAGCCCATGAGCCTAGCCGACGCCATTGTCGGCGCCAAGGCCTACAAGGAGATGGACAGCCGCATGGCACAGCTCTGGCGCCAGCTCGACGCTGCTGTGGTGACGCCACGCATGGACCGGCGGTCGGGCACCGTCTACGTCGACAGTGCCCGCAGCCTAGTGGGCGTAGAGGCAGGCAGCGGCAGCGTGGACGCATTAATAAGGCCTGACAGCGGCAGCGCCGTCGCTCTGCTGGCCGACCTGCAAACCGTGCTCGCCTTTGTCGCCCAGCGCCTGCCGCCCGACCTGCTGCCGCCCCTGTCGGCCGCCATGATGCCCGACCTGCTGGGCCGCGTCATGGACGTCTGGCTGGCGGCCGCGGTGCCGACAGCCCTGGCCGAGATGCCGGCTTTCCAGGCGACCCTTGAGGCGGCCGAGCAGTTTTGCGCCGACCTGGCCGCGCTGCATTTTTCGGGCTTGGGCCGCCTGCGGGAGTGGGCCGAGAACGCGCCCCGGGTGTGGCTGGCCAAGCGGCGCGAGCTGGCTCTGGACGGCCTGCGCGAGCGGCTGGCACAGGGGCTGGGCGAGCCGCAAGAGGTGGAACGGGTCGAAGAGCACATGGTGTCGCGGTCAGAGGAAAAGGGGCTGGAGCAGGCGGCCAACGACCAGGGAGCAGACTGGGACACGGCCTGGTCCGAGGAGGAAGAGGAAAAGGAAAGGCCTTTGGAGCAGACAGAGGACGACGGTGCAGATGCCTGGGGCGCCTGGGACGACGGCGGCGACGGCGGTGAGGACGGCGGCGAAACAGAAAAGGAGCCTACGAAGCCAGAGCAGGGCGAGGAATCAGCCCATCAAGAAACCGACGACGACGACGCAGCCGATGCTTGGGGATGGGGCGATGACGGCGCTGATGAGGATCCCGTGGAGGCGACGGCGCCAGCAACAACGACGACGCCAGCAACAGGGACGGAAAAGAAAGCGGACGATGCCGCTACGCGCAAAGTGGTGCTGCGGGAAAAGTACCACATCTCCTCTCTGCCGGCACCGGTGCTAGCCCTGATCGAGTCGATTCTCGACGACGGCGCCGCGCTGCTGTCAGACGACGGTCCAGCACGGTCGGCGTCCCTGGTAGCCTCGGCGGCCGCCGGCCTCTTTAGCCTGCCGACGCTCGTGCTGGCCATGTTCCGCGCCCTTGCGCCCTACTACTACGCCCTCGACGTCGGCGGCAGCATGTTCCTCTACAACGACGCCCTGTACTTGGCCGAGCAGCTGGCCGCCCTCGCCGCCGCCTGGGCCGGCCGCCCCGACCGGTGCCCGCGCGCCTGCGCCATGCTGCGCCTCGACGGCGAGATCCGCAAACTGCAGGGCTTTGCCGGCCGCGCCTACAGCCGGGAGATGGCGCTGCAGAAAACGGTGCTGCGCGACCTGTTGGGCGGGGACCAGAACGTGCTGGGTGCCGGCGGAGACGCTGGCGACCTGGTCGAGGCCGCAGTGGTGCGCGTGCGGTCGCTGGCGGCCGCCTGGCAGGATATTTTGGCGCCTTCTGCCCGTCTGCAGGCCATCGGCGCCCTGGCCGAGACCATGGCCGCCAAGCTGGTGGCCGATGTGCTGGATATGCCGGGCATCAGCCAGGACGAGGCCTTTCGGCTGGCCAGCTTAATGGCCCGGGTCACGGAACTAGACGACTTGTTTTCCGGCGCCGGCTCGGCCTCCGGAGCCCCCGGTGCCCCTGCAGCACCCCCGGCCGGCCCCGCGATCCCTCTGACGTCCCAGTACGCGCCGTCGTGGCTGCGCATGCAGTACCTGTCCGAGGTGCTGCAGTCGAACCTGCCCGAGGTGCGCTACCTGTGGATGGAGAGCGAGCTGAGCCTGTACTTTTCGGCCGACGAGGTCGTCGACCTGATCCGCCTCAGCTTTGAGGACAATGCCAAGGCCCGCGAGGTGGCGCGCGAGATTGCCCAGCATCCGCATCCCGTGCAGGTATAGAGTGAGGCAAGCTTGTTGATTAGCGTACATGTAGGATATCATAAATTTGTTTCCTTCTTTTCTTCTCCTTCCTTTTCCTTTCTCCTTTTTCCTTTCTTCCTTTCTCCTTTCTTCCTTTCTTCCTTTTTTTCCTCTTCCTTTCTCTTTCCCCTATTCCTCGCCTCACGTTCCGCTCAGGTCCAGCTTGATCCGCCAGTTGAGAAAGTCGTCTGGCAGAATCCGCCCGTGCCCCGTCTCCTCGACGCGAAACACCTCAATGCCGGCAGCGCCCGGCCGCCGGCGGATGCGCCACACGCCGTCGCTCTCGCCGTCATCCTCGCCCGTGCCGCCCATGACGGTCCGCAGCCAGTCGAGAAAGCTGGCCGTAAAGTTGATGCATGTGTTGCCGTCCCAGGGCGGAGGTCCCCCGTGTGCAAGTGTGCTTGGGCTTGCGCCACGCATCGCCCAGCGCGCCCGCACCTTGTCCGGGATCCCGGCCGTGTCCATCTCCTCGATGCGCCGCAGGATGCCGTCCCGTGAGCGGAAACCCACGACAATGGTGGGCACGCCCAGCAGAAAGGACTGGATCCAAAACTTGAGCAGCTTGCGTCGCTCAAACGTGTCGAGGTCGCGGTCGCTGCCAATGTCCTGGCTGGTCTTGAGCTCGACCCAGTGCGTCGGGGGTGGCGCTGCCTTGGCCGGTGACGAGGCCAGGACATCCTGCGCCGGCTTCGAGTCCCACACGGCGTCCACCTCGCCGCCCAGGCAGAGAATGGTGCGGCCGATGCCGGTGCGCACCACTGAGCAGTACTGCGCCTTGTTGGACACGACGAGCTCGTCGCGGCCCTCGATATAGTCGCGCGAGGTCTCGCCCCAGGGCCTCGGCAGGGTCGCGAGCGATTCAAACTTGTAGCCTGGGGGTTAGTATATGACTCTCCTTGATCCTCTCTTCTCTCTCCTTAATCTCCCTCTCCCTCTTAGAAGCTCACCCCAGTACGACATGACGTCTGGCGGAATCCAGGGATGCCGAGGGTCTGGCCGCGCCGGCCGCCGGTTCTGCCGGGCCTCCTGCTCACGCCGTGAGGCCACCTTGTACTCGTGGTTCTCCTCGATGAAACTGCCATGTCAGCAGTGTGGCCCTGTGGGACAAGAGCCGGAGACTTACATGCAGCCCTAGCAGTCAGCAAAGGCCAAGCAAGAGAGCAAACCAAAGCAAGAGGGCCAACCAAAGCAAGAGAGCCAACCAAAGAGAGCCAAAAAACGGAAACACACCTGATACAACGTGGCGTTCATCTCAAAGCTGTACTGCCAGGTCAGCCAGTGTCCGACACCAACGCACCCCTCGCACTCACCCGTCCCGGTCGTCATAGGGAGTGGCCATAATCTGTAGTAGCCGTTAACGTCTGCTGTCGTCTGTCCTCTGCTCCTTTACCAACGCCCACCTTGGTCATCATGCCGCGCCAAGTCACCACCTGGGCGTCAATCTTGGCCTGCGTCTTTTGCTCGTGCGCCGCAATGGCCTTTAGCAGACTGTCGAGGTGCTCATCGACCGAGTCGTCGTCGTGCTTGACAAACGATTCGAAGCCGCGCGAAAGATCCGTGTTGAGCAGTGGCGGGTAGTACCAGCGCAGAGACCGGTCGTCGAGGTGAAGCTCATGGTTGTCGTCGTAGGAGAAGCAGGTGAATTCCTGGCTGGTTAGTCATGCTCGTCGCCATACACTCGGTACTTTCCACTTTCACCCTCGACTTTCACTCAGTAATTCCACTCCCTTCCACTCGACTTCACCCCTCACCCTTGGCCGCCGCACAGGCTGGCTCTGCCCGGCAAAGCGATGGATCGGCTGGATATCAAACTGGGCCGCCATGGCGACGGAGCGGTGGTAGCAACGGACAGAAACAACTTGATGAAGGAAAGCCGTTGTGAGGTGGCCATGGCTTATGAGCGGGCGTTGGTAGTTCGCCATGGCTGCCACAAAGGGAAAGAGAAGCCGACTGCTGATTCGCTGCTGCGCTACCGTCACGTGCTTTGTCGCTGGCAGAGGCTCATGTAAGAAGCTCACCATCAAAACAACACTCTTGCTGGGGAAAACTGAGCTATATCAGAAAAACAGTGGTGACAAACTGTTCTCCTGATATACTTCAAGACTACGCCACTTATGGCCGTCTTGTGACCCTTGTGTCCGCGTCCCTCATTTTCTAGTTAAAAATCACCTTTTGTCTTTATTCCAGCTTTTTGTTTATTTTATAAAAGTGTGAAAGCGTCTTATATGATAATTGAAAGCTCTATATATGAGTAAATGCCACTGTAAAGTGTATATATATATGTACAGGCTTATTTTGCTCTGCAACCTTGCTTCTCAGCCATTCTTCGTCTACCCAACTGCTTGCTTTCAGTTCGAGTGGATATTCCATTTCGAGCGAATATATGCAGTAAAGGCATCGTTGACTCAATAGGTAAGCAATGTTGTTTGTGAGGTTGGACGAGGATCTTGCAGTTGTTTTGAAAACACGGAAACCATGGAAAATGCTACACGCTTACCTAGTTATCACCTCGGCCCGTCATTTGGCGTCCGGCCAAGCTTTACTAACCGATCCGTCCGTATCCTTCACTTGACGTGATGCTAGCAAGGCTGATGGATTGGGCGATGTGACATTATGGCGGACTAAATGTGGTCTTTTATTCTTGGCTATTACAATGAGAACAATTTGACTTAAAAATTATGAAACCAGCCAGAGATATAATAAGGACAGTAGGAGAATAAATAGAAAAGTTTTATTGATAGTGCTGGCCGTCTAGTTTGAGGAAAAAAAAAGCTTTTGAGAGAGCCATAGCCTACTAGAATATAATTATGCCATTAAGCAGCGCCTGGATTTTGGTAAAACTTTTTTAGTCGTCAATTACAAAAAGGATTGCCGTGACCTTCAGAAGTTCAGAAGGTCAAAGCCAAAATGCAAAAAGAGGGGCTCTGCCGGGGATCGAACCCGGGACCTCATGTAATTGCCCCAATAGGGAGCCCAAAACATGAATCGTACCACTAGACCACAGAGCCAGTTCACAGAGACAATTGCAGCGTTTAGAGTCCTATAAGCTAGGCGAGCGGCCGCTGTAGCAAAAGGCAAAATCAAATTGGTTCTTTATTTTCCTCCCCCCAAGTAAATCGTTTGAAGCAAAGCCAGTTGTATTTATCTCGGGTAGAATGAGTCTCAGTGTTTTCCTTCCCATAGCAACAGCAAGAGCGGTGTTACATAGTTCCTTCCGCTGAACAAAAAATTGTTTAATACGAATTGCAGAGCGAGCGCAGACAGCCTCGTGGTCAGCTGACGCCTCTGCTCTGATTGGTCTGTGGCAGCTGCTGGCAACTTTTCACACGACAATTTTTCCCAGCTTCCTGCGGTGCCGAACGAAAAGGAAACCAGCGCTTTTTCGCAGCCTTTTACACGCAGTTCCTTGGCCCGACAAAAAGGCCAGCTCCCGACGGAAATGGCCAGCATACGGGGACTTGTGCGCACGGCGCGGCAGCCGCGGATGATGGCGGCAAAGGCGACCAACACAGCAGCCCTTTTACCACCACAACAACGATGCAGCATCTCGTCGGCAGCAGCGAGCGTGCCCCTGACGGACCCAGTGTTCCAGGACCTGGAGACGGACTCGTCGCTAGAGACGGCGCCGCTGCCGAGCGACGTGCGGCTGCCGACGCCGGCCGAACGGGCTATGCAGCGGCGGGCGGCGGCGGCTTCCGGCTCGGGCCCAGAAGCGGTGCAGAAGCTGCTGTCCCGAGGCGGCCGGCTGCCGGGCGCGCGCTACCAGTACCACCCGCCCAAGTATGACCGCGGCCCGCTGCACCCGGTGCAGTCGCCGGCGTCGTCGGACCCGGTGGCGCGGGACTTTGTGCCGGGGCCCTTCCACTGGCCGCGGCTGCGGCAGACGTACCAGTCGACGGTGGCGGCGGACCTGATGACGCTCGGGTACGTGCACGAGTCGCAGCAGTCTGCCCGCGACCAGGACGGGGGCGACCGCCTGCGCGGCTGGGACGGGTCGTCGCCGTACCACAAGAACCGCCCGCCGCGTGGGCCGCGTGGCGGGCGCGGACAGAACCTGCCGCTGCTGGAGCGGCCGATTACGTTTCGCAACATTCCAGAGATCCGGTCGGTGACGTTGGCGGCGTTTGAGCCGCTGGCGGCCAAGAGCCCCGACCGGCTGGTGGTGGCGCGCATGGCGCTGCAGGCCATTACCGGCCAGGTGCCAGAGGTGACGCGGGTGCGGCACAACGTGGCGCAATGGGGCATTATCAAGGGCCAGCGGGCCGGCGTCAAGGTGACAGTGTACGGCAGCGAGGCGTACGAGCTGCTGGACAAGTGCGTCCACCTCGTCTTCCCGCGCATCAAGGAGTGGCAGGGCGTCAAGGGCAGCTCTGGCGACAGCTCGGGCAACCTGGCCTGGGGCTTTAGCGGAGACGAGTTGGCGCTGTTTCCCGAGATTGAAGTGAACCACACGGTGAGTTTTGTTCGATTATTTCTTGTCTGACTTCTTCACTTCTGACCCCCAGATGTACCCGGCCAAAATGATCCCTGGCTGCCGTTTTTTTGTCGAGACGACAGCCACGTCCGACCGCCAAGCACGGCTGCTGCTTTCGGCTCTGGGCGTGCCCTTTTACGGCGAACTGAGAGATTAGGGATGAGGTGGTCAATATAAAAATATAATTGGTATTGCCAACGGTGTAAGATATGGCAGTCATGGATAGAATAACCAAAATTCCTGCGTCCTGTCTTGTTCCTCCCAACCCGAACGCCGCCCAATGCACTCTTTTGTCTTTTTCGTTAGATGTCTTTGATCCTTTTATTCTTTCCCCCTTCTTTCGTTTTCTCCCTTTTATTCTTTCCCCCTTCCTTCGTTTTTCTCTCTTCTTCTATTTTCTCTTTTCCCGTCTCATGACTTTGCGCTCTCGCTGTGCAGAGCCTTGAGCCCGTCAATGACCTTGTCGACGGCGTTCATGTCGGTGGCGTCGACGTGGCCGTGCGACGCCTTGGTCTCGGCCGGAAGCGCCTCTAGGCAGGCGTCCATGGCCGGCTGGAAGTTGCGGATGGCCGAGCTGAGCGCGTAAAAAGCCTTGCGCCGCACGGCCGGCGTCTCGTCGGCGGCCGAGGCCAGACGCACCAGGCGGGCCACGCCGCCCAGCTCCAATAGGCTCTCCTGGCTCGGCTGGTTGTTCTGCACGGCGGTGCCAATGCACCAGGCGGCCATACGGCGCAGGTCCGGCTCGGCGCTGTCGAGCTGGGCCAGCAGCGGCGCCCACAGGGCCAGCGGAGCCAGCAGGTTGGCGTTGTCGAGAGACTCAACGAGCTGCTCAAGGTTGTCAAAGGCGACGAGTCGTTCGTCGAGCTCGGCGTCGGCGGCCGGCGAGGAAATGACGGCCATGGAGGCTTTCATGAGGTCGGCGTCAGAGGGCCCGCCCATGAGAGCGGCGAGAGCATCGGCGTTGAGCCCGCGGTTGGTGGGCGGCGCAGCGCTGGGGTCGTTGGCCGTGGTGCTGGAGTTTTCAATGCTCCATTTGAGGAGCTCGTTAAGGCCTTTGTCCATGATGGGCGTGATGTAGGAGACTGATTATATTTTCTGTCTTTTTTTTTTAAACAAAAAAACTTGTACAGACAAAAGTCAAAAAACCAATCACCATGAATGCAACTATTTACCCTTGCAAACCGCTCAAACTTTGAAGCTTCTTTCCTCTTCCAGGAAGGTTCAGGAAGTTTCCAGGCCAGAACGGCTCTAGCGCACTGGCACGTGCCAGACCCCGCCGCTCTTTACAGCATCCTGAGCTGTCAGCTTACCCCACCATCGTCGCCACTATAAATGGGACGGGTCATTGGGCTTGGGCATTCCATCCAGGCTGTTTGGATATACGTTGCACATGGGATGTTGAACGTGGAAAGAAATCCTATGCTCTTCTTTGTCGTTATGGATTCATCGTGCCGGGCTGCCGCTTCTCGCCTTGCGTCGTATCGCTCGCCGTTTTGTTCCGCTATTTCGCCTTCATGTCCACCAAAAAGTGTAACTTGCCCCCGACTACGCCTCAGAGGACGCGGATAATGGCAGCCTGCGTGGCGTCCGTCACGTACGTCAGAATTTACGCAAAATAAGCATACACTACTCAATCATTCGTACATGCCAACTCGAGCTTTCTGCTCTGCGAGCGCACGCCGGTTTGTGGCTACACGAAGGTGGACCTTGTCGCACAGTGCGAAGGACTCACCGCACGGCTCGAGATAAGGGGTAGCGTGTTGTTAGTATTAGTAGAGCGACCACATATAAAAGTATTTACTGTTACTTTTGCCCACCGCCGACGCGCCATTCCCGCCACGGGCTGGCCGCCGTCGCTGTAGCATCCCTTTGCCAAAGCCCGCTCTTCGGGCGGACGGCCGTTTGACCTGCCATCAGGCGAGCCAGCACGGCGGGGTGGGCGAATGGCGGTGTGTGGCGGCCGATGGAGGAGAGCTGGCTTTTGTGGGAAATGCAGTCTGTGAGTTGTATCATTCGTACTTGTAATGGCGGTATCTCTTCCGGGCAATCATTTGGCACGCTCAGCTCCTTTGCTGCTGCCTGGAAGCCGCTGTAGCAGCATAGCAGTGCTGTAGGCTGCTTTGTAGGCCTATGCAGACACCTATGGCGGCCCAGTAGCCCCTCTTTAATGCCCTCGCACTTGCCCCCCCCTCCCCGCCTTTCCGCTGGCTGGCCCAGAAGCAGAGGAGCCACCTAGCAGCCACCACCCAGCAGCACAAGTTCCCACACATCCTCAACCGAAAAATCGGCCTCACCTTAATTCCTATTTCTTCTCTCCCCTATTAGCCAACCCCCCCTCCCTTCTCATCCCCTTTCCCATTTTCGCCCCAACCTCCCAAAAACACCCGTTTTGTTCTTAAAGAACACCACCCTGCTACCCCGTCCCCATACCTCTCCATCTTTTCTTCACCAACCTTCAACCACCGCCCCTTTTCCATCCATCGCCGTTTTCTCCCGCCCCATCCGTCACCATGGAAGGTAGGTGTCGTCCTCTTTGCTTTTTTGAGCTCGGAGAGAGCGAGGGCGTGGGCGAGAGCGAGAGTGCATCCGTGTCCTTTTGCCGCTTGCTTGTCGCCCGTTTCGGTGATGCCATTCGGCCTTTTTGGCGATGCCGTCCGCATCAGCAACGTCCGCCTTGGTCCGGCATCACCATCGGCTGGCTTCCATCGCCATCTTCATCTCCTCCGCCCTTTACCCCTTTTCCCGCTCTCCTCCACCGCCTTTCTACCCGCTCTCCCGTTCCGGTGCTATCCGATAGCTCTGCCGTGATGTCTGCTAACGCTTTTGCGGTCTACAGAAGAAGTCGCAGCTCTCGTCATTGACAATGGGTAAGCTTTGTTTTGCTTTGCTTTTCTTTGCTTTGTTTTGCTTGCTTTTCTTTTCTTTGCTTTTTCATTTGCATTGCTTTTGCTTTGCTTTGCTTTTGCTTTGCTTTGCTTTGCTTTTGCTTTTACTTTTTTATTTTCATTGCTTTTGCATTTGCATTTGCATTTGCATTTGCATTTGCATAGCATTTGCTTTTGCTTCTGCTTTGCTTTGCTTTTGCTTTTTGCTGTTTGCTTATTTTTGTTTTTGCTCCATCTGTCAGCATGCTAACCTCACAGCTCCGGTATGTGCAAGGCCGGTTTCGCCGGTGACGATGCCCCGCGTGCCGTCTTCCGTAAGTCTTCCTCTGCTGCCCAACCAAAAAAGTCGTGATGCTAATCATACACAGCGTCCATTGTTGGTCGGCCCCGTCATCATGGGTCAGTATTTTCGAATATTTTCGAATCGGGATAACCCCGTCGGGCCTTGTTTTCGAGCCCAAGCTAACCAGGCAGCATCATGATCGGTATGGGCCAGAAGGACTCGTACGTCGGTGACGAGGCACAGTCGAAGCGTGGTATCCTGACTCTGCGGTACCCTATCGAGCACGGTGTCGTGACCAACTGGGACGACATGGAGAAGATCTGGCACCACACCTTTTACAACGAGCTGCGTGTGGCTCCCGAGGAGCACCCCATCCTGCTGACGGAGGCCCCCATCAACCCCAAGTCCAACCGTGAGAAGATGACCCAGATTGTGTTTGAGACCTTCAACGCGCCCGCCTTTTACGTCAACATCCAGGCCGTGCTGTCGCTGTACGCCTCCGGTCGTACCACTGGTATCGTGCTGGACTCGGGCGACGGTGTTACCCACGTCGTCCCCATCTACGAGGGTTTCGCCCTGCCCCACGCCATTGCCCGTATCGACATGGCTGGCCGTGACCTGACGGACTACCTGATGAAGATCCTGGCCGAGCGCGGCTACTCCTTCTCCACCACGGCCGAGCGTGAAATCGTTCGCGACATCAAGGAGAAGCTCTGCTACGTCGCCCTCGACTTTGAGCAGGAAATCCAGACTGCTGCCCAGAGCTCTAGCCTGGAGAAGTCGTACGAGCTTCCCGACGGCCAGGTCATCACCATTGGCAACGAGCGCTTCCGTGCCCCCGAGGCTCTGTTCCAGCCCTCGGTGCTGGGTCTGGAGAACGGTGGCATTCACGTGACCACCTTCAACTCGATCATGAAGTGCGATGTCGACGTCCGCAAGGACCTGTACCTGAACATTGTCATGGTAAGTGTGGGAGAAGAAAAGCAAAAGACAAGAAACTAGAAGCTAACCTGTCAGTCTGGTGGTACCACCATGTACCCGGGTCTGTCGGACCGTATGCAGAAGGAGATTACTGCTCTGGCCCCCTCGTCGATGAAGGTCAAGATCATTGCTCCCCCCGAGCGCAAGTACTCGGTCTGGATCGGTGGTTCCATTCTCGCCTCGCTGTCCACCTTCCAGCAGATGTGGATCTCCAAGCAGGAGTACGACGAGAGCGGTCCCTCGATTGTGCACCGCAAGTGCTTCTAAGGTGAGTTGGTTTGCTACCCTTGCGCTATCTTGATCACGACTGACAGCCAGCGTGTCACCGCCAAGATTCTCCCGCCCGCGATCCCTCCACGTCGACCCCCGCCAAGTCCAACGAGACCAGCCGCTGCGAAGCCAAGTCGGCATCTCCCGTGCCGTCCACTTTTCTCCGCTCGTCTCCTTGGTCTCCTTTTTTCATTGGGTTGCTTCACCGCTGCTGCCGTCGAGATGCCGTGCCCACTTGTTTCTCTCAGCAGGGACACTGTCGGGCTAGTCGTTTGATTTGTTTTCTTTTTCTTTAACCTTTCATTCCTCGGTTTTCGATTTGAGGTGTTAGTGGTGAGGTGTGCTGCCAGTGCCAAAGAAGGCTGGAATTTGGAGGAGATGGGAGATGGAAAAGGCTCGGGGGCATGGAATATCGTCAATGCACACCCAAGAGAAAAGAAGAGCAAAAAAACACGCTTCGGAGGTTGATCCTACAATTCACTTTTTTTATATATACTTTGGCCCCAAAACCCTTTCAAACCCCCCCCTTTTATCTACTCTTAGTCTCTTGTTTCTGTTGCTTCTCTGTTGCTGTAGTAGATTGAGTTGCCCTGTTTTTGACATTGAATGGTGTCTATTTGTAGAGGTGTGCAAGATAATATATACACATTGCTACGTATGCGTCACTTGGATTATCTGCTCGGAAGCGGCGTCCCCGGCCTCTCCTCGATCTCCCTGGTCTCCTTTGTCCTCCTCGCCCTCGCCCTCGCCCAACTTTCGATACTTGCGCCGGCTCTTTTTGGCGGCGCTGGCCCGCTTCTTGCGCTTGGCCTCGCCGACAATGGCGGTGCGGCTCTGTGCACCGTTGCGCAGCTCGTCGAGGCGGGCGGCCAGCAGCTGGCGGGCGTGGTTGCGGTTCTGCGAGCGGGAGCGGGTAGCCTGGGACTTGACGACGATGCCGGTAGGGATGTGGCGGATCTGGACGGCGGAGTTTGTTTTGTTCTAGGAGTGAGAAGAGAAGTGAGAAGAGGAGAGGAAGAGGAGAGGAAGAGGAGAGGAAGAGGAGAGGAAGAGGAGAGGAAGAGGAGAGGAAGAGGAGAGGAAGAGGAGAGGAAGAGGAGAGGAAGAGGAGAGGAGTGAGGAAAGGAGAGAAAGGAGTGAGGAGGAACGAGCGAAGCGAGGAAAAAAACTTACAATTTTTTGTCCGCCCGGTCCTGAGCCCTTGACAAACATTTCCTCGATTTCGTCTTCCGGAGGCGGTAGCGGGCGCTGGGGCATTGGCTTGAGCGAGAGCGCGGCCGAAACGGAGAGGCAGCGGGCGGAGGCGGGAGTGGCCGGAAGAGAGGCCGCGAGTACCGGAGGCCAAGTCCGGCAGGGCCGAAGCCAGAAAGGTGCTGCCGCGGCCGTCGCCACAGCCAGCCGCGGGCGGCCCAGGCGGGCCAGCACCGACAGCCTACACGCACTGCAGACGATCATGCAAAAAGAAGAGAAGGCAAAAGACGCTCGAGGCAGAGGTGAGAGGGAGATGCGTCTCGATAGCTACCGCATGACAAAGCCATGGCTGCATAACGCATAATGATTCACGTGACCGTCTAATGCATTCGGCCGTATCGGGACGGCGCTTTCTACCCCTGGCTGACATGATCCTTTTTTTGGTGCAGTCACCGACTTGCACCTTTGACCGCCCTTTATCGCTTCTTGTACGCTTTTCTTACGCCCCGTCCCGCCGTTTCCATCCTGTCGTCTTTGCTTGTCGGTCCAAGTCGTACGCAATCAATCACGCTGCTTGCCATCCAACGCTCTGCTCGCTTCTTCTCGCTCCACCGCCGCCATGTCGCTTCTCGAACGCTTCAGCAAGTGGATCCAGCTCAAGATTTACCAGTTGGAGGTCACCTACAGCGTCTACATGTTTACGCCGATAGAAAAGTTTGTTTTCTGTGAGTGGTGCCCGTCCGATGCTGCGTTTGACGGCTGGAACCCCCCCTCCTTTCTCGCTAACCGCCAGACTCGATCCTCTTCCTTCTCTTCGGCCTGACCTCGATCGCGGCCGTTCTTTACCTGCCGCAGCACATTTCCTTTATCCTGAACCGGGCGTGGTTTTACGCCAACGGCGACGGTCTCGAGGCCGCCGCCATGGCCACGGGCTCTGCAAGCGCGGCCTTGAAGGGCGTCGCCGGCGCGACCACAATGGTGCGGGAGCTGTAGAGGCAGCGCGGCCGGCCATGGACAATGACGATTTTTCTTTTGCATTTTGCGGAAGACGGAAACACGCGGCGGCAACATAATGGCAGGCCCCAAGTGTTGGCGGCGAAACGAAGCCTCGGGCTTGGAGTTTTTTTCATTTTCTCTGCCTTTTCTTTTCCCTGTCTCTGTTTCTCTCTTCTTTCCTCTCTTGCTCTCTTCCTCTCTTCTTTCCTCTCTTGCTTCTTCTTCTCTTCCTCTCACCTTTTGTATAAACATAATAGGGCATCATCAGAGAAGGATGACGATATAGATGGACGCAGCTCTTGGCAGTTGGCTTGGGGCACTTGTTTTGTCACGTCACGATGAATAGGATAACCATAATAGTAATAGGGAAAGTTCAGGCTCTCCCTGGATCATTGTTTGAGAAAGAGTCCATCCTTGATCATTGTTTAAGAGTATAAACGCCGTTTTACCTTTATATCAGTCGCCCTCCCGTGTCTTGTCCGTCTATACGTGCCCCTCGACTCGATACACTCGCAGCGACGCGTCCTCGCCAGCCACAGCCAGTTCGGCGGCGGTCTCGTCGGCGTCTTCGCCGGTGGCAGCGACGCGAGGCCGCCAAGCCAACTGCAAAACAGCTCGGGGAAGACAGAGGCTAGACGTTAGTTTCCATTGCCCCAGCCTAAAAAATCATCTTGTTGTCCACTTACTCTCTCTCCAACACGACCGTCGCCTGGACGGCCAGGGTGTCGGGGTCCAGCGACCAAAGCGACAGCTGGCCGGTCTCGGTGCCGACGGCCAGCGTCCACTGCGCACGGTGACATGTCTGGGCGAGAAAGTCGACGGCCGTGACCGGGTGGTTCATGGGGGGAAGGGTAGCCGCGAGCGAAAAGGGTTGGCGGCCTTGTTGGTGCATTTCCCCCTTTTCGCCGCTTTCACCCGGTTCGCCCTCGGCCCAAATCTTGACGAGCTTGTCGCGGCCAGCCGTGGCAAAGGCCTGTCGCTGGCCGGCCGGCGGCACGGCCCAGGCACAGTCGAGGATCATGCGGGCATGTGCCTTGGCCGTGGCCTGGAGGAGGCGATAGGTTGGGGGCTGGTCGTTGTCTGCCGCGGCCGGCTCCAGCTCATAAGCGCCCCACTGGCGGTCGCGGCCGACACTCAAGAGGAAGCGGTCGTCGGGCGAGAAGCGCAAGCGGGTGACGGTCAGGGCGTGCAGCGCCAGCGGGGGTCGGATCTCGGTCCAGCGTGTCGTCTCAAAGAGGCGCACGACGGCGTGGTTGACAGACGAGGCGCGACAGGCGCTGGCCACGACACGGCCGTCGTGGCTGGCGGCCAGGCAGCTGATCTCGTAGCCGTGGCCGTACAACTTTTCGGTCTCGGGCCAGAGGGTGCGGCGCGACAAGACGTCCTCCAAGGGGGGGTGGTCGAGGCCGTGGCCGCCTGTTTCGCCGTCGTCCTCCTGGCTGCCGCCGTCGCCCTCTGTCACGGCCTTGTTGGACAGCCCCAGGACGGGCATGTCGGCGGCCGAGGGCAGAGCCGAGACGGCGTCCCCTCCCCCTTGTTCTGACGCGTCCTGGCCGGCCATGCGGGCCAGCAGTTGCGCCACCGTTCTGGGCTCGTGGAATACGCGCATGAGCTTCTCGTCGGCGCCCGAGACAAAGTGCGTGGCGTCGAGGGCGTCGATGCAGTTGAGGTCGTAGCCGTGGATCTGGGGACGGGCCATCTCGTGCCAGTAGGCCCGGGCGGCCGCCGCTTCGCCTCCCCGTTTCCACTCAGCGTGCAGCCGCGTCGTCTGGTCGGCGCTGGTCGAGAGCAGGTACGGCGGCCGACGGTCCTCACGGCCCGGACGAGACCATGCGATGCCGGTGACGGGCGCCACATGGCCCGAGACGGCCACGGCCGGCAGCCAGCGATCCTGAGCGCCGTCGTAGTCCCAGCGGCGCCAGCTGCCTGTGCGGCAGAGGGTGATGACCGACGGCGACGGTGACGACGGCGGTCCCCAGAGGGCCGTCCAGAAACCGCCCACGCTGCCAGTGGCCGTGGTGGCGCCCTTTTCCTTGCTCAGCTCGCCCAGCCGGGCGGTCGTGACCCAGATGCCGGAGCCGGCGTCGGCCTCCCAAATGGCCAGCGAGTTGTCGGCCGAGGCCGAGAGCAGGCGAGCGGCGGACGAGGAGGCGGCTGAGGCGGCGGCCGGCCTGGATGCCCACCGCGCGCTGTAGACCCAGTCGTCGTGGCCAAAGAGCAGGGCCTCGAGCGCAACGGACCAGTCGGAGTCGGGCCCGGCCCGCACTCGGTGTGCCTTGGTCGCCGGCGAGGCCGAGACGGTCGAGGCCGAGACGGTCGAGGCCGAGGATGCCGTGCCCGGTCGCATCACTTGGGTCCCCTCGTGTACGCGCCACAGCCGAATGTACTTGTCCTGGCTGGCAGAGGCCAAGAGCAGGTCGCTGGCCGCCGAGGCCGTGTCGCTCTCCCGCGTGAAATCGAGCGACCGGATCCAGCCTTCGTGGCCGCTGAGCGTCGCCTGCAGAGCCAAGACGAGCAGACTGCCCTCGGTTTCGGTTTTCCGTGCTTGGTGTCCTGTGAATATCTGAATGCGGTTGCTGGTGCCAGCGGCTGCTAGCATCCAGGCCGTCGACGACGACGACGACGACGACAACGACGACAGGACCGTCAAGGCCAGACAAAGCGGAAAGTACCGGGGGCTGGTCGGCATGGTTTGCAAGAGCTGCAGCTGCGGGCCCGAGCCAGCTTCGGATACAGTCCAGATCTTGATGGTGGCATCAGCGGCTCCGGTCGCCACCAAGATGTCTTTTAAACGGCTGCTGCTGCTGCTGCTGGCCGATGTGATGCAATTGATAGGTCCCGCGTGGGCAGCCTCCACGGTCTGCAGACACACGCCGGTGCCATCGGCCTCGTCCACGGCCCAGAGCCGCAGCGAGCAGTCATCGCCGCCGCTCACCAGCAGCCTCCTGCCGGCCTCCCCGGCCTCTGCTCCGGCCATTCCCGGCAAGAAACGGACGGCTTTGACGGTCTGCTCATGGCCGCTCAGCAAATTCAAGACTCCGCGAGCCAAAGGATCCTGCCAATGTCAGTCTCTAATCTCTCCCGCTCTCCTCCCGCTCTCCTACCCCCCCTGCCTTACCGTCGGCCTCCACAACGCCAGATTCACTCCGGCGCCGTAACAAACGAGTCCGCCGTCGCTCCAGTCGGCCGCGGCCGTCTGCCGGTTGGCGCCAGCGGCCAAATAGGCGGCATTCACCTTGGGCGCGGTCATGGCAATGACGGAAATGGAGATTTGATTTTTTTCAATTTTATTCAATTTTATTCAATCCCGGCGCAAGGAGCCCTGCTCTCGAGGCTGATAATGATAACGTGGGGAAAAAATCAGTCTGAGGGGGACAAGGCAAGCGCTGTGATTGGCCAAAACGGGACATCTCAGGCTAGTCATTGCCAGAAGCACATGAGAGCGAAACGGCGTCTCGAGCTTTTGATCTACTTTTATTGTCCATAATTGTCTCCGTTTGAAGCCATGGATCAGCCAGCTGCTTCGGCCTCGACGCTGCCGGTGATTGTTGAGTTTTCGTGAGTTTTCGTTTCTTTTTTCTCCTTTTCTCCTTTTTTTCTTTTTTATCTTTTTTCTCTTTTTTCTCTTTTTTCTCTTTTTTTTCTCTTTTTCTCTTCTCCCTTTTTGTCTTTTTTTCCTCACATTTTCTGTGTCCAACCACTGACCAGCAGTGGCGGCCTGGAAATGCTCTTTGCCGACCGGCGCCGCCTCGACCTGGCTCTGCCGTCTCAAGAGCCGTCCGGCAAACCGGCCACCGTCGGCTTTCTCATTCGCCATCTCAGCGAAGAGGTCATGCAGGACGGCCGCAAGGAATTGTTTGTGCTGGAGGATCATCTGTAGGTACTCTTGTCTCCTTACTACCTGCCTTGTGCTCACAAACAGCCGGCCGGGCATTCTCGTCCTGATCAACGACGCCGACTGGGAACTCGAGGGAGAGGAGGCCTATGAGATCCAGAGCGGTGACAACATTTTATTTGTCTCTACGCTTCACGGCGGCTGATGGCGGACTTTACATGGCACTTGGAAGCTCTCTCTTGCTCTCTATCAGTTAAATCTGGCTGTCTATCTCAGTTAACTCTGGCTGTCTATCAGTTAATCTTGGCTGTCTATCTTTGGACTATTGGCTGTTCATTGCAGCTATCTAGTCAGGAGAAGAAGAAGCAAAAGCAAAGAAGGGATGGCAAACAGTCAAATGCAAGAAAAAAGAATCAAACAACATCACTTCCCTCGTTTGTTTTCACACGCCATCTCGAATGTGAATGCTTTCCGCGCGTATTCCATCAACGAGAGAACGAAGCGAGCGCCCTCCTCTGCCATGTTCAGCTGGGCACAAGGCAGCAGCTATCTGAAAGACGCCGATACCGATGCCATTCCAGCTCGAGACGGGGGGGCAGAGGAGCAGAATGCGTAAAGGAGAACAGCAAGAGGGTCTGGCTAGTACTGAAACCCGGAGAGGAGGTTTTGCTTTTCTTTTCTTTTTTGTTTTTGTTTGTCTTTGCTTTTCTTTTCCTTTTTTGTTTTTTTGCTTTTTGGCTTTTCTTTTCTTGTTTTTGTTTTTGCTTGCTATTTGTTTTGCTTTGCTGTATTTTCGTTCTGGACCTCAGTACATGTCTCGCTCTACTACGACCGTCATTGGCAATCATGGCATGGCTCTCGTTCTCGGGCATGCCGATGGGAGGTTTTGGTCATTACATCGTGGGACAATTTACTGGCAGCCATTCTTGAGGAGAGGGGACACTGTTGCCAATCGATTAGTAATCTGGAGAAGAAGAGGCAAGGAGCATTAATGGCTCGCCCATTCCTTTCTTTTGTCTTGACGGTGGCCGTCATTTTGACGTAATTCACGATATTGACAGACTTGGCAAATGCTCGTGACGTCGAGACAAATCTAGACCCGCTGGACAATAGCTGTTCAGCCTGGATGACTGCGATTAGAGTCCTACAAGAATGCAGTTATATCGACGATCGAACCGGTCGACTACATGTTTTGGGGCGAAAGACAGGAATGGCTGGATTATCGTCATCTTACCCCGTCAACAGTACTTTGGAGACGGATGAGATGCAGACTGCTGTCTACGAGTGTCTACGCAAGCCATTGTTGCTACAATCATCTGATAGACATTGCTGCTACGATCGCCTGATCGTAGACATTGACTCGTCTTTCTTCGGCGAATTCTGATGACAAACGACACGGGAGGAGTAGAACTGAAGATATACGACACATCTGCCAGCAGTTCGTCCTATCGACAAAGATTTGAAGAGCCATCAGATGTCAGACGGGCTAATCTGATAGACCCATTTGCCGTGTTTTCGACCAGCCACGTTATGCTAATTGGTGTATGCCATTTACTTTTGGCATCCATCTGTCACAAATCAGCTTCCAATCTACAGGACCGAAGCAGCACCAAAAACAAAGAAATGCTACGCTAGAAACGCATCACCGCCCTTTTGTTTCAGCCGATGCCTAGGAGTAGCCCGGCGCGGCGGCCGTCGCCCTCTCCGAGCAGATGAGAAAACTGGTGGATGGCCGGCACATGCTACTGGCTGTGATTACGACGGTATCCCTGTAGAGGCCAAACAACACATGAGGTAGTAACAGGACGTCCTTGTAGAGGTTACATGGCCGCCTGGATCTTTCGCGGATCTCATGGTAGCATGTGGCGAGACTGGGGTGGTATCAGAGGCTCTAGGACGACGTAGAGTAGCAGTTTGGGCGGACCAGTGGCAAAGCGAGCAGAGCTGAGGCAGAGGTAGTTGTTGGGGTGAGGCCCAACTGAATTCTGGCTGACGGCACGGCTGTCAGATGAAGCAACGGCCAAGGCCATCTGAGCGGCATGCGGTCAATGCAGACGGCACAGATGGGAGTCGGTGTGAAGGAGGGTGAGGCAGCCGTGTCGAGTAGGAGGTCGTGTCGATAGTAGGCGATATCGAGTCCGGAGATGGATTGTTTCGTCCAAACAACCGGCAGTAGTAGAATCGTTCCGATTCCGATCAAGACGTCTACACTAGAGATGGTAAACACACAAGCATGGTCAACGCATCGAGGAGTGGGGGAGATGGAAGGGAAGCCGTGAATGTACAGGGATATGCATCGTGGGGGTTCAGCTTGTGCCTCACTATTCCGTTCTGCCACTGAATCTTTTTTTATTTAGTATTTTTGTTTTATTGTTTTATTGTTTTATTGTTTTATTACTTTATACTTATTTCCTGTCCGTGCCATCTCGTGCTGCCGATTCCTACTCAACGAGGCTAACCAGTCCTGGGAAGCATATGTTGTTGGTCGTGAGGAACGGGCCGCGTCCATGTTGGTATTGGCCGGTGTCAGTCTCATAAGTGTAGACTGTCGAGGCCACTGCTCTGTGAATTCGGGCCGGAGCGGCTGGCGATCCTGGCACCCTGACCGCAGAAAAGTACTGTGCAGAGTCAACGTGATCATGCTGCTGGAGAGGAAACCGGCGCGGAATGTCTCAGGTCAGCTCAAAGGACCAAGAGACGAGACAAGAACAGAGAGACAAAACAAGGCGAGGAGGTGACATGCGCCGGGCCATGTCTGCCTGTGCCCAAATCTGCGTTGGGCTCTGGGGAAAGGTGGTGGCCAAGTTGCGGTGAAAGATGGAGGTTGCCGAAATGAAAAGCGCCGATACTATTGTATGCACTTACTCTCTACATACTACTCTACATACTACTCTACATACTACTCTACATACTACTCTACATACTACTACATACTGACTACTCTATTTCCAGTGTACACTACGTTCAATACACACACTCTGCGACAGCTCGGAAGCCTGCCGGAAGCCAATCAAGCCGTAAAGAGTGCATGGCCCTTAATTTTGGCTTGTTTGTCTGCTTTGCGCTACAAAGCTTGCGCGTTGCAAGAGCAGGGGAACGCTGGCTTTGATCCGAGCCAATGATTCTGTTTGATGATCAGAGTGCACTGGTCTCTTTGTCTATTTTTCTTCTTTTTTCCTTTTTTCCTCTTTTTTCCTCTCGACGCCGTTGCTCAGGCACAATGGCTCGTCATGATTACAGGGCAGATGGCACATGGCCGTTGCCCCTGTCATGGCTGCAGGGATCGTTGCGTCCTAGTGCATAGATGGAGCGTAGGCGACATCAGCCGCAATTTGGCTTGGGTGGCTGGCTTGGGTGCAGGCTGGGTGCAGGCTCTGATGGCAGGCTTGGGTGGCGAGGCTCCGGCTTCAGCGGCCACTGTAGTGTACACTACGGCGTAGTGAGCCCTTTCCTCGGGGATTCCGTTTCCTCGATGTTGAGATTGCGTTGTATCCCGACGGGGCCCCGGGAGAAAACAAAAATAGTTGACTGATTCCTGATCGTATTCGGACCGCATCTCTGCACCGTGCTGTCCAAAAGACTGCCCAAGCTACGGTTGAAGCCGTGCAGCTTTGCCACAGCCGGCGCGCATGGCTAGGGCAAGATTCTACACACAGCAGGGGTGATAAATAGTGTACACTACTTGAGCCGATAGTGCCTCTCAACACACTACGGCTACAGCGATTGAGATCGCCTGCTCCTTTGCAGATTCGCTTCCCTTTCTCTGAACCTGTCATTTCTCCTCTTCCCCCCTGTCCTGTCATCGTGGCCGTCCCAAGATGCCGGGAAGAAAAAGAAACAAGATGGGCGGCGGCGTTTCTGCTCTAGCCTGCTCTAATTAAAGAGGCGGGGTGGCGACATGGATGCAAGATGAAAAAAAAAGAGGCCAAGAGGCCGTCACACTGGAACCTGGCATCACCGCATCATCACCGTCACACAGCGGAGGAAAGGGGGGTGGCCGCAACGTTGGGGGGGGGGTTGACGGCTTTGGAAGCCCGGTTGACAATCGGGATTTGGTCTTTAGTGTAGAAGGCTTCCAGATACGGCACGGCAGGCAATGGGCTAAAGCTGTGCGAGGACAAGGTCGAAAAGGGAAACGAGGACAGGGTCGAGAAGGAAAAAGAAAACCGCGGGGAGAAAAACAAACAAGAGGAAGAATGGCAAAAAAGACAAAGAAAGCAGAAAAACAAAAGAAAATACATGCGAAAATAAAGAATGCAGCCACCTCTCATGTAGGTAGTCGCCGACGGATGAAATTACCCGATATGTACACGACGAATGTGACTGCACAAGCGCAGTGACGGCAGACGTCAACGCGGCTGTCCGTCAGGCTCTACAGGTAAGACAGCCTCACCGCTTCGACCAGTGTGACCACCATTTCGTCTGGACCAGGGTAAGGGGGTCTGGGGCACTGAAATCATCCCGGCTTTCTCGAGTCAGCGGCCTCCGATACGGCTGAAGCGGTGGCGGACAGTATTCTCACGAGGCCATTGTCGAGGCCGTTGTCGGGCTATGATGGCACCACGACGCAAGCAGTCTGTCATATTTACTGGAAATCATTGACCATCGGGCCGGCTCGAGGAGAATCGTCAGCCCTAGGAAGCCCTGATGGAAAAACAAAATTAAGGAGCCAAAAGCAGACTATTACGCTCGTCGTGGATACAAATTACACTTGTAACTACATGGCGTGTGCTTACCAGGGTCTCTGTCGCCGACCAGCTGGCCGGTTGAGAGGAGCAGGGGAAGGCCGACTGCGGCAACTAGCAGACACTAACCACAAGAGCCAGCACGTATTTATCACCCCTGTAGTAGATGTGGACAGAGCGGCCAGCTGCCAGGGCTCCCCCACAGAGGCGTCAAAGCAGCCAAGAAAGCAGGGGCGGAAGAGGAGAGGACAGAAGGAAAGAGACGAATGAATATGATCTGAACCGTTGTCCATGATTCTGCCGTTTTGTATTTTTTTCTTTTTCTCTTCTTTTTGCTCTTTGTTTCTTTTCTTTTCTTTTTTTCTTCCGTTTTCTCTTTTATTTTCTTTTTTCCCTTTCTCCGTTTTCTCTTTCATTTTCTTCCTTTTCTTTTTTCCCTTCCTCCGTTTCTCCTCTGCCTTTCTCCGTTCTCGGAATTCCTTTTCTGTTTCCTTTTCTTCCATTCCTATCGATACCATTCCACATCGCCATCGCTGTCTCGCATTATGCTAAACATATTGCATACCGTGCACGGCAACTACGCAAGACACACTTTCATGCCAAAAGGGGATGCTGGTCTGTTGATCAGACGGATACTCAGTAAAACACTTTAGAGACATGGCGAGACGCAAAGCGCTAAGCTACGGTGAAGGGCGGATGCCCAAGCTGGGTCGAAGAGTACAGATAAGCCAAAGCTGGGAAAGAGTACAGATAAAGCTATAAAGCTGTGATAATACAGTACACTACAAAACACAAATGCATAGGTTACATTTGTAGACGGCACACCGTTAGATATCGGCAGCAGAAAAGGAAATGGGATCCGGAACGATCGGCGAGCGGCGAGACAAAAGATACAAAGCCAGATGAACAAACGGACCAGTCAGAAGAGGAGATAGAAGCGGGCCAGTCAGAAGAGGAGAGAATAGAAACGGGCCAGTAAGAGACAGAGGAGAGAGATGAAAGGGAGCAATGCAGGGGAAACACTCGATCTCCTCTACCCGAGACATCGGAGTATTAATGAAGCAGCATAAAAGACTGCAGACACACCGAATTGGCCCCATTATTTGTGTAAGCGAGCTACAGTATAAGGCTCGCAGGACGCAAGGGGCAAATAATGAAGGAATGGACGAGTGGCAGGAATGCGGAGGGTGGAGAGAAGGGGAGGATAGAGGAGAGGGAGGAGAAAAAAAGAGAGGAAAAGAGAGAAAAGAGGAGGAGAGGGGAGAGAAGGAGAGAAGAGAGGAAAGAGGAGGAGAAAAGGAAAGAGAAAAAGAAGAGAGAAGAGGAGAGAAGAGAGAAGAGAGAAGAGAGGAGGAGAAAAAGAGGCGAGAGAAAGGAGAGAGGAAAAAAGGCGTGAGGGAGGAAAAAAGGCGAGAGGGAGGAGAGAGAAGAGAGGAAAAAAGACAAAAGAACAGCCGAAGGAGAAAACACCAGCGATACACAGACCCAGTGGACCTGATTTGCGCAGGGATCGAGGGAGAAGACGGCGGGTGTTGTGGGCTGCTAGTGAGCAGTAGCCTCTACCAGGCGGGTTTGTCTCCGGCGTCATACGATTGGCGAATGGACGACGTCGAGCAGACCGGCTTGCTTCAGTCGAGCAGACCGACTTGCTTCAGTCGAGCAGAGCCGACTTGGTGCTTGCTTCCGTCGCTTGCTTTCACTCCGTTTCACGCTTTCTTTGATTTTCCGTTTGCCCCCCCCTCTTGCCTCGGCCTCAACCAGGCCCTGTTGCCGCTGTCTGTGTACCCACTAGCTAACTGTATGTGATCGTGCTCTAGCTCGGCAGCTATCTGCCTGGCCATCTCGACTCTTAGACGCGGACCCGTCCGCCCCTGTCCGCCCGTGCCGGTGTCGTTGTTCGTCGTTTGGTGTCGTGTTTTCTTCATCCTAGTTTTGTTAGCTGGGTCTAGTCTATGCATTGTTGCTGTCTGATGCTGGCTGATTCTGCTGTTTGTTTCGCTGTCTGATTCTGCTGATTCTGTTGTCTGAATCTAATTTGTTTCTGATCTGCTTTCTGTTTCTGTTTGATTTTCACTTGTTTGATTTTTTGATTATCTCTTTCCCTTCATCTCTCCGCTCATCTCGTCCGTCTCCCCTCCCACACGTGTGCCGCATGCCCAGCACTCAGCGCCTCTGGTGGAGTCGATGCAAGATTTCTGCTAGATCACTACACATACGTATGAATAGCCCTGGACGACTGAAGGCTCCACCCCCCCTGCTTTCTCACCTCAGCTTGCTCCAAGTGCCGCATGCCTTCTGCTCGAGGTCGTCAGGTCGGAAGGGTCCTGTAGAAGCCAGCAGAAGCATCCAGGAGCACTGCCTCTGCAGCTGCTCTTGCAGTCGCCGCTGTTGCTTTGCAGTCCTCCTCGCCACCGCTGTTGCTCTTACTCGTCCGCCGACGGCCGCACCCTTTGTTCCTCGGCCCTCTCTCTGCTCCCCCAAAAGGTCCTAGAGCAGCTTAGTAGCCGTACTCTGTATTTTAAGCAGTGCCTTCTCCCCTCTTTCCAACCAGATCGATTCTTCCCAGTGGATTGGTTCAACAAGATCCCACTCATCCACTCTCCTCCGTCACTCTGGCCGTCTTTCTGGCTTAGATCCCTCCCAACTCCCGCTCGCTTTCCCCCCATCTCGCTCCTACCTCCCATCTCGCTCGCCCCATCTCACTCGCTTCTCACCCCCCATCTCGTAACCCCCTCACGCCCACCCCGGCCTTGTCTATACCCCCTCCTCCTCGTCGCCTACCCTACCTCTGCCTTGTCTCCGCTCTTCGCTCCTCCACCCAGTGTGATTGTACAGTGGACATGGACTTGTTCCCATTTGTATAAGCTTGATCTCACAAATCTCGTGGCTTGGCCTTTCTTTATATTAGCCTGCCAGGCCGCATCATGGACAGACTTGCTTGCTTTTCCCTTGGAATGCTTCTTCACTGAGCCTGCCTGTCCTGTCTGCTGAGAATCGACGAGACTGTCGGTGGAGATACGCCTCTTATTTACGTACAATCTACGTATACCTCTCGGCCCGTCGACCACTCCTCCTCTCGTTGACTCGTTCATTATTGGCTATATTTCTTCTTCCAGCTCGGTCGCCACTCCTCTTGTCTCTTTCCCTCTCTTTGTAGTTTGCTCTACTCTTCTCCTCTCTCAACCCTGCTCGCGTTTGTCTCGCATTCCTCGTCTTGAAAACGCCTCTAGCACTCCCAGGCACTATCTGCTTTGCTCGACCCGTCTTTTTACTGCACTTTGCACTCGCCAGCTCGCCTCAGTTGCCTCTTCTTTTTCTCTCTTCCCGCCATATTCAAACCCCTTCACCTGTTCCGGCTTGCTCGCTCGGTGTCACTGCCGGGCCCTTTACCGACAAGCTGGCACTCGCCGCAGCTCCCCCCGATCCTCCACACTGGGGGGCCAACCGCTGGCAACAGCCGACTTCCCATGCACAACAATATGTGCTTCTTGATGGGCCGTCCGTGATGTCCTTTGACACGCGGTCATCCGAAGCGCAACAGCAACAGCAGCAGCAGCAGCAGCAGCAGCAGCAACAACAGCAGCAACACTCTGGCTCCCTCGATCGCTCCATCATGGCCTCCAACTCTTCCTTTATGATGGGAACGGGCCCTTACGGCACACCGTCCAACATGGGAGCAGGACTTGGGGCATCCCAGCATCACCAGCATCAACAACATCAACACCCTCAACAACAAAATCATCAACATCATCAACAACACCAGCACCAACAACACCATCAACACCAACAACACCCACACCCATCGCAGCCGCTCCCCCCCTCCAGCGCCTCCTCCGCCTCGCCTCTCACCATCAACATGGCCTCGTCCTTCTCCTTTGGCATGGCCACCTCTTCGTCCATTGGCATGACCACGCCCGGACTGCCGCCGACGCTCTTGTCCACCACATCAGCCGTTTCCTCGCCCGTCGTCGGCGGCGGCGGCATCTCCATCCTGACCTCGCCCTCGCGCCGCAGCTCTCGCCGAAGCACCATTGTCTCGGTGCATGACGGCGGCCTGAACAAGTCTCCCGCCACCGCCACAGCGCCCTCGACCGACCACACGGCCACCGGCCCCCCCGGCACATCCGGCACTGACACGGCCAGCTCCACTGGGTCGGCCTCTTCGGGCGGCTCCTCTGACACCTTTCGGCCGCAGTTTTCCACGCAGGTCGACATCTTGATGCGCACCATTCAGCTGCAGGCCGAAACCGAAGCCGACGGCGATGGAGACGCTGACGGCGAAGGCGAAGGCGACGAAGAGGGCGACGACGACTCGGACCGCGAAGCCAGCCAGACGTCCACCGCGCCCGGACTCGAGAGCAAACGGCGGCGACTCTCGCGGCAGCCGTCGACCTTTTCCGACGTTCAAGGGGTATGTCGCTCGTGATTTATCTCGCTCGTGCTGACCGCTCGTGCTGACCGCCAGAAATCGGAAGCTACACAGAAACCGTTTGCCTGCACCATTCCCGGCTGCTCCATGATGTTTTGGCAAAAAACCCATCTCGAGATCCACCGCCGCTCCCACACGGGCGAGAAGCCCTATGTGAGTAGAGCCCACGTCTTGCCATGAAGCCGGCTAACGTCCAGTCCTGTCGGTTCCCCGGATGTGACGGCACCTTTTCCCAGCTCGGGAACCTTCGCGTGAGTACAGCCCCCAGACACGGCTCCAAACACGGCTGACCCCCAGACACACGAACGCCGCCACACGGGCGAGCGGCCCTTTCGATGCGACAGCTGCGGCAAACACTTTGGCCAGCGCGGCAACCTCAAGGCGCACATGAAGACGCACCTGCGCCTGCAGCCGTTTGAGTGCCGTCTCGAGGGCTGCAAGAAACGTTTTACTCAGCTCGGCAACATGAAGGCCCATCAGAACAAGTACCATGTCGGCGCGCTGCAGGCGCTGACGTCCAAGTTTGCCGCCGCTGCCGACGGGGACGCCGCCATGGCCGCCGCCATCACCCCCGAAGACCGCGAGCTGTTTGCCTACTTTGCCAGCCTCTACAAGAACAGCAACAAGGGCATCAAGGGCCGCGGCAAACACCGCCGTGTACGTCCGGCCAGTCCCAAGGGAGGCGCCGCCGCTGCCGACCTGGTCGCCAACCTCGCCGGCATGGACTCAGCCCCCGTCCAGCGGTCCCGCGCCAGCGCCGGCGGCTTTTCTCAAGGAAACGGCGGCACCGGCGCCGGCATCAACGCCGCTGTGGCTGCCGCCATGGGTCCGCCCGTCGGCCGACATCAGCACACGCTCTCGCCACCCTCCCAGGGCCTACCCGCCTCCTCGTCCTCGGCCGGCAACAACTACCTGCTCTACCCGCCCATCACGTCGTCCGTGGCCGCCGCCGCCGCCGCTGCGGCTGCCCAAGGGGGTGTTCTCGGCGTCGGAGGCGTCGGTGTCGGCGTCGGCATGAGTATGCCCTCGGCCGCCAGCTCTGCCGGCTACGCCCCCAGTCTCGGCAAGCTCATGCACGGCCCCGTCTCTGGCGGCTACCATCAACCCCAGCACCACTCCCAACAACACTCTCACCAGCACCACGGCGCTCCGTCTCTGCCGCCACCGCCACCGCCTCCCTTGCCCTCCTCGACCGGCCACGGCCTCTCTGCACATCACCCCCACGGCCACCACGCCGGCGGCCCGGGCGCCTACACAAACTACACCACCACGGCTGCCGGGCCTCACAACAGCAGCGGCAGCGGCGGTCACGGCCAGGGCGCGGCCCCCAACTCGGCTGGTCTTCCGGCTTCTCTGGCTCTTCCTCCTCCGACCTCACAGCATCAGCAGCACCAGCACCAGCAACATCATCAACCGCGTGACCATTCTCCACCACAACACCACTCACATCACCAACAGCACCAGCAAAACAGTCGCGGACCCTCGGCCGTGGGCTTTGTGTCGTACGACGAAGAACGCGGAGCCTCGGAACTGCGGTATTGCGACAATGTCTATTAATGGGGAACCGGAAGAAAGGGGGGGGCGGGAGAAGAAAGAGGAGGCCGGCATCAAAAGAAGGGGAAGCCGGGAATCAAAAGGACCGGGCTGCAAGAAGGATCGGGAATCAAAGGAAAAGGCTGGCGTAGAGGAGAAGAAACTAATATCGGGAAAGACTATTTATCTGTGACGGATTTGCAAACTGGGAGTCTTGTGGATGGTAATAACGAATGGAAGGATAAGGGTTTTGTGGTCTAGGAGTTGTTTTCTTTCTTGTTTTCTGCCTGTTGGACAGTCTACTTTGCCTTTGGTTGCTGCTTCTGGCATTTACAGCCCGATGGTCTTTCTTGTCTTTACTACTACTATTACTTATCTTGACTCTTTTATCCTTTTCTTGTCCTGTCTTTATTACTTACTATTACTTATCTTGACTCCTTTATCCTTTTCAGTATAGCCAGCTACACCAACAGTATAATCACAATGTTTTTGCTTTCTCTTCCTTTTATTTTCTTTTATTTCCTTTTATTCCCCTTTTCAACTCCATTTGTCTCCTTTGTTTCTTCCTCTTCTCGTGCATCAAGCCCAACGGTTGGCTTTGTGGTTGCTTATGCTAGAAATCTCAAACATACTTATCGATGTGCTTCCCATATCTACATTATTGACGCCCCGTCATTCCGTCTCCGCCTCTGCCCATCCCGGCAGCTTGGCCTTGACGTTTTCGTAGACCAGAAACGTGACCCATGTGGCCGGCAGCACGCGCACCATACTGGGCAGCAGTCCGCGATAGAACCCACGCAAGCCGTCGTCGTGCCAGAGCCGAGCCGCCACGCCGGCGACGCCGCGGCCGTGCTGCGATTCGGCATCGTACGTCTGCAGGCGGCTGCGCACCACCTGGTAGGGGTAGGTGGCGGCGCTGGCCACAAGTTTGGAGGCGGTGGCAGCGACAAAGGTCGATTCGTTGGCGTTGGTGTTGTTGCTGCTGCCGCTGCCGCCCATCCATCCCCGTAACGGCTCGTACACGGCAAACTGCACCGCTCCGTGGCTCACCCCCAACAGGCTCATGCCCAGCCCCCGGTAAAAGCCTCGGACCCCTTCGGCACGCAGCACCTGCGCCGCTCCCGCCGCCATGCTCGGGTACGCCCCCGCCGCCTCCCGGTCCGACGCCAGCATGCGCGTCTTGAGCACCCACAGCGGGTTCGTCAGCACCTGCACGCCCAGCCCAGCCAGCCCCGAGGCCACAAAGTAGTCGCCCGGCGAGAGCGCGCCCGAGTCCGGCTGGCGCCAGCGCCGCAGTCCGGCTTCGACGCGCGACTTGAAGAAGAAAAAGGACGCCCAGCTGCTGGCGTTGCCGAGCAGGTTCGGCGTCAGCCCGCGGTATAGCGCCGACAGCGGCCGGGGCGACGCCGCCAGGCCCTGCAAGACGGCCACGGCCGACGTGCTTCCGTGAGCAGACCGAGAAACTAGGCTGTGAGTCGCGGAACAACCAACATAGCATTTCAAATCACCCACCCTGCAACCGCGTCTTGACAATGTCCAGCGGGTGCACCACCAGCGTCGCCATCGTGCCCGCGCTCAGACCGGCTGCAGCCTCGACGAAGCCGGGAGACAGCCAAGAGTGTCTGGCATTCTGGCCATGACGAGCGGCGTCGCCGGCGGAAGAGGTCATATAGAGTTCAAGAGGGCGGCCGTCGAGGATGCTCAAACTGGACAGACGGCCGGCATGTCGGCAATTACGGGAAAAGAGTGGCGGGTTTATAACGGTTCAGATCCGGCCGTGACCGAGATACTTGCTGGAAGAGGGCCGTTGTGCCTCCGAAACCATTCTTCCTAATATGGCTTATGATGAGAAAAAAAAGATGACTAATCAGAAGACATAAGGCAAACCAACAAGACGGCAACGAACACGACTACGAGCGCCTTCTTTTTCAACAGAGTGGTATATTTTCTGCGGAAGGGGGACACCAATCGGTGCACACAGAGACGCCTCGCTGGAAAGGCCTCCGTCTCTCTGCTTGTGCCAGCACGAGGTTTGCCTGAAGCCTGTTGCACCCGCCAAGTTATATAGTACTATACATTTGCTTCCTCTTTCTCTTCCTTTTGCTTGATTTGCCTTTCCAGTGGGACCCTCCCAAATAAACGCCTCTTCTGATCCATTGTTGCAAACGTTACATCCATCGTGTCTTTCTCTTTGCGGTATCGTCATCGGGTGCTCTGGCAGCCGGGCGTCTACGAAAGCGGCGACAGGAGGCTGATTGTGAGTGAGCAGTTCAAAAAAAAGAGAAAAGAGAAAAAAGAGAGAAAAGAGAAAAAAGAGAGAAAACAGAAAAAACAGAGAAAGGAGATAACAAGAGTAATTCAAAAAGAAGGAGAGAAACACGTACCGGATCAAAGGTGGCCGCGGCTCGCTCCGAGTGTAGCCTGGTTCTTGTCAGTATGGCTAAAACTCTACGACAGCCAAGCGTATTTCTATCTATCACATACCCAGATAGACAATCAGGGGAAGGTAGCCACTGTAAAATGTTAGCTTTAAGCGAGCATTACAGACGCTTCGAACCGCTTCATCCAGATGCTGGGACTTACTAGTGAATGACCACGCGCGACAGGTCAATGATACGGCCAATGCGCTCCTGTAAAAGGTCAGATTTATGCAAAGACGGAAGAGAGTAAAAGAAATCAAGCCGACGAGAGAGAGATATCGATATCTCAAAAAGTCGTTTCTTTCCGTACCTTGGACTCTTCTGAGAGGGTAAGCATCTTGGCTGGATGGTGCGTCCGTTCTGTCAAAAGTTAGTAAAGGGCAAGCAGAAGCGAGTAGGCTGCCACCAGAACGTGTACATACATTGTATGCCCTGGGCCGTCAAACTCAAGCGTCTGCAGTGCGCAAGTTGGCGCTGGGACGAAGAAATTTAGCTATGCCGGTGATAATGCGTTCAGAGTGGGGCGGTGGATTAATATTTGTCCGGCCTTTTTCTGTCCCCAGCGCGCGTCACAGCGGTCTGGCCGCAAAAATAGCTATCCCCAGATTTTGGCTTTGCAGCTTTGCAGCATCGCAGTACTCAGCACCCAGCACAGCCCAGCCACGGCCGGACCCCGTTACCCGTGCTGGCTTGCCTCTTTACCAGAATAAATACAGACGACCAAGCGACAGACGCGCAGAAACAGTAGAGAAGAAGCAGCGTCTCGGTCCATCGACTCTTACGAAACGAACACCATCCTTTGACCGGTTGAGCTTCATCGACCTCGCCGCTCCAAGAAAACGAGACCGGGCTTCCCAACGGGGCTTGCCCCTGCTCGGACACGCGCTTCGATACAGAGACTTGTCTTCCGGACCTTTTCTTCCTCCTTCCCCCCTTTTCTACTCACCTCTTCCCCCCCCCTCTTACTCACCATGGCTTCCGTCCGCCACTGGGAACAAAACAAGGAGGCCACCGTCTATGTCGGCAACCTGGACGAGCGCTTCGACGAGGCGCTCATGTGGGAGCTCATGACACAAATGGGCCCCGTCGTCAACGTGCACATGCCCATGGACCGTGTCTCCCGCCTGCACCAGGGTTTCGGCTTCGTCGAGTTTGACACCACCGAGTCCGCCGACTACGCCGGCCGCTGCCTCAACGGCGTCCGCCTTTTTGGCAAGCCCATCCGCGTCAACAAGGCCAGCGCCGACCGCCAGCGCGCCACCGACATTGGCGCCGAACTCTTTGTCAACAATCTCGACCCCCAGGTCGACGAAAAGATTTTATACGACACCTTTGCCCAGTTTGGCCGCCTCGTCGCGCCTCCCAACGTTGTGCGCGACCAGAACAACGTCTCCAAGGGCTACGGCTTTGTCAGCTTTGACAGCTTCGAGGCCTCTGACACTGCCCGCGACGCCATGCACGGCCAGTACCTGCTGAGCAAGCAGATCGTCGTCGAGTACGCCTACAAGAAAGACGGTCGCGGCGAGCGCCACGGCGACGAGGCCGAGCGCAAGCTGGCCGCCGAGGGCAAGAAACACAATATTGTGCCCGAAATCCAACCCCTGCCCCCGGCCTTTCTCATGAGCCGGCCGGCTCCCATGAGCAACGGCGTCGGTCCCGGCCTCGGCCTCGGCCCCAACGGAATGCTCCCGCCGCCCATGCGCACAGGAGCCAACGCGGTCGGCCCTATGCCTGGCGCCGCCGGTTTTGGTCCTGGTGCGCTTGGTGGTTTGGGTGCCCTGCCCTCCCGCTCGGCCGCCGGCTTCCACCCCTCGCGGCAACAGCAGGCTCCTCCGGGTGCCTACAACGGCGTGGTGCCCGGCATGGGAATGCCGCAGCAGCAGCAGCAGCCAGCACCGCCAGTATCGCTGCCTCCGGGATTTGCTGCCAACCGTGCGGCTGGCGTTTCCTCTCCTCTTCCTGCCGGCCCGGCTATCGGCCCCCCCGGCGGCGCCGTGAACAACCGGGCAACACCGCCCGTCGGTCTGCCAGCACGGCCACCTCCCGGCGGCCCGTCTTCCGGCTTCCGCAACGGCGTTCCTCTGCCGCCCGGCTTTGCCGCTGGAGCCAATAGTGCCGCCATGGTGCCGCCGCCCGGCGCGCCAGGAGCTGCCGGGAGCTACAGCAATATGCCGCCGCCGCCGCCGCCAGCAGGATTTGGGCGGCGGTAGGCTCGCTGGTATGTGGCGGTGCTGTTTGCTTCTCCAAAAGACTGCGACGGTTTGTTTCCCTCGGAAAAAAGGCATGAGCGTTTTATTTGTTTTGTCACGGAAATGGTTTGGACCACATTTGATTGGTCATTTTGCCATTGAGTGTATATCAACTTTTCTGCCTACATTTGTACAATATTAATACCATGATTCCATAACGGTGCAGAGAATGGTGGAAAGGGCAGTCTTCAAATGCTGCCGGCTGTTGCAGACGGTACACAAGAAAACCAACAAATCAAAGGCGGCAGCGGCGTGCCGCGTGCAACACACCATCTCTCTCCCCAACTGCACAAGTGCTTTGTATATGTACGTCCACCGTCGCGGCCGTCGCGGCACTGGACGTTGCCGGCTCCAGCTTTGCTCGTTTTCTCGGTGTGCCAGCGAGTATGACTATTGGCTTCTGCCAACACACGGCGGCCTCTCTTTGCGGTTGTGTGAGCATGTGCAGAGACCACAGACGCAGCAGACAACCAGAAGCAGCCAAATGTGATCAATCACCCGGAGACGGCAACTATACCGAGAGTGCAACCGTTTCTGCATCATGTCTTCCTGTCTAGTCTCTCCCGTCTGGTCGACTCCGGCCTTTGCAGAGCGAATCTCGTGTCGCCGCAAAAGACAACGTCCACCATTCTCCTTGCTTTTTCTTTCTCCGCCAGCCATGCATTTCTTCTTCATTTTAGCCCCCCTTCTCTCTCCTGCCTCGCTTGCTCCCCCTTTGAGCTCTGGCCAAATCGCCTTCCTTCTGGTGTCCTGCATGACGGCTCCTGCAAGGCCCTCGTTTAGGCAACTGGAGCGCATATCGGCAGCCACTGGTGGCTACAAAGCAGTAAACGGGACCAACCCGCCAGTAAGCCTGCTCCCCTTTTCTCTCCTGACCTTTTGTCGGGCTTTTCCATGGTCGCCGTCTTCGGATCCGTGTCGTATGCAAAAACCCGTGAGAGAACACTGCTTGCTGCTTTGCTGCTGCTGCTTGGCCAGAATGGCCACAGGTCTTTTATTGCCGCACTGGCCCGTCTGCTTACAGGCGCTTTTCGCGCATATGCGTGTGACGTCAGCAGACGATGGGGCCTTTGAGGGCAAAGACAGAAGGGCTCTGCAGCTGCTGGAAAGAAAGAAAATCACGTAATGGCTTGCAGATGCACAGTGAACTGGCAGCGGCCGAGACAGGAAAGCTGATAGGCGAATAAGTAATAAAATCGAAATAGAGAAAACACAAGACAATGGAAATTACAAGACTACCTCTTTGGGAGTAACTCTGGAAAGTGCAACTGCAACACTGCAAGTTGTGGGCCCACGAGGCAGCTGACACCAGGATGCATTTCCCAAGCAGTCGTAGCTTCCTTTCATGGCAGTGCATGAGATTCAGCCATACGACCAGAAACGGGCAACAGTAGCATCAGGAGCTGTATGGCCGCCGGCCGGCGTTGCCAGGTGTAGGCAACGACACAGTCAGCGATGCTCAATGCAAGAGACTGCCGCGACGCCATGTAGCACAAGGCACAGTACAGTACGCTTTGATACCCACTACGGCGTATCTACTCCGTAGTTCACATGAACGGCAACGTTTGCCAGAGGGGCCCGCTTTTCACAAGCGCGAGGCTCTGTACGAGGTCAAGCATTAGGGTCAAAATCAGGCAATGAAAAGAAGAACAAAACAGAACAGAAGAAAGGAGAAAGACGGGGGTAACGAAACTGCAATATGATGTTCCCAATTAGTATGGCCCTTGTCATTGTGTACTACAACAACGGGACGACCTCGACTACCACCAGCGGAAGGCTTAAATGGAAAGTTGGTTATTGGAATGAACAATGACAGGAAAACACGACCACTCAACCCACTCAACCCACCACCAGGACTGGCGCAGGTACACTGAACATTCCACTCGCCGGACGGGGGCATCTAGCAAACATAGTAGAGCAATAGACCACCTGTTCGTAGTAAAAATAGAACACGGCGTAGTGTAGGGAGGACGGAATGCAGCGCATATATTAGTACGAGTCTAGATGAAAGACTGACAGCGGAAGCTGTCTTGATCCACACGAGACAACTGAAGCAGACTGAAAGACTGAACTAACTTCAGCATGCAGCCCGGTAGGCCGCCGGTGAAACGAACGGCTCAAGCTTAAGAGCCCAAAAGGCCAGGAACGGTGCCGTTACTGTGGAGCGACTGAAGGGATACTTGTCGCTTCATACGAGACATTGTGCTTTGTTGCCAACAATGCCGGATTTGCACAGTACGCACCGAAAAATACAAGACAGCTCGGCGCCAGCCGGAGGCCAAGCGTATGGCACCCGCCTGTCATTGGGCGCAGACGGAGACGGGTGTGAGACAGCGAGAGCCATGCATTATGCAACTCAAAAATCCGCTGAAATAGGAGGAACAGGCAAAAAGGGCTCGGAATGAGGGCACTGTCAGCAGTATCAAGTGTAAATACAGAAAAGAACTAAGAAACGTCACTCGTTACTTCCTGTTGGGTCGTTTGGGACAGACAGCTCAAGCAGCCGCGAATCTGGGAACAGTCTTCATGCAGCTCTGCCGCCAATAATTTAGTGCATGGCTTGGAATGCAGTTTCCTGCCTCGAAAAAAGAGCACGCTTTTTCTCGCCGGTCGGTCACAGTGTGTCTTTCCTTGCCTTTTGCAGCCGCCAGATACGGCCACGCCGTCCCTTTGCTGAGCCAATGATCAAGGCCAATTGGCTCTCTCTCTAACTTCTCCGCCACCCTCTTCTATCCCGCCAGAATGGCCCCGCTTTTTTGAGCTTGACGCTTTCTCGGGCACCTGCGTCACACCTGCTCTGCCGTCGTTTTCTTCTTGCTTCTGCTTTTCTAGTGCAGTGTATTGGACCTTTGCATTATTGACACCCCTCTACACTACAGTCAAGTACACGGGGCCAATTATTCCCAGTGGTCCTCAGCGACCCATTCTTTTTTCCCCAACCGCACAGATGGGACTAGCGCGCATCTGTGCCGGTCATGAGACCTCCTAAAAAAGCCGCCTAGGCCAAAGAGAACAGACAATACTGAAAAAACAAAGCCCTTTTTCGCTTCATGCAGTGCCAAGGTATGTACACTACTTGCCGTGCTAACTCGTTACACTAGCTACTGCCGGAAGTACGACGTACGGAGTACACTTTACCTCCTGCACAAAAAGCCACGGGCCTAGCACAATCTAGCGGGCAGCCTTTCCTGCCATGTGAGCAGGCGACTAACGCCTCGCGTCGGAACGGGCTTATTGCAGTTGCGTTTCCAGGCTTATGCTGGGATTTTTCTGCTGTCATTGGGCCTGTTATAGTGCGCCTTTAGCGTAACGGACATTCTTCCGAACAATGTACAGAAGCGGCACACAGCCCGTTTCCCATCGAGTATAAAGCAGTTAGTTACTCGCCAAAAAGACAGACTTCGTATTGGTCGGCTACCGTGCCCTAACCCTTTGAAGACGCCCACGGCCGGAGAAAGCATACAGCGTATTTTGCTTAATTCTGCTTTTTCGAATTGACCCCTTCAAAGTGCGCAAGCCCCGTTGATCATGGGGATATGCGAGTAATAATAGCTACATGCAGCAGATATACTTGGCTGAGGTAGGAATGAGAGCGCAATCGTGATAGTAGTAAACGCTCAAAAGCATGCCCCTCTTTTCGTAGTAAAAGTAATATGGGCCTCCTGCCCACTCGTCGAGCTTATCAACTTTGGCCTCCTCTGTAGCCACGAGGGCCCATGTGGCTTGCTGAGTTTTTCGCCATGGGCGGTCGTATTGGCGAGACACGAAAAGACAAATTTGTTCGGCATGCCGACGCAAGAATATCGGCGCTATATATTTCTCATGAGATTGTCGGGTTCGCATGCGACGATCAGGCGCCAACGGGCAGCAGCAAATAGCACGGCAAAGCGCTCATTGCATCCAAGGGGAAAAGGGGCATCCCATCTCTCGCGCCTTTCGTTTTGCTCTCTCTTCTGTCTGGCTCGGCAGCCGGCAGGTGATTTTTTGCGATTTAGCGCCTGGCCCGCCTAAAAAAAGAAGCACATGATCCCCGTAAAATGGAGACCAACTGATACGACTAGAAATCGCATTTAAAATAAATTAAATATAAAGGGAATAAAAACAATGGTACCTAACCTGCGCCGCCCTGATTGGTTGGCTGGCCACGGACTCCTGACCTCACCCAAGGCTCGACGCGAGAGGCAAAATGCCAAGAAGAAGAAAACATGCTGCTTTTATGGGCAAAAGCGCTCATGCCGCGAACAAACGTCTCGCTGCTGCCCGATCCTGTAACAGCGAGTGCCCTTGCTCTGCCCTGACAGCGCGAGATCTTGCCATAGAGTTAGCCTCATCTGCTTCATATGATAGGTCGTGCACCTCGAACCTTCCCTCTCTGCTATTGACTCAGCAGAGCCGCCTTCTCCATTTGGTCCCCTCCTGGAGACCAACAAGGAAAGAGAGCCTTGCGGGCGGGTTGGCTTGTAACCGACTCATAGCACAGCGGTCGTAGACGTCCATTGTCGCTGCTGCAGGACTCTGTTTCTTCTGCGTCAGCGCTTTGCCATAGCCTTGCCGCGCCTCGCTACTACGTACAAAATCCCGTCGAAGCACGGCCGCAACGCGGTACAACGCGATACAGCGCAGGCAGGAAGCAGGAGCAGACAAGCAGACAAGCAAACAAGCACAAGCACAAGCAGACAAATAGCATCGGCCACTTTAGCGCTTCCTTCTGCCGCCCCCCAAACCGCGCCCCTTAAACCCAGGTGCTCTTCTGACCTGGAAAGATTCTGGCCCGGCATCACGTCACAAACTGCCAGCAAACCGCCCCATCCTTTTCTTGCCTCACCGTTTTGCCAGCTGTCCTGCGTTCATAGCTGTATCACTGCTGCGCTGACTCTTCTCTGCGCCTTGTAGAGTGCATTCGACCGATTCATCCTTCTGTTTCATCTTTATCTATTTACCTTGCTCACTCTTTTTTCTTCTTTGTCTCACCATCTCTGACCTCTTACTCGCGTCTTTTTCTCCTTTCCTCTTCCTTTATCTCTTTTCTCCTTCTCTCTTCCCTTCTTCCATTTGCCTTCTTGCCGTCCACTTCAACCCCTCGAACCCGTGCCCCTAACCGCCCCGCAAAGACCTGGCCAACGTCAGCGCACCACCATGCCTCTTTAGACACAAGCTTGGCAACCTCGATCGCTTACCTCGACCCTTCCCGCCTTGACGACTACGAGACGTCCTGCATCATTCTGCAGCACCCTGCATTTTCCCAAACGTCTGCATATACTCACAACAGCATCCCAGTCCGTTGCCGCATACCACATCACACTCGACCGCCTCTCATTTTCTCGCGCCGCGTTCTCTTCTTTGTCCAAACTTTCTCCCAAGGCACACCCAACTCTTACCTCAGGCCGTTTTGCCTCCTGTGTCTCCCGTCTCCCGCCGATCAATCCCTACGTCGTATTGTCGTCTATTTTATTCTATTTTTATTAGCTGGTTCATTTATTGCTGAGGCGGCTTCGGACTGCCACAGCCCAAACCCTCCCGGTCCCGTGCTTCCCAGAAGAGCCTGTCAGAATCCTCCTCACGTCCCGTTCTTGTTGCAGAGCTTAACCTCTTTCTCGTCGTTTTCTGAGCGTCATCTGCCGAGCCGGTTCCCGCCAACAAAAACAGGCTAGAGTCTACAAGCGTGAATGTGAGTCTCAAGTTGCTTTCTATAATTGACGAGTTTGCTTCTTTTCACCCTCCTCGCCGCCTCTACGTCTGTATTTTTTCATGACATTCTTTCCCAATTTGGCTGCCTTTACCCTTCCCTTCAAGCTCTACCAGCTACTCTCCGCTTCGGGTCAGTGCTTTCCAAACTGCGCTTCATCGTACCGACATCACCACAGTTTCGCAAGGGTCGGCGTATGGTTGAGGTGCGGTTCATGCGCACACGCTTCATGGATCTTGGCTTGCCGTCCTTTGGTTGCTTATGGTGCCTACTGGGATGGCATTGACTCGGGCCTAGCTGCCGGGCCGGCGGTTTCCTGGCGGTTCCCAGTGCGCCCGGGGAACGAGCTTCGCGTCCGGCCTCAGCTCTGGCATTCGGCGACGGAGTACCTGGAAGCTAGCTGTATATACGGTATGCGCTAGTGTGCTGCGTAATCCACTACGAGCTTGGGACCGTCTCCGCTGCCAGCGGGGGTCACCCGCACCGGTCGTTGGCTCTTTCCTGGCGGCCGGCGGTGCAGAAGCAGAACATTAGTGGACCTGCCATAGCAACACTATTACCAACACCGCCTCGCAGCGCCCCGCTTTTCTCCACCGTCCGTCCGCGCTACAGCACACCACAGATCACCGGAGATCACTACAAGCCACCCACCCTACCCAGCAAGCTCCCCTCTCCCCTCCCCAGCCCCCAGCGTCCACAGGCCGGCGCGTCCTTCAGTGCCCCAGTGCCCCTCCGGCGCCCCAGCACCCTGCTGGAAGAGCAAACATCGCCTGCCACAAAAAGTCTTGCATTGCTTGCTGCCTCCCCTCTTTCGTTCCTTCCCTCTTTAACCTCTTCCCCCCGCCATCGTCGACCTCCCGCCCGCTTTTTTTCCAACTATCCCCGGCTACGAGTACCATCGCTCGATTCTCATCATCCCTCTCATCCCTTCTCTCCTTCCTCCCTCGCTCTGTTCCTCGCTACCTTTCTTTCCCATCGCGGCTTCCAAGACACAACCAACACGCCCGAGTCTGACACCACTGGTACGTCGTCTGGCCCGTCTTCCAGCCCACGTTGAGCTTGTTGTGCAGGGCTCCTTCCCTCTTCTTCCTTGGCCCAGCCCTCAGCCCACAGCACCCCGACTCGCCCAGAAGTCGGCGTACTTTGTACCTCAACTACCTTTCCACTCACCCTCAACCACTTCAACCACTAACCACAGCTTCTTCCCCGCCCCTCCGTCACCAATCCCTTTTCTCTTTCCTCGCCCTTCCTGTTTTTTTTTCCACTTCCCTCTCTTTCCCTTTCCTTTCAACATCAGGCTAGCCCCCCCAAGACCAAGTCGCACGACTACTACTTTCCCAGGTTCCTGTTTTGGCCGCTTTTCCTCTTTTTCTTCCTTCTCGAACACATTCTCGTTTGCTTCCTTTGCCGTGCTCTATCCTACTGCCGCAGCTCTCATTCTGCACCTCTGCGCCTCTGCACTCGCTTTGCTCTGCGCCTCTCCACAATTTTGCCAGGAAAACAGCCGCTGAATGTCCTAGAGTAGATTAGAAGCCCTTTTCCGCTTTTGCCCACTCGCCAACGCCTTTCGACAGCTTCCTCTCACCCCCCCGTCCTCCCTCCCTTTTAACGCCCACGAAACAGCACCACAGCTCAATTGTCTTCTTGGACCGACCTGCTCTTCGAAACAGTGACGAGCCCCAATCTCACACGCTTCATTCCGTTATCGCCAACGACCAGCTCAACAGCTGTTTGCTCTATCCAACACGGCCGCTTTAACGTCTCCAGCATTGCGTTTTGCTTGCTGCTGCTGTGACACCTCCCAACACCACGCCGTAGCCTTTCTGGATCACCGGTAGCAGCCGCTTGCCAACAGCCGCCGCTCTCGACCATGTCGCAGAATCGGCCGTCAGCCTTTAACAATTTGCGGATGGGGGGTAAGTTGCCGTTTTTTGAGATTGCGGGGTTCGCTTGGATCCGCTGCTTTAGAAGAAATTTGTGCGATTTTCGGCGCGCATGGCTGACCATTGTTTCTTTTCTTTCTGCACACAGAAGTCGTCCGCGAAAAAGTACAAGATGGCATCACGGGAGAGACTCGGGACTTGCAATACACCCAATGCAAGATTGTCGGTAACGGCTCCTTTGGCGTGGTCTTCCAGACAAAGCTGTCTCCCTCCAACGAGGATGCTGCCATCAAACGCGTCTTACAGGACAAACGGTTTAAGGTGTGTTGTCCCTCGCGTGTACGGCTTTTGGAAAATACTGACGGCGCTGCAGAACCGCGAACTCCAGATCATGAGAATCGTTCGGCACCCCAACATTGTGCAGCTAAAGGCCTTTTACTATTCCAATGGGGAGCGTGTGAGTTCTTTTTCTTAACAAGACGTTACCACCTTCCAACATAATCACTAACTTCCTTTAGAAAGACGAGGTGTACCTGAACCTTGTTCAAGAATTCGTCCCCGAGACGGTCTACCGCGCCTCGCGTTTCTTCAACAAGCTGAAGACGACCATGCCGACGCTCGAAGTCAAGCTGTACACTTACCAGCTCTTCCGCGCCCTGGCGTACATTCACTCGCAAGGAATCTGCCACCGTGACATTAAGCCGCAGAATCTCCTTCTCGACCCCACCACGGGCGTGCTCAAGCTATGCGACTTTGGCAGCGCCAAGATCCTGGTCGAGAACGAGCCCAACGTGTCGTACATTTGTTCTCGGTACTACCGTGCGCCCGAGCTGATTTTCGGCGCCACCAACTACACCACGAAAATCGGTGCGTTCTTTCTCGAGTAAAACACTTTGGGTTCCCATGCTAACAAACCAGATGTCTGGTCAACTGGCTGTGTCATGGCAGAGTTGATGCTGGGCCAGCCGCTCTTCCCGGGCGACTCTGGCATCGACCAGTTGGTGGAAATCATCAAGATTCTCGGTACACCGACCCGGGAGCAGATCCGGACCATGAACCCCAACTACATGGAGCACAAGTTCCCGCAAATCAAGCCGCACCCCTTCAACAAGGTTCTGCGCAAGGCCGATGCGAATGCCCTCGATCTGATCGCCCGCCTCCTAGAATACACCCCGACTGAGCGGCTGGCCGCCATCGATGCCATGGTTCATCCCTTCTTCGACGAGCTTCGGGACCCGAACACGAAGCTGCCGGACTCGAGACACCAAACACACACCCTGCGGGACTTGCCGCCGCTGTTCAACTTTTCTCGGCACGGTAAGCTATCCGCCGTCTACCTCGCTGACTGTGGCCCATATTAACTATTTAGAACTGTCCATCCAACCGGCTTTGAACCCAAAGCTAGTGCCTGCCCACATCCGCCCGGTTCTCCAAGCACAAGGCTTGGATATCGACAACTTCACGCCGATGACGAAGCAGGAGATGATGGCTAAACTCGATTGAGAGCCAGTGTCTGATTTCCGGTGCTCTCCTTTCCAACTCATCCCACTGTGTAAATCGGTAGCACCAGCAGCGGCAGCATTAGCGGCGGCAGTGGCAGCGACGGCAGCGACAGCAGTGGCCAACGGCGACCAATGGCGACCGGCGGCAGCGAAAACCCCCTCTTGCACCAGCCCTACTGTCTTCCCTGTCCGCCCAGAGTCTCCCTCAGCACTGTCACGCCCGAAAAGATATGGTCCCGTCTCTTCCACCTCCCATCACCAATCCGCCTTCTTTTCCTACTTTACTCGCCGTCTCAATCAACTCAGCCGCCTCCCCCCCTTCTTTCTCTCCCTCTTGCTCTTGTTCTTCCCTTGATGTCCAGGGCAAAGATTCAGGTGCTTAGTACAAAGTGCTGCAGAAGTGCAACTTCTTTGTGCATAGCTTCCACGCCCGGTGATAAGGTGTCTTGGGATCCTGATCAGAGCCGACGCACACTTCTGTTCTCGCATGTGTGGCATGTACCAACCCTTTGGCCAGCCACCGCTTGTTTCGTTGGCTTCGTTTAGGCATAAAAGCTTGTACGGGTTGATGTAGCTGGTCTGAAACACAAGGCGTGCTTGCGAAGCACTCGTTGGGTTTCGGATACGTCAGCTGCGATCGAGGGGAACCAATGCATCGCCATCACCTGTCATGGTTGTGGCATCGCACCGGTAGGATTGTCGAAGGGCAGGAGCAAAATATGCGTTGGGGGGCGTTTGTGTCTTTTCTCCCTGGCCTCTTTTCTTTCTGTCTATTTTTTTTCTCTAGATTTCCATTTCTGCATCACGACTTGCAATGGCCTTAGTTTGTTTGAGATATTTCGTATACCTTCTGTATGGGTTTACACTTGCGCTTGGTTGTTGCTTTGTCTTGAGATTTGTTCTTTCATTCGGTTTTCATTTCACGATCTCCTTTTTTCACCTCGGCAATGTCAGCGAGACAGATGGACTCGATGCACACCGCTGGCTGACCTTGCCCCGTTGACTTTGTGCTTTCGTTTATATCTTCTTTTGCTTCCCACGCTCGTTTATTTCAGTTTCTGCGGCCATGGTGGTTCCCAAAGACCACGTATGTGCTTGACTTTGTGCGGCAAAAAAGGGTTTGGACAAAACATAAGGAAAACATCCGGATAAGGAATGCTGATATGGAGAAGCAGCAGGGCGGAGGACTGTCTGATTTTACGAAAATGAGGAAAGGAAGACAAGAAAGCGCAAGGACTATGTAGAAGAAGATTTTGATGATACTTATGGACGCAGTCGATGGTGAAGTCTCACGGGTCTAGATTACGAGAAGCGTAGTTATTAGAAGCCAGTGTGCTTGAATAGTGCCTAAAATACAAGGCATAAAGATAAACGGGGCCACTGCATAAGGCCTTGCATCAAACTTTCGCGGCTAGCGCTATGGGATCCCTAACAACGCGATCCAGGAAAACAGCTTTCTTGTGAGCACTGCTCAGTTAATATATTCATTCGTTTTTGTCTGCTCCGTGATCTCTTATTACCGAATCTCATTGAATAGCTTTGAAAGCTTTGTTGAGAGTCCACATTGACAGGTACACGACCTCGGGCAGAACAAAGCATCGCCAACAACGCAGTCAACGCGACGCGCAAACGGGCCAAACACCGGACTCGACATCGAAGCTATGGCGGATTACGACAGACGGGGGAACGGTGGATACAACAACCGCAAGCGGCGGTATCGAGGTGAGTGGGAGAGATGAGAGATGGAGAGGAGAGATGAGAGAAGAGAGAGCCAGAAAAAGACTGACAACAAAGATGATGACAACAATGACTACCGGGCGCAGCAGCGGCGGCGCCACGACGTTCCGGTGCCGCTGCGGATCCGGCGACAGCTGCTGTCGCTGGCAGAGTCGCCGTTGCGGCAGTGGCACGACGACGCGGTAGTGCTGGCGCGGCTGGTGGCGGACAATGACGACGACGGGCCGGTGCGCGAGGGCTTTGTGACGCTCGCCTGCCAGCTGGTATGCGAGCAGCCGCTCAAGACGCCGTTTGTGGCGGGCGTGCTGCTGGCGGTCAACGCGCTGAAGCCGGCGGTGGTGCAGGAGGTGCTGCGGCACGTGGCGGCGGCGACGGAGCGGGCCATGGCGGCGGGTCTGTGGCGCGACGTCAAGCTGCAGCTGCGGCTGCTGGCCTGCCTGCAGACGTGCCTGGAGGGCGATGGCCTGTTCCCGCTGCTGGACACGCTCTTTACGCGCGCCGGGGACCTGCAGATGGCCAGTTCCGACGACGTGGTGGGCACGGAGCTGGTCAAGATCATTTTGCTGACCATTCCGTACATTATGGCGGCGGCGGGCCCGGCGGGCACGGCGGAGCAGCAGCAGCAGCTGCAGCAGCTGGCCGTGGACCTGATGGAGAAGACGGAGGTGATTGCGTCGGAGCCGCACGCGCTGCAGAAGCTAATGGACCCGTACCACCACCACGGCGGCGGCATTGAGGCTGACGCGGCGGACGTGTCGGCGCCGGTGCCGGCGGAGAGTTTTATTGCGCTGCTACAGCGGCAGCTGCAGGCGGAGGCGGCGGCCGGGTGGCCGCTCAAGTGCCTGCCGCGGCCGTGGAAGCTGCCGTCGCTGGAGGAGGACGCGGAGCAGAAGCTGTCGGCGGAGGAGCAGGCGGCCAAGCACAAGCACGCGCTGCCGGCCATGACGGTGCCGACGACAGTGGTGGCAGGCCCGCGGCCGCTGTTCCCCGAGGTGTACTTTTCGGTGTACGGAGCAGCGTCGATCCCGGCGGCGGCGGCGTCGGACGTGCCGCTGTCGGTGCCGCCGGTGACGGACGTGGCGGCATCGCTGATCCGCGACAGCCTGCTGGACACGATCAACGGGCTCGATTTTAACCGGAACGTGACGGCGCGGTTCCTGATTGACGTGGACTGCTACTTTGCGGACAATACGTTTGTGAAGCGCAGCACGCCGTTTGACCGGCTGCGGGAGATTCGGGACGGCGGCGACGGAACGACCAAGGAAGCGGCGTCGACGTGGAAACCCGAGGACGTGGCGGTGGACGCGGTGTTTTCGCAACTGCTGCAGCTGCCGGCGCCGGAGCACAAGCTGGTGTACTACCACGCGGTGCTGGCGGAGACGTGCAAGATTGCGCCGGCGGCGATTGCGCCGAGTCTGGGGCGGGCGATCCGGTACCTGTACCGACACAGCGACCGCATGGACCTGGAGCTGTTTGGGCGGTTCCTGGACTGGTTCGCGCACCACCTGAGCAACTTTGGCTTTACGTGGAAGTGGGCCGAGTGGGTGGACGACGTGGCGCTGCCGGACCGGCACCCGCACAAGGCGTTTATCCGGGGCGCCATTGACAAGGAGATCCGACTGAGCTTTGCGCAGCGCATCAAGAACACGCTGCCGGAGCCGTACAAGGCGCTGATCAGTGCGGACACGGAGCAGGAAACGCCGCCGTTCAAGTACGCGCGGCCCGACAAGGAGGCGGACGGCGAGGCCGGCGACGGCGTGGCCTATGCCGCACAGGGACGCGAGCTGGCGGCGCTGCTCAAGCGCAAAGCGCCCGACGAGGACTTGCAGGCGGTGGTGGAGCGCATCCACAGCGAGGTGCTGGACAGCGGGCGCGGCGACCCGCTGGTGGCGTCGACAGACGTGTTTACGACGGCTGTGCTATGGGTCGGGGCCAAGTCGCTGTCGCACGTGCTGGCGTGCATTGAGCGCACAAAGGACCGGCTGCTGGACGCGGGTGCGGCGTCGGAGGCGGCGCGCACGCAGATCCTGGCGGCCGTCATGGCGTTTTGGGCGGCGCACCCGGGCGTGGCGCTGTATATTGTGGAGAAGCTGCTCAACTACTCGATCCTGACGCCGCGGACCGTGGTGCAGTGGGCGCTGGGCGTGGACGGCCCCCCCTCTGCGGACGAAAAGGGCGCCCAGCTCGCGCAGGCGCACATTATTGAGCTCGTCTTTAACACGGTGGCCAAGGTGACGCGGCGCGTGCGGCAGGTGATGGCGGCGTCGCGAGCAGCGGCGGCAGCGGCGAAAACGGCCGAGGCGGCGGCGGCGCGGGCGGGCCAGGAGGAGGAGGACAAGGCCGTCGAGGCAGCGGCGGCAGCGGCGGCAGACGCTAGTGCACTCGACGTGGACGACGGCACGGCGGCCGAGGAGAAGGCGGCCGAGGAAAAAGCGGCGCGAGAGGCGGCCAAGGCGGCGGCCGTGGCGGCGGCTGAGACGGCCGTAGCGACAGCTCGGGCCGAGGCCGAGTCGGCGCGTGCGGCAGAGTCGGCCGAGATTCGGGCTATGCGAGAGCTGTTTGGACAGCTCGAGGAACTGCTGCAGCTCTGGGTGGCCGGTGCCGACGGCGCCGACAAGATGGACGAGGACACCGCCGGCGACACCTCGTCGGTCAAGAGTTGGGCCCTGCGCTGGCAGCGCGTCGTGCAGCGCTGGTCGGCCATGGAGGAGGCGTTTTTGGCCGAGGCGCACAAGGGCGGCAAGCCAAACGGCACAAACGGGGGGCTGGTGTAGCGTCTGACGGGTCGTGGACGAGAAAAGCGTGCGCGCCGACTGTTTAAATCAATTTTCTGTTTTTGTTTTTTCTTGGTACGATAAAGGTTACACTGTTATTTCTCCCGAGCGCATCAAGTCTATCAAGACTACTTTGGCAACAGCCGACTTGGTCCCTCGACTAGGCCGTGTGTCATCCGTGCATACAAAGGCTGTTGTCCCATTACTCTAGGCTAGGTAGGTCAAAAGGCAAAGTAAATCAAAACAAACCCAAATCTCCCTGTAGCCGCCGACGCCGTCAAACCCGAATGCAAACCCAAAGCTGATGCTGCTCCCGGTTGAACCAGGAAAAAACCAAGAAAAACGAAAGAAGAAATTGAAGGACAGAACAAGAAGGGGAAAAAATAAAAATAACAAAAGAAAATAACAAAAAGAAAAGAAGAAAATAACAGAATAAAAAAAAGACCAAAAATATCCAGCACAAAGAGTCTTGACCGTGAGGCCCATCATGTCGAAATATGTCTTTATCACCCCTTTGCCACTGTATGGCCTTACACTGCCGGCCACCGCGTCCGCAGGCCGCCTGCCCACCGCTTGTATAGCGCGTCCGACAGCTGCTTCGAGTGCTCCATACCCGGCGGCGGCTCGCGTCCCGGGAACTTGGGCTGCAACAGCGATCTTTCCAGGTCGCGCAGCATCTCCGCCGGGTCTCTTTCCTCCCGACGGCTGCTGCTGCTACTGCTACTGCTGCCGCTGCCGCCCACCGTCGACGCCTCCCACGCTTCCGACGACTCCCACACCTCTCCTGCCACCAGACTGCCTTGTCGTCGTCGGTGGCTCTTGAGGTGCGGGTTGGCTTGGCTCAACATCAGCTTTGTCGGGCTAATGGGCTTCCGGCCGTCGTTCCTAATCATGGTTCCCTGCGCCATGGCCTCTTGTTCCTTGTTCGCCAGCTGCTGTTGCGGCTGCAGAAACACGCTGTTCAGCCGGTTGTCGCTCGCCAGGCTGGCCACCATGCCCTTCATTAAATGGTAGGCGCCCTCGGGGTCGACTGCATCCAGCAGCGCAAAGGCGTCTGACAGCTTCGCCAGGGCCTCGCGTTTCTGCAGCGTTCCCGTTTGGGCGTGTATCTCTGCCAGTGTCGGGTCGATTGTACGCGAGAAGAGCCTGTGGCCCAGCACGGCTTCCTTGCTCGCGTTGTAATCACACGCCGCCATGCTGACGCGCGTTGGTGGGCGGTTCTCGTCTGTGGTGTACGAGGCCGAAGCCGAGGCAGACACGTCGTCGTCGCCGTGAATGGTAGGGTCCCCGGGGGACGGCGGGTCGGAAAAGCCGCAACCGGAGCCGTCAGAGGGCACACGCCGAAAGAGCCGCATGGTGGAACCAGAGTTGCCAAAGGACATGTCGGGCTGCAGCGGCCGCTTCTGCACAATGACAGACGATGTGCGCAGCGGGCGCGGCGACCCGGGCGCTGCGCTGGCCGAGGGGATTCTCCGGGCAGTGGTTCGCCGAACTGTGCCGAACCCGCCCGGCGACACTGGCTGAAGGGGCCCGTCCTTGACGTCGAGCTTGCGCATGAGTTCCTCCGTGGCATAGAGGGCCGAAGTCCGGCGCGAGCGCATCGTCCCCCGGCGTGCAGGGCCACTTCCCGGAGCCGCCGATATGGCCGCAGCCGGCATCAGAGGCGGTGGCGCCACAGACTTGACCGTGTCAAAGACCCAGGCGTCCGAGTCGTCCTTGGGCGTCAGCGTGTGCAGCGTCTCCTGGTAGTAGACCGGGTGGGCAATGCGCTGCTGGTCGGCGTCAAAGAGGCGTCGGCGCTCCACCAGCTCCTGCAGCGACTCAACCTTGCCGGCACCGCGGATAAAGCGGTGGCGCAGCAGCTCCTTGGCCGACGGCCGATGGTCGGGGTCCTTCATCAAGCACTGGGCCACAAAGTCTCTGAAATCGCGGCTAAAGGGGCCCTCTAGGCGCGGCGGCGGGTTTTTCGGAATCTGCAGCAGCACCTTCATCGGGTGGACCTTGCCGTGCGGCGGCTCGCCCAGCACCAGCTCAATGGCAGTGATGCCGAGCGACCAAATGTCGGCGCGGAAGTCATAGCCGGCCTGCTGAATGACCTCGGGGGCCATCCAAAAGGGCGTGCCGACAAAGGTGTTGCGGATGGATTTGAGGTCGGTCAACTGGGCCGCCACGCCAAAGTCGGCGAGCTTGACCTTGCCAGACTCGGACAGCAGAATATTGGCTGCCTTGATGTCGCGGTGGATCTTGCCTTCGCTGTGTAGATAGTCGAGGCCGCGCAACAGCTCGCGGCAGACAACGGCCGCATGGGCCTCGGAAAAGTTGCCCGGTTTCAGCAAGTCGAGACAGGAGCCGCCGCCCAGATACTCCATCACGATCCACAGCTTATGGCCGTGCAGGAAGCTGGCGCGGTATTGCGTCACATAGGGACTGGCGCAGGTGCTGAGGACTGAGATTTCCTGCTGGATTTCTTGAATGTCGTCGTCGGAAGATTCGAGGTCAATCTGAAAGAGTCAGCTGGCGCCGCCATCCTATTCCACGCCTCGTTCTTGTCTTACTAGCTTGAGCGCCACTGTTTCGCCCGTGGCCCGGTCCAGCGCCTTGTAGACGACACCAAAGCTTCCGCCTGGTCGGTTAGCATGGTAGAGGTGACACACAAGACGGAGAGGATGAGAAGAGAAACGTACGGCCCAGCTCCTCGAGCGGCTGATAGTGGTTGGCAATATTCTCGGCCATTTCGCTCGCAATGACAAAGTTGCTGGGCGCGAAGAGAGCGCGGCAGCTCGAATGGGCTGCCGTTGCGTTTGTAAATAGAGCGAGTAAATAAACCGAGTAAATAGAGTGATCTGAACAAGAAAAGACGGCAATGGCTGAGACGATGAACAAACAATGAAGAAAACGCCGGACGGTGAACGATGCAGAAAACAAACACAACGACGAATTGATCCAGCTGCTGACGATATAGAGATATCAAACACAAAAGGCTGTAATCTTGATCTTCAAGTGAGTTTAGCTGAGCTCGGGCCTGGCTGTCCGGGCAACGGCTAATTGATTGACAGGGTAGTCAGTGTAAGGGTAGCAGTTTGGCTGGGCACGGACGACGGCACCTTGCTTTTGACAGATGAAGCCGCGATAAAGTTCAATTAGAGTGGTGATGGTAGTTTTTGCAATGAAGAGAATATTAATGCCTCTCCGCGTTTATCTTGTCCTGGCGGAAGGAGCAGTGGGTTCAAGTAGCTGGGCTACTGCAGGCGACCCGTTGCTCAGCAGTTGTAAGTGGGGCGGTCGCATTCCGATTGCCTTTCTAGCGAAGCTATCGTGTAAGGCAAGGCAGTCGCATTGGAGTTCTTGCTGCTCTGGGCAGGGCTAACTACACTTGCCGTCTCTACTTTTGCACGGTAGTACTGAAGAGACGTGATCTTTTCAAAAGCGTCATTTTCTGCTGCTTTCCATCCCAGCAACTACACAGGAGGTTCGACAGTATCACCAGCGTGCTTACGCACATGTCTCAATCGGGATGGCATGCCATTGGCGGTCGAGCGCGGCCATTGAGCAAAGCCGACGAAAAGACGTCCAAAGGAAGAAACGCAAGAATGCGACAAGGACAAGAAACGAAGAAGGAATAACACTCCAAAAATGGAGAACCAAAAGCGGCTACACCACACAGCTCAGCTGTACTACCGTCTACGCTACACTACAAACCACAACGCTCAGCCGTGGCACCGTTGCTGGGCAACCACGATAGCTGCCCAACCATGTCGTCGACCACGGCTCCCACAACAAAAATCGGCCAAGTCGGTGTGCCGTGCTGCGAAGCGCAGGCCCTCTTTTATTGCCCGCCATTGCCAGTCCCTGCCTGGCCGTGTCCGTCGCAAAATTGCCCGGTTGTTCCTGGCATCGTCCGTCCTTGCAAGGCCAGCAATCCCTTTACCGCCTCTTTCCATTGACCAACGGAGCCCGTTTGCCTTGCTTGATTCTCTCGCCTGGCTTTCGTCTCGCTTGCAAAACTGCTTCTGTGCTACTCTGCCCGTTTTGCCCGCCGCCGAGCCGCTATTTGACGGCCGATACGACAGCCAATATTTCCACCCCGTTCTCCCACCGCCACACTTTGACACATTTGCCATTGCTTTTGCCTCAGCATGACGCTCACGGCGCCGCCGCTGCCCACGCGGTTTCCGTGCTGGTGCCGGGCCGTTTACTCGTGGGGCGGAGAGGTGCGCATCCCACCGGCCACACCCAACTGACGGCAGCTTGTGCTAACTAGGCCATTTGCAGTCCAAACGAGATCTCGGCTTCATGGAGGGCGACCTCATTGAGTGCCTCAACGCCGGCGACGGCAGCTGGTGGACAGGCCGCCTGCGCCGTGACCGCCGCATGGTCGGCGCCTTTCCGTCCAATTTTGTCGAGGTCTTGCCGGACGACTTCCGGCCCGTCAGCCGATCCGCCAGTCCGTTGCCGGCCGGCAATACCCCGAGTCCGAAGGCGACGCCGCAGAAATCCAAGACCTTTCGGAAACCCTTTGAGGCCTACGCCAAGGCGCCGCACTACACCACGGCCAAGCAGCCCGAGACCTACCAGCCCGGCACTTTGCGCGCGCGTGGCTCCTCCACTGCGTCGGCGCTCGAACGCCCCGTCGTCCGGGAGCGAAACAATAGCGTCTTCCAAGCGCCGACTCACTTGCGCAACGGCAGCCTCACTCAGGCAGCACGCTCTCGCCATGACAGCTTCAGCCACGCGCCGAGCTCGCGCAACGGCAGCATCAATCACGCTCTCCATTCCCGCAGTAACAGCTACGACTCCCGCGCCGTGTCTCCGGGCCCTTCCGGGCCTCCTCCGGCCGGCTACCACAGCCGCCCCGGCCTTTACCAGCAGCATCAGCATCAAATGTCGCATTCCCAGCTGCGTTCCGTCTCGCCCGCGCCGCCCATGTCCTATCAGCATCGGCCCGTGTCTCCGGCACCGCAGTCCTACCAGCACCGCCCGGTATCGCCAGCCCCCCCTCAGCCGTACCAGCACCGCCCCGTTTCTCCGGCACCACCGCAGTCCTACCAACAACGCGCCATGTCTCCTGCTCCACCACAGCATTACCAGCGCGCTGCCTCTCCTGCACCTCCCCAGCACTACCAACAGCGCCCCATCTCGCCCATGCCCCCCCCGCCAGAAGACTACCACTCGCGAGCCCCCTCTCCAGCGCCGCCCCAGCACTATCAGCGCGACGCCTCTCCCGCACCGCCTCAGCACTACCAGCGCGCCGTCTCGCCTGCGCCGTCGCAACTCTACCAGAAGCAGCAGCAGCGGCCTGTCTCACCGGCGCCTCCTCAGCCATACCAGTACCGGCCGGTCTCGCCCGCCCCCCCTCAACACTACCAGCAACGGCCAGTTTCTCCTGCTCCCCCCCAGCACTACCAGCAACGCGCCGTCTCGCCTGCCCCCCCTCCTGTCACGGCGCCATTACAAAAGATTTACCAGCCATACCGCCAAAGCGCCGAAACCCTCGAGTCGCCACCCCCCCCTCCGCCGCCGCCGCATCGTCGCGTTCCGGCTCGCCAGGGCTCTACCGCGTCCTATGCGCCGTCCATAGGGACAGGGGGTGGCGGAACCGACCAGGTCGGGGCGCCGCTTGAACGCCACGGCTCCCATTTATCGTACACGAGCCACCGGTCCGCTGCCGGCTACCACACGCCACGGCCGCTGTCGCCAGGCCCTCCCTCGGCCGACCTAGAGACCGGTTTGACACCCTCGCCGCTCAGAGAGGCCATGGACAGTGTCATTGAGCAGCTGGACGCCCTCGGAGCCCCTCGCGACCACGCCCGCACGCCCGAGCCGGCCTTTGACCCATGGTCGCCCGAGTCCTTCGACATGGTGCACCAGCAGTCGCGTCAAAGGGTCGGCAAGGACCGAGACCGAGGCCACGACGGCCCAAGCCTGAACCTGCGTCCGCAATCGTCCATGGGCCTACCCGTCGACGAGGGATACGAAACCTACAGCGGCAGCGGCGACTCGTCCTTCCGCGACAACACAGCCTTTCGCGAGGACGAGCAACAGTTACCGCAGCTGAGCAACTATGTTGAGCGCATGGAGTCGCGGCTGCGCACCATGCACCAGCAACACCAGAAAAATAACTCGGGCGCTTCGGCGGCCGCCTCCACACGGGGCTTTTCCGCCAATGCCGACGAAGACGACGGTCCGACCAAGCCGTTTGACAGGCCCCAGTCGTCGCTCGATGGCGACATGGAAGAAACGACAGGGGCCAAATTGCGGCACCGCCGCTCTGCCTATGACATTGGCCGCCAGGTGCTGAGTCGCACTTTTACCACAAAGACGAACTCGACAAACGCGTCGTCTGGCAACCGCAGCACTACGACCACCAGCAGCACGAACACGCAGAGCACGAACCGCAGCCTGATGAGCGGCGTGTCAGCCAGCGGCATCAGCGCCACTAGTGCCGGCAGTTTGGCCCGCAAGAACCGTAACCGTGCGCAGAGCGCCCTGGGCTATTTCGAATCGTCTGGCAACGACCGCCCCGATTCGCCCTTTACGGGCGTCACCTACCATAGCAGCCATGCTTCGGACTTTGTCGCACCGCAGACGCGGCCCAAATCGCAGACAGGCATGCGAAACATGTTTACAGCCGGCGCAGGGGGCGTTGGTGGTGAACATGACCTACCGGGCCTCGGCGGCCTGGCACCGCTGGGCAACCTAAACAGCGGCAAGAAACGGGGCGGCGTGGGCGGAAAGTTTTTCAAAAAGATTTTGGAAAGCGCCAAGACGGGCGTGGCCAGCAGCCGCGGCAGCATCGTCATGGCGGGCTTTGGAAACGCGAGTTATGCGCCGTCGTCGCCGACCAAGAGAATCGGAGGAGTTGGCGGCGTGGGCAGTGGCTTTGGTGCCGCGGCTTACAGCTCAGACGCAGCGCGCGAGATGGGCCTTGGCAGCGGTGCGGCGTCCGCCGGGGGCGCCAACGGCACCGGCGGCATCAGCGGCGTGGACTGGGTCCAAGTGCGGCGCGATGTCAATCGGTCCAACTCGCTGAGCCGCATGGAGCGCAGCGAGCGACAAGACCGCTGCCAGATGCTCGACTACCCGGCGCTGGACCCCGTCGACGAACTGTATGGCACGCTTGATGGCAGCGGCGACGAGGGTGCCAATGGCATGCCCGTGGACACCACGACCAACTACCTGACGCTCAACCTGGGCCAAGTCGACAAGAACGCCCGCTTTGTGGGGGTCGGCAGCACCCTGCCGCAGCTGACGAGCGCCATTACCCTGGCCACAACGTACGTGTGCCGGCCCTACCGCAGCGAGGTGCAGCGGTTGCGCGCCATCTTCACTTGGGTGTCGGAGAAGGTGGTGTGGGAGGAGGACTACGAAATGGCCAGCGAGCACGTGGATACGCGGCGCACGATCCAGACGAGGCGCGGCTGTGCCGAGGAATACGCGGCGCTGGTGGCCGAAATGTGTAGCGCGGCCGGGCTGACGTGCGAGGTGGTACGCGGCTACCTCAAGGCGCCCGGCGACCTGCCGGAGCTGGGCATCATGCCGCGGTCGAACCACTGGTGGAACGCGGTGCTGGTGGACGGCGCCTGGCGCATCATGGATTGCTGTGTGGCCAGCCCGTCGTTTCCGCGGCGCAGCCAGTATACGAGCGGGCTTGCCGCGGCCAGCGCCAGTGCGAGCGGCGCCGTCAAGGGCTCCCAGGTGGCGGATCCGTGGTGGTTCCTGGCCCGGCCCAGCGAGGCCTGCTACACGCACATTCCCGAGCACCACGAGCAGCAGCACCTGTGTCCGCCCGTGGCCCACGAGGTGTTGCTCAATCTGCCGTGCGCCGGCCCAGTGTATTTCCTGCAAGGACTACACCTGGTGCAATTCAACACGTCGCTGCTGCGCATCGAGGACTTGGAAATGGTGCACATACGCTTCCAGGTGCCAGATGACGTCGAAGTGGCAGCCGAGGTCGAGGTGCGGGCGCTGGCGCGCGATGCCGATGGCGACTACTTTGAGAGCGGCGACGTGGTCAAGAAGCGGGCGCTGGCGCAGGCCGATTGGGTGGCGGCGCCACAGGCGGAGGACGGCGGCGATGGCGGTGCTGGCAGCCTCAAGCGATACACGGTCAAGGCGCTGCTGCCCGGCGACGAGGGACGCGGTCTTCTCAAGGTGTACGCGGGCAAGCGCGGGCTGATGCACAGCATCAAGGACATTCCGTTCCCGCTGGCGTTTTCGCTGCCGATTGTGCACACGGGCGAGAATCCGGCCTACGACTTTGTGACGCGGCATCCGACGCCGCACGCCCAGCGCCACGACATTTACGTGGTGCAGCCGCAGTGCCGGCGCCTGGCTCTGAACAATACGTTTGTGTTTGCCATCCGACAGCATCCGAGCAGCCTGAGCGGCGATGGCGGCCACGGGGGGGCGGCAGCCGGCATGGGCGGGTTCCGGCCGACGTCGCCCATGCCCTTTGCGCGTCCCGGCTCGGCCATGAGTATGGCATCGAGCGCGGCCGGGTCGAACCCGAGCTTTGGCGGCGCCAGCATGATGGTGCCCGGCAGTGTCAGCGGAAGCAGCACGAGCGGCACGGGGAGCGGCGGTGCGGGCGGCAGCGGCAGCAAGAAGCCGGCCAAGCTGGCGATCCAGACACCGGGAGGCAAGATTTTACGGCTGGTGCGCAAAGAGGACCGACGAGGCGGTGGCGGCGGCGGCATTGGCGTCGGCGGCAGTGCGGTGCGCAGCAGTGACGACGAGGCGGGCGAAGGCAGCAGCACGTGGGAGACGATTATCAAGTGCAGCGAGCGGGGGGTGTGGCGGGGGCTGGTGCTGGCGGACCGAACGGCGCGGTGGTGTGTGTTTGCGGAATGGGAGTGCGAGGGGTAGGGTTGGCGAGGGTTGAAGATGGGCAAGGTTGAAGGTTGGCAAGGGTTGAAGTTGGCAAAGGGAAGGTTGGCATGGTTGAAGGTTGGCGAGGGTTAAAGGTTGGTAAAGGTTGAAAGGTTGATACAAGGTTGGCGGCAAGGTTGGCGGCAAGGTTGACGAGATGACGGCAAGATCGAAAAGATGGTTGCAGGAGCTTAAGCGATGATGCATTTCAGGCGTCTGGTTTGCTGGCGTTGGCTCGCTTTCTGGGTTGATTTATCTACGGATGTCGGGAACGGCGCCATGGCAGACATTTGGCATTTTGTAGCATGTACGATTAGGATGTATTAGCGAAGTGATTGTACTTGTAATGCGAGCGCTTGATGCTGTACTGCTGGTATTGATTGCTGTACTGCTGCTGCTGCTGAGCTGTTGTTATTGGACCGCTGTTATTGGACCGCTGTTATTGGACCGCTGTTATTGGACCGCTGTTATTGGACCGCTGTTATTGGACCGCTGTTATTGGACCGCTGTTATTGGACCGCTGTTATTATTGGGCCGCTTAAGCAAGTCTTTGCCGCCACTGAGGCGCTTAGCCGCGGAGCGGGAGGGAGCCCAAGCAACGAGCGGTCAGGCCACGAGCCAGACGGCTGGAGCGAGGCGATATGGCCAAAGGTGAAGAAAGGAGAAGTATGATGAGAGAAAAAGCGAGAAGAGAAGCGTGAAGATATCAAGTACGGATAATCCAATGCAATGTTAGAGGCCGTCGCGTACTGATAATCCAATACGATTAGAGGCCATCACCGGTACTGATAATCCAATGCATTGTTACTGAGAGGCCATCGCCGCGATGCAGCCAGGAAAAAGGAGCTGATGATTGAAAACGGGAAAAAACATTGTATTTGGTTTCGTGACGTGTCAACGGCACTGGCAGACGCCCAATGTAGAAAAGTAGTGAAGCCCAACGAGGAAAAAGAGGGGTCTACTGGATCTTGAATGATTGGAATGGGCATTTGATCATACTTGTTATCGTGCTGCTAGCAGTATTATACAGGTTTTCTTACCACTCGCCCCTCTTACTCGTTTTCAACGTCTACCGGATACTTGGCAGCGATAAGTAGGCTTGGCAAACGAAAAGAGGCATCTGTCAGGCTGCAGAGGAGGCCCCGTCTTTCCAGCCCGTTTTGTCTTGGTAAGCTTGATGATCTGTGGCGGTGGGACATGACAGTTTCGAGTTTTTCTTCAAGTTTCTCTCCGGGAATCTTGCCTTTGACGAGAACAGACACACCGTGTTTACACCGTGTTTACACAGCGAATATTTACACTGTGAAACGCAGAGGCAAAAACCCGAAAAAAGAAATGTTCCTTGCAACACAGCCCAAGTCTTTTTCCTCTTTCTTTCTCTTCTTTATACTTTTATTTTGTATCTGTCATGGCGTTCCCAGCGAGCCAGGCCGCCGCAGCCTGGTCGAAAGGGGAGGACTAGGAGAGAAGAGAACTTGGAGAGAAGAGGACTTGAGAGAAGAACTAGAGAGAAGAATAGAAGCTACGCTATGTGCCCTACCTGCCGTCTCTTGTTACCGCAGCCGCCCGGCACGCGGGCAGATTTGTTGGTGGCGGGCAGGGGTGGCAGAAGTGGAGGGCCGAGGAGGGGGCCCGCGCGCCTAGGCGGGTGGGGAGAGGTGTGGGAGGAAATGGGAGGGAAATGGGAGGGAATGGGAGGTAATGGGACGGAGTATGGGACGGAGTGAAGGGGAGAAGAGGAAGAAGGAGAGAGGTGAGAGGAGAGGGAACGAGGAGAGGAGAGAGGAGGAAGAAGAGAGTAAAGAGAATAGGAGAGAAGAGGATAAAGAAAAGAAAAGAGAAGAGAAAAAAAGGAAAAAGAAAGAAAGAAAAAAGAGGAAAGAGGACGAAAGACGAAACAGACGAGATTAGACGAGAATAGACGAGAACAGACTGTAAACAGGGACACGGCAAAATAGAGGCAAAAGGCATACAAGACAGCAAGCAGGCAAAGCAAAGGCAAATTACAGTGCTTGTAGTACATAATACAGCACCAACGTTGCCGCCATCCAGCCTGCAGCGCCTAAACTCGTGCGCAACAGGGCCGTGGGTGGGGCGCTGTCTGCTGCCGTTGTCGTGCGAGTCTGGCGTGTTTGTGCGCTGCACCTGCTGAGGCGCAGACGCCGTGGCCGCCACAGCGCCCGTTTTCTCCCATTGTCCATCACGCCTGCGCTTCTTTTGGCCTCACGTTTTCTCCCTTTTGTGCTCTCCCTTTCATAGTCGCCATCGCTTCCTTGTTCGTGTGCACGCGCGCTCATCCCATTCTCACACACACTCTCCGTGTCGGCCGCACGTCTGTCGGGTACCTCTTTTGGTCATCGCAGACGAGGCCGAAAAAGAAACCAAAAAAGACAAAAAAAAGACAAGAAACAAAAAGACGAGAAACAAGACCTGGAAGGCTGCTGCTTGCCGCTTTCACACAGCCTCCTTGTTCGGTTTTCTCTCTTCTCCCTACCTCACTCGAGAAAGACGACACTGTTTTGGATTCTCTCCGAGTCTCGACATCTCCCACGGCCGAGTGTTGATTGCCCTGGCAGACTCGCCTGCATCGCCCCCCCCTTTGCCGGCAGTGAAGCTCGAGATGCCACAGCGACGGACCTGACAGCTATATCTGACCCGGCTCGGATCTTTCTGCTCCTCTCAATCACTCACCTTGTCTATACTTTGCTCCCGATCACTCACCTTGTCTATTCTGCTCTCCCAAATCACTCACCTTTGTCGAATCTCCAGTGTCGAATATCTCTTCACCCACTGCAGACTGTCGAATCTCGATTCCTACCGCTCGAATCTCGTGTTTCTCTCCATCTCTCGAATCTCTTCCCATCGGCTCCTCCCTCGCTCGCTTCGCCATTCCCCAGCGGGCATTCCAGCTCGCCACTCTTCCGCTTTCAGATAGGACCAAAAGCGGAGGCCAGGCGAAAAACGCTCGGGCCAGCCTACTACGCTTCTGTAGCAGAGCGACAGCAGCTTATAGCGGCCCCCCTACAGCCGGACGCCCAACCACACAAAACACACACAAAACAGCCTGCTGCATTTTTCCATCCATTACATCTTCCTCCCGTCGTTTTTCGCGCTGCCTTGTTTTCTCTTTTCCATTCTGCATCGGCCACGCCCCCGTCATCTCTCTCACGCCCTCTGCCCTTTGACGCGGCTTCTCGTTGGCCAACGCATCACGAAACGTTGTCATTTTTGCCTTGCTTTTTTTCTGCATTTTCTGCTGTCCCCTTTTCCGCCTCTTCTCGCTCGGCCTTTCTAGACGAGCCATTGCCGTTTGCCCCTTGGCAAGAACGGCATCTCGAAACCCGCCCGTTTCCTTTGCTTCTCCGGACCCGTCCGTTTCGTCTCTTCTGCCCGTCGACGCTTTCTCGCGTCTTCGGCTCGCTAGCATCACCATGAGAGAAGTCAATTTTAGCATCCCCAACGTCAACAAGGCGTCTGTGGGCATCACCACGGCGCTGTACGACCGACGCGCCCTCGACTGCACGTCCACACTGCCGCTGATCAACTCGCTCAACCACCTGGCCTACCTGACCACGTCGTCGGCGCGCATCCGCGACATTCTGACCGTCGATGGCGGCATCGAGCGGCTCATTTGCATCCTCAAGCAGGGCCGCAGCCGCGAGATGATGGACATGTGGAAGTGGAATCTGGCCTTTCAGTGTGTCGTCAACATTGGCGTGCGCGGCACCGAGGCCGTGCGGACCCGCGTCGTCGAGGCCGACATGGTGCCGGTGATTGCCACCATTTTGGAAAATTACATTCGCGTCATTGAAAAGTGCCGCGAAAAGGCCGAAGAGGCCAAACAGCGCCAGGCGCACCACGACCAACGTCAGGCCGCTGCGGCTGCTGCCCATCACGACGAGCACCATCACCATCACCACTCGGGACGCCACCGGAACAGCGGCGGCAACGAACTGCGCGCGTCGGCCGCCAAACTGCCAATGGGCGGAAACCGCGTGACAGGCGCCGGCTCGGCCTCTGCTTCCGGCTCCGGCTCCGGCTCCGGCGCGTCCGTGTCCATGTCTGCCACCGCCGCCTCCCGCTTCGATGCCGCCGACCTGCCACCGCCGCCGCCTCCGCCACACCGCTCCCTACGCCGCCAAGCACCGCCGCCCTCCATTGATCTCTCCTCGGCCGCTTTTGCGTCGTCGGCCGTGTCGGTCATGGCCCCGGCCTCGGCCTCTGCGCCCACTCTGGCTCTCCCGCCGTCCCTGTCCGGCACTCTGGCTGCCTCGGCCGCCGGCAACACCGCCACCGCCATCTCCTCTTCCTCCTCCTCGGCCTCGTCCGTCTCCGACACGGCCGGCTCTGACGCCGCCGAAGCCATGGATTCCGCTTCCGCCGACGACGAGAACACGCCGACCATGGCCCAGTTCCACATTACATCGCCCTCGCTGGCCCCGCTGTCCACTCCGCTGCCGCAGCTGCCGCCGCCGATGCTACCCCAGCAGGCCACTGCGCCTTCTACGGCCATTTTGCCTGGCCTGCAGCCGCTGCCGGAGCGGCCAACCTTTCCCGTCTTCCCCCGGGACCTGCAGCAGCCGCACCCGCAACACCACCATCATCACCATCATCACCACTTTTACATGGCGGCCCGCCAGCCGTCGTCTGCCGTCTCTTCTGCCGCCCCCGTCACGCCGGCTCGACGGGCCACGGTGCAGCCTCTGGTGCCTGTTTCTGCCTCCAGCGCGGCCGACGCCAATGACGCCTTTTCGCGCGGCGTCCGTGACATGAACCGCATCATGATGTCTTATGCCCACCCGTCATCGTCCTCCTCTGCGTCCGTCTCTGCCGCCTCTTCCCAGCCGACCTCTCCGACCACGCCGCTGCCGCCCCCTCAGCTCCGATCTCCCACCATCCGGGCCTCTTCCATGCTGAGCGCCCGTTCCCGCCGGCGGTCCTCTTTCCGCCTGCAGAACGCGGTGCCCTTTCTCGCGGCCGCAGCGGCGGCGGCTGCGCCTGCAACGGCCTCCGCCTCGTTTACCGCGCCCGCCTCGGTTGCGCCGGCTGCCGTCTCGGCGGCTGCCGTCCCGGCCGACGACTTGAGCGAGAGCGTGCAGTCGGACGAAACGGCCGACGCCGAAATGTCCGGAACCACCGACGGCCTGTCCGCCACAGTCGACATTCAAGACATTTCCATGGAAGAGGCCGACAGCATGCTCGGTGCCGCTGCGCTCGAACTGGCCACGCCCACCGTGTCCGAGACCCAAGACGCCGGCACCTTTAATATTACGCACCGTGCGCCTCTCGACGGCAGCCTTCCGGCCGTGTCCGCGGCCACGGCCGTGACCGCGGCGGCTGCTGCTTCTGCGGCGGCTGGGGCCACCGACCCCATCAACCCTACGGCCTTGATGGGTCTGTCGCCTGGCGGTGCCAACCCTACGGCCTTGATGGGTCTGTCCAACGGTGCCAACCGCCCTGCCATGGGCCCGGCGCCGCATCCGCACCACCCGCCCGTCATGCCCAACGCCAGCGTGCCGCGCTACCTGCTGGAGCGCCAACTGACGCCGAGCTCGCAAATCATTGCCGCGATGCCGCGCGAAGAGGACGTGCTCATGTCGCTGCAGCTGCTCGCGTACATTTCCAAGTACTGCAATCTGCGCAGCTACTTTCAAAAGAGCCACCTGGTGCCGCGGCTGCGCATTGGCAAAGAGCTGCAGCTGCTGGACGCGGACGACCTGGCGGCGGCGGGAGGGAGTGCGGCAGCCATGGCCGCGCTGGAAGACCTGGACGAGGAGGACGCGGAGCAGGAGGAGTACGTGCTACCCAACGACCTCAACATTTTTCCGATTGTGGAAAAGTTTACGGTGCGCTACCACAGCACCGACATGCAGTACTGGGCGGGCGTGGTGATGCGGAACCTGTGCCGCAAGGACGACACGCAGGGCGGCATCCGCCAGTGCGCCTACTACCGCTGCGGCAAGTGGGAAAAGTTTACGCGGCAGTTTGCTAAATGCCGGCGGTGCCGGCGGACCAAGTACTGCAGCAAGGAGTGCCAAAAGAGCGCCTGGGCCTTTCACCGGCATTGGTGTGTTGCGGCGTCGCAGCAGCATCAGTAGAGGGCGCAGTGAAGGCTGAGGCCTGAAGAGGCTGAGGTGAGGCCTGAAGAGACAGAAAGTGGAGGCTGCAAAAGCAGTAAAGAGGTGAAAGGACGAGGAGGACGAGGAGGACGAGAACAAGTCCGAAAGGACAGTCATTGCAAAAGGAAGCATTGAGCGAACGGCGCATTGGTTCTCTTTGATACCACGGGCTATGGTTATATATGTGATTTTCTGTTGGAGATTTTTTGCTTTCCTTTTTCCTTTGTCTTGACTACATTCATCGTGTCTTGTCACGGTGTCTTTTCTGCGTTTGCTATAGAAAGAACGCCTGCCGACACGACACGCCAAACCATCCCTGCATCATTATTATCATCCTACTACGATCCTTGATTATTATTTTCATTAGTTTTATTAGTATTTTACTATAGCTTTTTTTGCTTCTAGCTAGCGACTTTGATTTTCTTTGTCTTTTCCCCACTTTATTTTACTTACTGCATTCACAGTGCCTTGATCGGCAAGAGGTTTATATCCCGGAAGAAATTGTTAGCCCGTCTTCCACGAACCAGGTTTTGTTTTCTGTTGTCTGATGGACAATTTGTTGTTTTGTTCACGCAGGCCCGTATTATGACGATAACGACGGCATCGCCACCTTTGTGTACAGCCAAAGAGGAATTTGCAGTTAGAAATCGAAAAGGAGCAGATGCATGCGGAGCGAGGTGAATAGGACAACTGCCATAATAATTTAAAAGAGCAAAAGTAAATAAACGGGTCAGGGTGGCTTCCGAGCTGGAAAGAAATGGCTGACTAAGCCGTTGCATCACGTCGACAGAACAATGGCATGGCATGGATAAACGACTGCCTTGTCGGCTTTTTTCGAAACAAATAAATCTACCCTGGTATGCTTGAGCGTCTTCGTTCCCACAAAACTTGGTTTTGTCTCTCGCCTCTTCTTTCGTTCCCGCAAGACGGTTTGTCTCTCGCCTCTTCGTTCCCACAAGACGGTTTTTGTCTCTCTCGCCTCTCACCCAACACTTCCTATCATGGACCTTTTCCTTGCAGCAGTCTCCTCCAGCAGCCTCCCCTACCGCCGCCCCGAGGCCGCTTTACGCCGAGCCTTGCCCGGCCGCTGCGCCTTGAAGCTACTGCTCTTCATGCCCCTGGCGTCGAACCCGCTCAGATCGCCCGCCGAGCGCGCGTCGCCCGACTTGCTGTGCTTCTTCTTGCCGCCAAAGCCGTACTTTTCGTTGCGTTTCTGCCGCTTGGCATTGGGCTGCGGCGCGCTGCCTGTGCGCGTGTCGGTGCGCGTGCCGGCGCCACCGCGGCCGGTGCCGGGTCGACCGGCGCTTTTGCCGGCGCTCCGGCCGCCCCCAATTTCCCTCTCGACGGCCACGTCAAAGAGGTCGTCGGCCTCATTGACGTCGCCGCCCCCGCCGTCCTGCCGCTTGCGCTTGAGCGTCTTGAGTTGGTCCAGCGTCTCCCGCTTCTGTTTCGCCCGCTCCTGCAGCTTTGCCACCTGCACCGCCTTGCCAAACTTTTTCAGCTCCCGCTGCTTGCGCGCCTCGGCCGACGCCTTCTTGGCCGTCGCCGCCTCCACCAGCTTGGCCTTGACCAGCGCCATGTGCCCGTCGTCCTTGACCATTTCGGCAAAGTAGTCGGCCGGCCGCGAAAACGCAAAACCCCGGCCCTCTTGCGCCCGCAGCGTGGCCCGCGCCACCAGCACGGCCGCCCGGCTCTGGCGGTATAGCTGCAGCTCGCGCGCAACGTCATCTTGAATGTCGGGAATGGCCTCGGCCGTGGCCGGCCCGTCGGCAAGCACGGCCATGTGGACGACCAGGGGAGCGGCCGCGGCAGCCGATTTGCCCTTGCCCGCCGCCGAAACGTCGCCCGTCGTCGCCTGGGCCAGTCGCCGGTACGCCGCCGTCAGCGCCGTCGCGTTGTAAATGGTCTGGCGCTGCTGCACGGCCGCCGAGGCGCGCTCCTCTTCGTCCAGGTCGGACCAGGCCACCTCTTCCTCGTCTTCGTCCTCGTCCTCCTCGTCGTCGCCTTTTCTCGCTTCCGTTGTCCTCCTTGCCACTGCTGCTTTCTTGGGCCGCACCAGCTTCTCTTCCATCTCCACCTCCGAGTCCGACAGGTCCGAGTCGTCCATGGCGGCAATCAAGTCGGCCTGTCGGTCAGCATGAGTTTCTAGGGAGCGCAAAAAACAGTAGACTTACACTTGGCTCTTGGTCCTCTTCGTCTTCGTCCTCGTCCTCATCGTCCTCGTCGCCATCGCTCTCCGATGCCTCATCGTCAATCAGACCATTCCGCTTGGCGTCGTCTTTTTCCTCTTCTTCTTCGTCCTCCTCTTCGTCCTCCTCCTCCTCTACCACTGGCTTCTTCTGCTTCTTTGCCTTTAGCGCCTGCTTGTACTTTTTCTTCTGCTTGAGCGCCTTGAAATCGATGCCCTTTTCGGCCGCCAAGGCTGGTCGAAGAACACCGCGAGCCATTCTGAACGAGTTCCGGTAGCAATGGTGTATGTCGTGTCTGATTCGGTTGTCGCGGAATAGTAGAGGCGATCTGGGGGCAAGTCGCTTTTTGCTTGAGTTCCCTGGGACTTTTTTTAGGCCGGCCTTACTATATGAATCTGGGAAATTTTCTTTATTCTGCCGTACATTGTGCCAAAATAATATGGACCCATTTCACCGCCTTATGGTGAAAACTCCCAGTCACTCGTATGGTCACGTGACGTCTAAAAAAGCATCTTGTAAGGTTCCGTGAACATTATTTCCTGGTTGATGAAATGTGGATGCCAAACACCAAGGACTCCTTTTGTGATGAAGCTTCTGAGTGATGTCCGAGACTTTTACTGAGGCAGACGATTTATCACTTTCACTCAAGAAAAAGGCACAATGTCAAGTAGTGAGAATATTCAAATAGCACTATGGAGGTCCAAAAGTAAATAGAGACACTACCTAGAAACTATCTGTCCATTGAGAAAGCCCTGGTGTAGCCGCCGTTGTGCGCACCCGTTACCGCCCCTCTCTGCCCTAAAGATCATCCAGCAGAAGCGCGGTAGCCTCCGAAAAGAAAACAGGGAACGCAGAGAGGGGGGAAATAAAAAAAGAAGTAGCAAGTAGATAAGCAAAAAGTACCCCCTACCCCCCATCTGCAGATGGGTTCACCAACGATAGTAGGGGGCCGTAAATATAGAAAAAAAAAGGGTGGCAACGCCTCTCCTCTCCCGGATCAATTTTGCCCTGTCAGAAAGATGACACCTGCGAGAGCCATGATGTGGGATCTCTCGCGTCAGAGGCGCTTCAGCTCGTGTCGGTGTCGGAGAATGGCTTCCTGAAGATTGTTGTTTTGTCATCTCTCTCTCTGCGTGGAGGGAAAATTGCACACAGAAAAAGAGAGAAAGATGAGATGGAAGAGGGAAATAAGGAAAAATAAGGCTGGCAGAGGGACGGAGATTTTTTGATTTTTTTTGAATTTTTGGGGGGTTTTGAAAGTTTCTTACTTTCAAAGTGTGTGAGTGTGTTTGATTTCAGCCAACAAGGACATCAAATGTCTGTCCTTTCTGCGTGGCTGCCATGCGAGTCCCAGAGATGGAAAAAATGAGACGAGGGGAGGAGAAGAATATGCGGCGAGGTAGAGAACGAGAGCAAGAGAGAAGCCTCTCCATCTCTACCCATGGCCGGACTGGGGCACGCTGGCAAGATCATCTCACGCAAGTCAGCCGAGAGGCCGACTTACATGACGAGGCAGTAGCCACCAGTGATGTAGCCGTTGTTGGTCTTGGGGACGCGGACGTTCTTGGACTCCATTTTGAGAATGGGTTTGGGGGGGGAATGTTCTCGGTGGAAAAGGCAGAAAGTGTCTGGTGATGTGTATAAAGTAGATTTGTTGTGAACTGGTGAAGAGATGGGAAACAGGAAGCAGAAATTGGGCGAGGAGATACTCTCTATTTGTACTTGAAGGGGAACAAGTGCTCTGGCGGCTATCACATGAAATTTGCAGAGGAGGGGGCAGAGTGAAAGCGAGATTGGAAGAAAGGAGAAACCGAGGAGAATAATTGAGAGCGAAATAGATAGAGGAGGGCTGAGGAGAAAGAGAAGGAGAAGAGCTGAGAAAGGAGGCGGACGGAAGCCAAAGCCGGAAAGAGAAAGAACCAGAAGCAAATGGCAAGACTCGGTGAGTTGGTGATCTTACGAGGATGATTCTTGGGCAGCACTCAAAGCAACATCGTCTGCAAGGGACGACTAGGAGAAAGAAGCTGGTGGCCAGACCGACCGGCCGTGCTCATTTGGTGATAGCACGAGGGGGTAGACTCGGTGGGCAACGAGACCTCGAGAGATGGGCAGCGCCACTCGACGACAGAACGTTGTCACCTTGGTATTGTTCCTTAATATTGTGCTCAAGGACAAAAAGACGTCACGGCGCCAAGCAGTCCGTCTTACAAAAAGGCGCACCATATCGGACATGGCCTACAAAGATGCACTCGGAAGACGGCCCCATGAACATTTACTTTGTTATTACATTCTCTCATATTTTTTGCCTTCTGGCCGGGTCTTGTTGGCAACCGTCAAGAGGTGGAGACGACAGGGGGACGAGGCTGCGAGATGACCATTTTCGCCTTACTATTGTTCCACTCTTAGTATTGTTCCCCATCCCTTTATCAGCGTTGCTTTCAGAGAGTGATAGTCCGGCCCAGTCCTTATGCATCCACTACCGGACTAGAAGCGCGAGAATGGCAGCCTGTTGGGTTAGCGATGACTTTGGCGGAAAAATCAAAGAAAACAGACGGTGTGACCGAGATGAACGCTTTGGATCAACTCGGAGACCCCTTGAAAGAACGAGACAACGGCAACAGATAGACAACGTACCATTTTCCACGCATGGTGATGTTGGCCCAGGTCACACCCTGCTCGTCGACCTCCTTCTCGACCTTGGTGCTAAAAGCAATGGCGCTCATGATGCCGTCGCCAAACTTCTCGTTCATTACGGCCTTGTACGCGTAACCGTAGTTTTGCACAATCTCGTAGAGCCGGTAGATGAGCGGTTCGACCGGCGGCATGGGCCCTGAGCGGCCGCGGTCCGGCAGTGCCGCTGCCAATGCAGCCGTAGTGATGTTGTCGAGGCCCAGCAGCTGGCTCAACAAGGCCGCGTCCTCGGGCGAGGCAGAGGCCTGGCCATAGAAGAGGGCTGCCACGGCTACCTCACTGCGGCCCAGCGCATTGGCAATCTCCTCAAACGAAAGGCCATTGGCAGTCTTGGCGGCAAAGAGGCGCTGGGAGTAGGATGGCAGGTTGGACACAATGGAGTCCTAGAGGTAGGGGAGGGGGGGAGAAGGAGTTAACAACCGAGGCTGGACGGCGGCGATCAAGACAATTCAAGTCCTAATATCTCCATAATATAAAGCTCAGTATGGGCAAACCTACATCCAAAGTGGCAAGCTTCGTGGAAGACATGGCGCGTGAATTAAACGGGTTTTCAGGTGACTGTGAAATTGATCGTGAACTAAACGTTCGAGTTAGGATGAAGTGATGCGATGGAAGGGCAGGGCACAGCTCTGGAGAGTGCCACCTATCTCGAGAACGGGATAGATGCTATTATACCAGGATAGATTATCACTTACCAGAACCGGTTTTCAAGGTGTAGTGTCGAACTTTATGATTAATATTCCAACCCCGCGTTATACTAGAGCTCACTCGGACTTAGTACGGTGTCTCGGCATCTTGGACGGACCGGGATTACTCGCTATTCTCATTAGTGCAACCGCGGTGGATTCTGATGCTGACAGTAGATTGATGCTGACAGCTGCGACTCGGCAGATGCTAGTTAAGGTCAGGGCCGCGGGCCACAGGAAAGCTGCTGAAGTGTGCTCATTTAGAGCCTTTCTCGATGGGTTCAGGCATCTCTTGAGACATGGTGGTTGTACGTTTCCAGTCTGGGATCTATTTGCCAGTCTTGCGAGATAATCGGATTTCACAGGAGTTTGATCTGGATTTGCTGGAGAGATTTACGGGCTCTCATGCTTTCCAAACAGCGTAGAGGCCTCTCAGTCAGGGGAGCTTCTCCAAGGGTTAAGATATACTATTTAACAGGAAAACACGAGCACTTTGATCACATATGCATGGAAGAGCATACGGCTTGAGTTATACCATCATCTACGACCTATGGAAAACATTATCGCAAGAGCAGACAAGACTGTTTTATCGATGCAGATGCGGCAGATCCGAATAGTGATATCCCGCTCGGCCCAGCAGACCCACACATGTAAAGCATTTCGGCTAAACATTGATCCGCCACTAATACGTCAGGACCCAGAAAAAAGTTTAATCGCGATACGGAAAAAGCTGCAGCAACGAGTTGAGCAGACTTACCTCGACGAAAAACAACAATCGATCCTTGTCTTCAGCCCCTTTTCGGCAGCTGGACTGCCTTGACATTGCGCTGTATACTAAGCTATCATGCCGCACAAACACACCCGCCGCGAGCGGGATGTATCGACGTAAGTTTTGTTCTTTTCTTGATTCATCATCTCTCGTTTTTTCTTTTTTTCCTCTACAAAGCCACGCCTCCTAACATTACAGATACGATCTACCACCCAGCCAGATTGCGCGGTCACTACCCGTCAAGGCGTCCCTGAAGGCGGCGGCTTCCACGAGCAAGAAGCCCGGACCCGGCGGCCGCAACAAGACGAGCAATGCGGCGGCGGCCCCGCAAGGCGTGAAGCGCAAACGCGCTGCCGGGCCAGGCGTGACGACACTGAGCAAGGCCAATGACGCTCCGCGCGCCTTTCGCCGGCTGATGGCGCTGACCAACGGCAAACGCATCCGGTCCGGCCTGGACGACGGCGTCCCGGTGACCAAAAAGGCGAAGAAGGAGGCGGAGAAAAAAGCAAAGGCGGGCGAAAACCCGTCCGAGGGGGCAACAGCGACAGCAAAAACAGACGACAAAGCGGCCAAGACGGCCAACGCCCCGGCTGAACCAAAGGCCACCCCCGCGGTGCCCGCCATCCGCCCCGGCGAGCGGCTCTCTGAATATGCGATCCGCGTGGACGCGGCGCTGCCGCTGAGCGGCCTGATTCAGAAATCGGGCAAGAACGGACAACAGGACCCGCTGGGCATTGCCAAGGTGTACCGCACCAAGAAGGAGCGCAAGATGCACAAGCTGTACGACGAGTGGCGCGAAGAGGAGCGCAAGCTGCGCGAGCGCGAGGCCGAGGCCAAGGAGCTGGCCGAAGAGCGCGACATGGAGCTTGACGAGGAGCACGGTGTCAAGTGGCGTCTCGATCTGGCGGCGGCGTCACAGTCCAAGAAGAAGAGCAAGAAGAACAAGAGCGATGCCGACATTTGGGCCGAGCTCAACCGCAAAAAGAGGGCGGCCACCGTCACCACGCGCGCCGGCGTGCACGACGTGGCCGAGGCGCCGCCGGAGCTCACCAAGATTGACAGCAACAAGTTTTTTTCAAAACAGGCCAAGGCCGAGGCGGCCGCGGCAATGGCTAACAAGAGCACGCTGGCCAAAAAAAAGGCGGGCCTGGCTGCCACGCTGCTGCTCGACATTCCCAAGAGCGCCGGCACCGTGGCCGAGCGCCAGGAGCTGCTGGCGGTGCGCCAGGACGTCCTGACGGCGTACCGGAAACAGGCCGAGAGCCGGCGACAAAAGGCGGCCGCCGCAATGGGGAGCGACATTGATACCTGAGACGGGAGATATATGCTTACGTAATGGCTTGACATTTTATGATTGTTTTAACTATTCTATTTATTATTGTACAGTGCATTCACAGTATTAGTAAGACATGCCCGCATTTCCCCACTTTTAGCGGCGCTCTTTCACGCGAAAATTATTCATGCTCCGACGCGTGCTAAATTCCCGTAGCCGCTTGTGTTCGAGCCCCGCCCTTGCTGGAATTTCCCAAGCTTGACAGACAGAACAGCTTGTAGATGTTGCTAAAGCATAATACATGACGTCTGCGAAGCCAAGTCTTGATCCTTGGATGCTAATAGTACGGATTAAGGTCCCTGAGGGCAAGGTGCAACCGGAACCCATCACAAGACTGAACCAAGTGCGAGGAAAGAAAGAGCATGCGAGGGAAAGACCAAACGAGGCCAAACAAAACACAAGAGAGAAGAGAGAAGAGAACGGCAGAAGAGAGAGATAAATATTAAGACAAACGACCGGGAATGACGCGTCGCCAGCGCCTGTCACCATGGTCAAAGGACTCGATGAGCTGATTGACAGGCTCGTGGCCGAGACGGCGTACGCGGGAGAGGCTGGTAAGAGAAGATACTAGAGGTTTTCCTATTTTTCAGGGGAAAACTGACAAAATGATAGGCCAATCCGTGCTCGATTTTTTTGCTGCCGTGGACAGGTTCTATGCACAGCCGCAGCGAAAACAGGGCAGACGGGGGGTGCCTGCGGCTGCGGCGTCGTCGGCAGAGAGCAGCATTCTCAATGGCAGCCATGGCGGCCAGAGCAGAGATATGCCGCTGGCACGCAAAGCCTGGACTTGGCTTTGTCAGCGGCCTGAGATTGTGGTTGGCCGCCAGGACTGGGCGCGGGCATTGTCGCTCGACGACGTGTTGGCGCTGCCGGAGCGGATGGAGGACGAAGAGGAGGCAGACATGGACGTGGAGGAGATCAAGGTCGAAGAGGCAGCTTCTACGGCAGCGGGCCAGAGCAGCAAACGAGGCGGCCGAGGCCCAAACGCACTGGCACGGAAGAAGGCGCCATGGCAGACCGTCAGGACAGCGGTTGACGCACCCGGATCGCGTCCACGGCTGTACGCCACGGAAAAGACAGTCTGGTTCACCATTACGGGCCACGACGTTGACTGGAAGAAGATCCCGCCGCTCGAGTGGAAGCTCCTGATGGGCATCGCGGCCGTCAAGGACCAGGGCATCCTGCAGGGCGAACTGCGCGACCGCGTGGGCCAGGACAAGCGATCAGTGCCGAAGCGGACGGATTTTCTGGCGGCCAAGGGCTACGTGATCAAGCGGACGACCATTGCGCGCGGCACGCGCACCAGCTTGTTGTGGCTGACCGAGTTTGCGCCGGTCGAGGTGGAGGGCGGCAGTGGCAGCGATGCGGCGGCGAAGCTGGCCAAGCTCGGCAGCGGAGGAGGCGGAGGGAGCGCCGGAGAGGCCGCGAAGCCCGGCCATGCCTCTGTGTCGTCTGGAGCACCGGCGGCGCCCGACTACAACGGTGCCATTGACTTCTCGCCAGCCTACCTGACGCGCAATCTGGATCCGGTGCCGTGGCGCAACCGCTGGACGGGCGACAGCATCGAGTACGCGTCCTTTGGGCAGACCATGGTGGCGGTAGTCAAGGCCTGGGGCGTGATCCGCGCCGTGGATCTGAAGCAGAAGCTGGGCATCCACGGGCTGCGCTGGCAGATGCGCACAATGGCACGCGTGTGCCGCGAGTTTGTGGCGGCCGGCGTGCTGCGTTTTGTGGCGGCGGTGCGGCCGGGCGAGAGCAAAATGTTCAAGGACTGCATCAAGTTTGAGCGCGACCCCACGCGCGACGAGTGGAAGCTGCACCAGGCGACTGGGCGCAAGCGGATGCCGCTGACCGAGAAGCGAGCGCGCCAGCGGCGGCGACAGGAGCGGGAGCTGTGGCGGATGCGCGGGGGGGGAGCCGGGGCGGCCGACGCGGAGGAACTCGGGGGCGGTCTCAGTGACTCTGACGGCGACGGCGACGGCGAGGGGGGTGACGCAGACGCCTCGATGGGCACAGCCGTGGTGCCGGCGTGGCAGCCGGAACGGCCGCTGATCAACCTCATTTATGACCTGGTGCACGGCGCGGGGGCCAAGGGCACCACGTCGCCAGAAATCAGCCGCGCCGCCGTCGGCACGCCGTTTCAGCGGTACATTTTCTCGCTCATCACCGACATGGCCCGGCCGGGCAACCAGCCGGAACATTTGGCGCGCTTCCAGCTGACCACGACGGCCCATCGCGTCGGCCGCACGGCAGCGTACATTTTCAAGTCGGAGGCGGCCATGGCGGCCGAAGCAGACGACACGAGTACCGACCGGCTCGATACAGACATTCATAGCCTCTTTTCGCCGCATCCGGCATTGGCCAAACAGACCAGCGTGCTCTCGGTAACGGAAGTGGCGCGCAAGGTCGGACCTCATCGGCGAGGGCGGCCCCGAGCCGGCATTGCTTTTGTGAAGGAGGCAGAGAAGCCGGCAGAGCCAGAGCCAGAGCCAGAGCCAGAACCAGAGCCAGAGCCAGAACCAGAGCCAGAGCCAGAACCAGAGCCAGAGCCAGAGCCAGAACACGAGCCCGAGCCGATCTCAAAAACACCCCCACGCAAGCCTCTTGTCACGCTGGGCGAACCCGGGTCACTCAATCCGGGCCCGCGGAAACGCGGACGCATGAAACGGTCCGTGGTTCTCATCTTTAACATGAAGAGACTATTGCAACGAGAGGCGGAAAAAGACACCATGGATCAGACGCACCCCGTGTCTGTGCGATTCCTTGGCATGCCCGGCGACTTGGCGGTGTTGGATCGGAGAGCCAAGGCAATCCGTTTCGAGTGTTGCGATGCCCACAAGATGCCCATCACTGTCTACCTGGACCGTCTTGTCACAGATCCTTGCATCCGCAATGTCCCAGACGGCAGCCATGCGCTTGTGCTGGAAGCCCGAGAAGACAGCGCTTCCGGAACCGTCTGGCCTCTTAGGTTTGTGCTCGCGGGAGAGGCGGCGAGGGGCGAGGCGGAGGCGCTGGTCAAGACACTTCTCCTGTTGCGGAACGGCGGCCACGCTGGCGCAGAGAAATCAGAGCCCCTGCCAGGGGAGCCGGAGGCAGAGCCGGAGGCGTCTGAAGAGTCCGAGGCGACGGCGAGGGCCAGTGAAAAGCTGACGGGTCCGCCCTATGTCTGCGGGCAGTGTGGCAAAAGCTGGAAGAACCTGCTGGGCATTCGATACCACAAAACCAAGGCGCGGACGTCGTGCAATCCCGGCTATGTACCGCCGGACATTGGTCAAGTCCGGGGCCGGCGGAAGAGGATCGAGACCGGGGACAATATCAGCGGCAACGACGACCACGATGACAATAACGGCGGCGACTTTGACGTCCGTCGGAAAAGAGACCGGCCAGGCCGCTCTGCAATGCTGCTGACTGTTGGGCCGGCCCGGCGGAAACTGCGCAATGGCGGCAGTGGTGCCCTTCGCGGCTTATCACTCTCCTCAGCGCTACCACCGCCAGAAGAGATCACCCCCGAGAACTGTGGGATGGAAGCGGCCGAGTCCGAGGCTTCCGAGACCGATGATGGTGTTCAGCAAGGCGACACCGATCTTGCCCTCGATCCTGCCCTGTTTGCGTCCGAGGTGCCCCCGGTAGTCGAGGTCTCCCAGGCAGCACCTCCTGTCGAGGAGGCTGCTCCGCTGGCACGGTTTGTCGAGACCCGGATGAAGCGAAAGAGAGAGGCCGCAATGGCAGAGGTGGAAGCGGGGCCGGAAACGCCGCCGGCCAAGCGGCCGCATACAGACACGGAAGCCGAGGCGGTCGAAGCCGAGCTGGCCGAGCCCGAGTCCGTCTATCCCGAGCCGGCGACATTTTCCGCGCCAACAACGATGGCGACACCCATTCCGGCGCCGGCATCAGCACCGGAACTACCGCCGGCCCCCCCCTTCCGGGGCTCCTCTCGGACTACGACGTCGGTGCTGCGAATGCAGCGGACACTGGACATTATTCGGGGTATCATGCAGGCCTCGGGCGGTCTCTTCCCGGGCGACCGGTCGGTCTGGTTCGCCGTGGTTGGCATCTACATGCGCCAATTCTCCGACGACGAGGGCGGACCGTCTCCGCCGACACTCAGCCTCTGCAAGGCCGCGATCAAGAAGCTCGAGACCGGCGGCGAGCTCGAGGAGCACACGTTTGGGCTGCGCAACGCGCGCGGCCACTTTATCTACTGCCACCTTCTGCTGAGCCCCGGCCAAGACCCGCAGTCGGCGGCAGCGGCCGAGCTCAAGCGCTGTGCCCAAGAGAGCTATCCGGAGCCGTACGTGCCGACAGACTTTTTGCCGTCCGACAAGGACCTGGCCATGCTGCGCGGGAGTGTGGGTGGCTACTCCGGCACGAGCGGCCCGGCCAACGGCAAAGGCCGGCGGCTGCTAGCACCGGGCGTCGAGGTGCTCCATGCGCCATTCTACGAGCAGCAGCCATACCGCGTGGGCTACGACGAAGGCGACGAGGTGGCAGCTGGCGTCAAGCGCAAGACGGGCAGCGACAAGGCAAGGGGCGACACGGCCGGAGGCGGCCTCTGTGGGCGCGGCTCAAAGCGGCGGCGGGTCAAGTTTTCCGACTACGTGGGCGGCCGGGCGGGCAGCGACTGGGGGCGAAGCAATCGGGATGCCGAAGAGGACGAGAGCCATACCGACGACGACGACGACGACGACGAAGAGGAGAGCGACGATGGCGATATCGGCGGCCATGATCTTTCTCAGCCCGCGTCGCCGCCGTCCCTGTTGTTCTTGCCGCCCAATACGGGCCTAGAAGAGGGAGAAGGACTGGGAGAGAGTCAGGCGACCGAGCCCGCGGACTCGGCAGTCTCGACAGCATCGGTGCAAGTGCAGTTCCCGGTCGAGACATCGGTGCAAGTGCAGTTCCCGGTCGAGACATCGGTGCAAGTGCAGTTCCCCGTCGAGACCGTGGTCCTGAAACCGCGCCGCGACGGTCACTGGCCAGTCTTGGGCGAGGCCTTTTTCCTTGAGCCGGCAGCTTCGCCCCTTGTCGCCACCTCTTATCTTTTAGACGGCCCTCTTCCCTCGCGCGGGGACCAGATCCGCGCCAACCTGCCGCGCTGTGTGGAAGACTGTGTGGCCCTGCTGCGCGGCAACAACAAAGCTCTGCGCGCCGGTGCGGACAGTTTCATGGCTGACGTCGACCGTGTGCGCCAGTGGGAGCTGTCGGTTCCGGGACGACAGCTGCTGGGTTACGGCAGCGTGGCGCCAGAGTATGTGTTTTTGAATATGGCTTCCGGAGGGGGGCCCGGGGAAGAAGGGGAGACCAGTGAAGAAGGGGAGACCAGGGCGGCCGTGGCCTGGCACGTCGAAAACCAGCTCACGCCGGCAATGATGCAGAGCGAGGCGTGGCAGGAGGCCGAGAGAGCAGCGGCTGCGGCAGCCGTGTCCAGACGCGGCAGACGGGGCAGCAGTGGCCGCGGAAGCGGCAGCGGCGGCCAACGGACGCCGGCAGCCCGGCACCGGCGCTCTACGAATTATCTGCTGAGCTCACGGCGCGAAATGACAGCATACCCGCAGAGCATGAGCGAGTATCTCAGAGGGAGAAAGCGGGCGGGCGACAGCGACGAAAGCGCAGATGACAGCGATGACGGACAATCCATGGCCGACGACGGCGACAAGGACGGCAAGGCGTCCGGCGAAACGCCCGACTGGACGGCCGACCGCACCTACTTGGCCGCCTTTGTGGCCGTCAAGGTGCTGCTGGGCGGCCTGAACCAGTCGGTCGACTGGGGCCTGCTGATGCGGCTGTTCCCGGAGCAGTCGCTGTCGGGCCTGCGACGAACCTGGAACCGGCTGCGGAAAGGCCGCCGACGGCTAATGGACCATTTGGTTGAGCGGTTCCAGGACGCGTTTGTCGATGCCTATGCCAAGGCCGAGGTGCCGCCGATTAACTACGACGACCTGCTGGCCTACGACTGGGAGGGGCTGGTGGTCTGGACGCTGCGACTGCTGGACCGCGACGAGGTCCCGCGCCATCAACTGCGTCTGCCCGGCCGACGCAGTCTGCTGGAGAAGGAGTATCTTTGGGCCAAGGGGACGGTGGGCGGGTCCGGCTCCGGGTCCGGGCCCGGCGCTCTCGCCGAGACGGATGCCCGAGCCCCGAGTCCCGACTGGCGCGAAGAGTTTTTTCGTCCGACCCGCTCGGTATGGAATCGTCTGCAGGACTCTGCCGCAGAGGCGGCCGTGCTGCCTCTGGACGGGCCGAGGGGGGACGGCGGAGGAGACGCGGTGGACAGGCCGAGGGGGGACGGCGGCGGAGGGGAAGACGCGGTAGACGGGGCTGCTGTCGCCGCCGTCGCCCGCTCATGGATCCGCGCTCTTTGCGCTACGCCGCCCGACCGCTACCACCCCGCCGCCATCAAAGACAAGCTGGTGACGCTGGACGTTTCGTTGACCAAGGCCGACGTCAATGCCGTCCTGCAGGCGGCCATTGCCGAGCTACAGACGGACCGCATTCTACGCCGCACCAAGGCGACGCTGACTGGCGGCGGCCGTCTGTACCATTTGGCCGAGGCCTACAGCAGTCTGCTGGACAAGTCTGCGCAGCAGGAAAAGTTCCGCCAGGCATGGGCCTTCAAGCAGGAGCTGGACCGGTGTTTTGCGGCTGGTGCGGCCTCGTACGAGATCCCTCTCGACACCAACAACGACGGCATGGTCATGGCGCTCGTCAACCTACAGGCGCACGGCCGCGTGGCCATTGAGGCGGTCGACGCGCCCTATGTGCCCTTTGGCTTTGAGCCGGGCAACTACGAGACCCGCAAGTTCCCGCGCCACTACCAGCAGTTCCGCCAGCGCATTGTGCCCACGGCGCGGTACCAGCACAATGACGACGCCGAGCTCGCTGCGACATTGAAGCAGGTCGGGGCGGCTCTAACGACGGAGGGGGCGGCGTTACAGACGGAGGCCGGGGTGGAGGCCGTGGGTGCGGAAGTGGCCGGAGGACAGACCGAGGCAGAGGGGGCGTCGGCCGAGGCCAAGACTGCACTCCTCCCCATTTGGCGGGACCTCTTTGGCGTGTTCGACGCCATGCGCTTCGCCAAGATGGCCGCCGCCGTCATTTTCTTGCTGGCCACTCGCGGCGGCGCCACGTTGCCGCATCAAACGGCGGCCTACCTGCGACCGGTCGTCGAGCCCTTTGAGGCCGAGCGTCTCATGGCATGGGCGCGCGCGGCCGGCATGCTGGCCCCGGACGACGTCGGCCGAGACAGTTCCCACGTTGTGTCCGAGTGGTGGTGGCTGCAGACGGGGCAGCTGTACGAGTATGTGCTGGAAGACGAGGCCAAGCTCAAGGAAGCATAAAAGGCAGAGGCCGTGCTGCCTTTTGGATGTTTTTACATGTAACATTATTCCAGTGGTTTGCTAGTGTGCCTGGTAGGCTTTGTTAAAGTAAAATTAATATTCATTCATTACAACGGGTGACATGTTCCGAGTACATAATGTTTGATGCACGGCAAGGCTCGAGAGTCACGTGACTATGTGACGCTACATCACGTGAAGGGCACGATAATACGCTGCCTGGCCGCGATTTCCGGAGCTATCGCTCATTGTGCATCTGACAACGGCATCGACAACGACGACAAAACGACCACATCCCACAGCTGCCATCGGCGCGATCATTGAACAATACATTTTTTTGGTTTCTATTATCTGCGCAGTCTTGCTCTCCACTGTCGCCTACCACTGCACCCGTCTCGAGCGTTTGTCGTCATTGTCGATTACACATTGAAAGAGATCGACCGACCGGTTCTCTCGCCCTCGCCCAACCGAAAACATGTCCATGTCGGGCGAGCGTCTGTGGAAGTTTCAGTGGCCGCAGTGGGCCAGCAGTGTATGGGCGCGCAACGCTGGCGTGTACCTGTCGGGAGGCTTGGTGCGTTAAGAGGCAGCTTGCTTTGCTATTGGAAGGGCGTCTTTTTCTGACTGCTAGTACTCCCTGGCCTTTTACGTGCTGCTCGATGCGGCCGTCTGGTCCAAGTCGCCGGCCAACGGGTCCGACGTGCACGTCAAGTTTATCGACTGGCTGCCGCTGCTCTTTAGCAGCCTCGGCATGCTCATCATCAACAGCGTCGAAAAAGCTCGCTTGGCTGCCGACAGCATGGGCTACTCGGGCATGGGCATGGGCGGCGGCGGCGATGTCGCCTGGAAGGCGCGCGTCGTGCTCTTTATGGGCTTTTCCTTTCTGGCCGGCGGCATGGCCGGCGGCGTCTGCGTCTTTGTGCTCAAGTACATTGAGCCCAAGGTGGCGATGCCCATGTTGGGCATGGGCGTGGAAAACGTTGTGGCCAACGGCCTGGTCGGGTTGAGGTGAGTGGCTGTTTTGCTCTGCTTTTGCCTGTTCTCAACTATCTGCTGACGCACTTAGCACCGTCGTTCTCTGGGTCAGCCAAAACATGGAGGATGAGTACGCCTACAATCTCGCTCTCTAAGTGCTCTCTATTCTCTACTGCTTCATCCAACAATCGGACCGATCCTTACGATATCTCTTCCTCTTCTGTCACTTTTCTAGATAATCGCTTTGCCGGCCAAACCAGAAAAGCAGAGCAGCCGAGCTTCGAGTCAAGGCCTCATCAGGTTACAAGTGCGGCGTCTATCCTACTTGTACCTTGTTGGCAGGGACATTTTTGGGGGTTTGCGAGCTGTGTTCTATCTCTATGCAAATCATGTTTCCTTTGTGGTCTATCTGTTGGTTTCTGTATGGTTTGTTCTGGGCGTCTTGTTTTCTCTCCTTTTGTCATTTGTATTCTATGCAATCTGTCATGGGACCATCCATGCAATATTGATATTTAACTCGCGTGCCTTTACAAAACCAGCGTTGTAGCTTTGACTATGATGCACCAACGGGATTGTCAAGTTTGTGGTGCAGCTGCCGTTCAAGATCGAAGTGGCGTCCGAGAGGGCCACGTTGCTTCGCATAGACAAGGCAAGCTGATATTTTGCGCCAGAGACATTGTGTTTGATTGATTCAAATGACAATATGAGAAGAGCAGACAGTTGGGCGGGAAAGGATCACGAAAAGGTATCCAAGCTGCTGTGCAACTATTCAAAGCGGTGAAGTCGAGTCTAAGCATTTACACCCAATCTAGTAAAAGTAGGGAAAAAACGTAAACCTCAAAAGGATATGATGAAAGGTGCACATGCCGTCGTCCTGTTTGCACTTTGGCTCGGCTCTCTTCTGCTGCATTGTCAGACAGGAAGCCTCACTTTGCGTTTGGCTGCGGAAGAGAGAAAACTCCTCTCACCTATCACATTGGACTCTTCCTATCCGGGCATCATCATCTTTCTCATGCAGCCGCCGACTCTGTTTCTTTCGTGCCACCACTCCCCTGTTGCCCATTCAAACGATTGGCGAAGAATGCATGTTCTTCTTGTCTTGCCCCGAAAGAAGTGACAGTCCTGTCACCGCTTCTTCGGTCGTCTTCTCGGAAGATCTTGCCGGTCATTATACTGAAGGAAAAGACGGCCTCATCCGTTGTGAACTGTTTCAGAAAGACACTGTGCCTACCGTTTCCTATCGCCCCCCAACGCATGCTGCCCGACCTGTGTGAATACAATGTCTTTTCTCTTAATAGAAATGAGAGCCTCTTCATAGCTTTCTTCTACAAAAAACAGACTCGTTGCAAGATACGATGGTTCAGGCATGTTTGAAAACTCTTGAGCTGGGATTGTATCTCTGAGTACTTTCACAGTCCTTGGCAAAAGGACCGAATTGCAAAAGATTGACCAGTTTGCCATTATGCAACACTACCTTGTCGCTTTTCTTTCCCAGTTGATATCATTTACAGCCTTTTCCAATATGAAAACTCTGTGAACCTTTTGGTTTGCTGAAGACCAACACAGCACCACAGCTTATTTGTCATTTCATCCCAGGTCACTAACGGCCAACTGTTGTACTTCCGAGATTTACCCGAGTCACAGGACAATGTCTAATGTGCCTCAAGGGTGTATACCCTCAAGGTAGCTCGAGGCCTCGGCAGAGCAGGAGAGGAGACATGGTATACTCGACTGGATGTAGAGCCTCACAACAAAGCCATAGTCTTACACAGTACATTTGTCCTTGCTACATTGAACCGGTCACATTCCCATTCCACTCACGCTGCCCCTTTCCGCCATGGCTTCGCTTTACAGCAGCTGTATCAAGCTCTCTACCTCTGCTTCGGTGCTAAGAAACGATCGGCCAAACCCTGGCAAACTCGCCCTGAACTCGTTGGAGCTACGTAAACAGCCTTTTGGTTGACAAGCATTGTCTTAAACTTTGGTGGAGATTAGTGCTTATTTCTCCTAAAAAAATGGCTCGTCAACTCGTCGCATTATGACAGGTTTCGTAGCGAAGGAGCAAAACTGACATGTTTCTCTATTTAGAAAGATTTGCAGCGGGGAATTGCAAAAATGATATCCTTTGAGGGGGATATCATGAATCATAAATTCAATGTGTATTTTTCAGTGCTCCATTCTGCTATCTCCGCAACTCGGAGCAAGAATATCACTAATCTTCCATTATAGATGTAAGTGGTGGGTTTCCAAGGGAGAATAGCATCGAGCAGGGCTCACAAGGGAAATGAGAAGCGGAGAGTCTCTCCCCTGCCTGTTAGTAACTTTTCTTGGTCAATCAACAGAGACCGTGTAGAGCCGAACCACATCTCGAGAGCCTCGGGCCAGGCATTTCATTCCTGACCTACCGCTGTTTGCCAAAAGTACCATGGACATGGCAGGTACAAATCAAAGACGGGGCTGATAATCAAGAGCCTACATGGGCATGATTAGTGATTTGTATCCATGGAAATACCGCTCCATCTGGTGATATCTCTCTCTTTTTCACTCACTGCCTATTGTGGCGTGACAAGAACAAAAGGGCGCAGCCTTGGATAAGGCAGGCCTATTCAGCAACCTTTGATCCTACTTGATCATGGTAAGCAACCGTAAGTCCATTGGGCTAGCAAAGCTGGTTCTTCCTCATCAGGCAGTCTACCAAAACGAGCAGCAGCGGTGTCCGGAAGTAGTGAAGCGGTGAGTTCTCGGGCAAGCTGCTACGCAAATTTACATTGGGCGTAACTCATCCAGACGCCTTGTGCTTGAGCCTCTCGTAAGCCTCGCATGGCCCTTGTACGTCCCCGTGCTCTCTTGTATTTTTACTGTGGTCACCATGGCATTACAGGCGGGCGTCGCTTATGACGAGTCATTTACAGCAACAGTGGAAACGTAATACGTTTTTTTCTTCGGGATTTGACTCGCTGATGCTGCGGCTGCGGCTACTAACGCATGAGTGCTGACTGTGTTCTTTTGTTCTTTTACTTCTTCTGTGGATAGAGGCTGACCAGATCGGTCAGATCGGCTCGCTCTCGGCTCAGAGAAAGCGAAGAGGGAAAGTAAGAATGGGACAAGTCAAAGTCGGCAAAAAACGACAAAACTGACAGAGCAAGTGATCAGCCAGAAAGGACACACGCCAAGCACTGCGATTGCTGACAGGTTTCCTTTTCAAACGTCTTTCTCATTGATTGGCCTCCTTTGCCAAGACTGCACAATCTGCTCGGGCTTTGCTCAGTCCGCGTGGCTTCCGCGTGGGATGACCCGAGAAAAAAAAAGGTTGAAAGTGCAAGGCGAGAAAAGAAAAACAGGAGAACTGGAAATACGCGAGACATTACTTTTGAAGTCTAGTAGCAGCCAATGACATCCTTGCTCGCTCCCTCTTCCTTTCGAGGAGTGGCGAGCGTCGGATGCGCTGGCACCGGCCGCATGAGCCTGTAAGCACAAGTGCGGCGTAAATTTGCAATCTCTCTCTGCCTTTTGTCTCTCTCGCCTCATTGTAGTTATCTCAGGTTAGTTTCTTTTCGGAACCTCGTTCCGGCTCCTCCATGCCGCCCCATGCCCTTTCTCTTGCCCCTTTCCGTCTGAGCGTTTATGAGCGCCCCTGGAAGAGATAGATAGCGCTTGTTTTGTTCTAAAGGGGGTCTTTTACCATGAGAGTGTCCACTCTCCGTGTCCTGGAACCGAAAAACAGCCAAGAAGCAAATGAATTCCGCGGCAAGGGCGGCATAGTTGCAAGGATTGTCCAAGCGGCAGCGCGGCTGTGCGTCCAAACAAGGAAAGGTGCGAGTCGAAAATAGAAATAGAGGTAGGGAAGAAGGGGGGGAAGCAGAGCGTTTTGCGCGCAATTACAGGTTGGCATGAATAAAACTCGTTAAAAGAGGAGGCCATCAGGCGAGGCAGGGTGTAAACACAACAGCGCGCTACTTTAGCAACAAAAGTGTACTGTCAAAGGTTTGCTCTTCTCTGTCAACCTCTCTTCTTGTTCCGTACACACTTCTGACGGGTCGATCCGGCGGCGGTATCCGTAAAGACAAGGCTGACAACAGGCGTGATAACTGCTACGGGCAGCCGTATTTTATTGGATTTGATTCTGAGGCCTCAGGCAGAACAGGGGTGAAGTTAGCCATCCGAGAGGAGAGAAACAGATGCCGAGAGAGAGAACAGGTGTGATAACAATCCGTCAGACAGCGTGGCCTGACAAGCCTTGCACCCCCCCCCGACAACCTACACCAGGGTACTTACCCTCTCCAGGCCGGCCAAGGCCAGCCAAGACCTAGACAGGAAGAGAAATGCGGCCGGTGGCGTCTCTGGCAGAACAGAGACCAGGGGGGGAGGATAGCTTTATGATATGTCATACTTTGCCTGCATAGAAAGAGGGGGAGGTCGGACTATCCTGATGGGCTTTATGTTGTTATGCTTGTTCGCACGTCTGTTCCTCTTTCATCATTCTCCTTCCGTTGTCCCATTCTCTGTTCCTCTTTCATCTTCTCCTTCCGTTGTCACCGTCTCGCGCTGAGCCAGCTGTCGCCATTGCCTCACACCTTGAGTATTGTCCGTGTCTGTAGGTCTGCTTCGCCCCCCATTAGTTTCAATAGTGGCATCGGCCGGTTCTGGCCTGCTGCAGGAAGCCATGCCAACTGTGTGCCTATTCATGGATGCCTGCAGGCGACAACCAAAGAAAAGTCTGCTCTTGCAAAGCCGAAAAAGGGTCATCACCAGACCACAACCGGGTCTAGGCCGTGCCCAATATTGTTGGCTATCCAGCAAAAGTTCACTCGAAACTATTGACGAGCTAGCACATACAGAGTAAACAATGGCCGAAACAAGATGAAAAAGAGGCTGTGTGTGTGAGAGAGCGCGCGGACCCTCCAATGTAACAAGAGAAAATAGAGTGAAAAGGCACTGGCCATTTTCTCTTCTCGGTAATTGTGGCTGTTGGATTTTGTCTGCTTCCCCTCGTCTCTTTTCGTCAGACGGTGAAGGACAAATGAGAAAACTCGCGGTGTGCTTGCTCTTTTGCCAAGAAATAGCTTGATCACTTTGGAAGAAGCCACAAGACGATTGAGCCGCACACATCGGACAAGAACCCCATTGTCCTTCCAGCGTTTCTCTCTCCTATCGACTGGCCGAGCTGTCCACTCAGACGACGACACGAGAGAAGACGTATTGCTATCTTATTTGGTCACAGGGCCATACCTGTTCGGTCCAGCCAGTCCGTCCAGCCAGTCATACCGGCTTGGCCTCTCTGACCCTGTAAGAGAAGCCCCTTCTGCTAGCCAGAAGCAGCAAGGACAATGGCCAGCGAGACCAGTCTGTCGTCTCCTTGTAAGCCGGTGCCAGCTTGTTTCATCACATCAGCTCACGGGTCCCAAGAAAAGGCTGTCAGCGGCAAACCTAATCGGGAAGAAAAAGAAAGCAAAAGCTTGGAAAACGACTGAAAAAGCAGTCGTTTCCCCAGGGAAGCCCTTTACAGCTGCATGCCAAGCCTTGTTCAGCCTTCGTGATCGGCTGTGCGTAAGGGGACTACCAGAGAAGGCACCGGTCGTCGAAATTAGGAGAATGGCAGTCGAAGAAATGTGACAATGGCGTCTCAGCCGTTACATTGACAACATTGCAGACTCTGCACGGGAAGCAGTGATTTCGATCGCCCTACTCTGTACGTCGTATATTAGCTCTTAGTCCATCCCAGAGTATTGGTCAACAACCCTGCAAGCCGTAGCGGGCTTCTAATCCCTGCAATTTAAAGATGGGGGATCTAACCAACAAGAGAAGCAAAAGAAGAAGATGCAAAAGCAAAGCTCCATAGGAGCATCCTTTATTTTACTTGTGCCAGCTCTTTGCAGCAAACCACGTATCACCAGCGTGCAATAACATTACTAGCAATAATTACTAGCAATAATAGTGCTTGATGGCAGCGTGGCAAATATGCCAAGTCGAGAACAGAGCGGCAGGTTGCAAAGGAAGAATTTTAAACGGCAAGGGGCAACAGAGTACGTCCACCAGAACTGCAGAGAAACAGGTGGAAATGTTCGAGGCCAGCACCAAAATGGCAGTAGCTAGCGAGAAAAAAGGGAAAGAGCAGATAAAGCTGGAAGATAAAGCCAGGATAGTAGGAATTGGCCGCTATGACGCTGCCGTTCCTTTCGTCTCTGCAAGGAGGACGAGGGAGATGGCTCGTGTTCCGTGAAATCTCGCATCCTTTCTTTCAAAGCTTCATGCCCCAACATATACCAAAAATACAATGTCGTCCCCATTAAGCTTGATTAAAAGTCCAAAGAATAAGCAATCATCCCCCGTCATTTCAGCAATCAAAGGCTGGACTAAAAGAACAATCGAGTCGTCTGCTTTCTCCGGTTCTGCCGCGTCTTCTCTCGAATAAGCAATGGAATAAGAACACGTATGTCGTCTTTTTTTACTAGAAAAGCAGCAGAGAATGCGGCTCCCATCCAACAGGCCGTTTTATTACTTTCTCTGCAGCGTACTTTGAGTTAACAAGGACTATTGTGGGACCATAATGACACTTTTATAAACCTATTGTACTACTCACGAACTCCCCCCCCGATCTGGTAAGGACGGTACGCTTGTGCATGAAATAAAACGGGAGGGACTTGGAAAGACGCAGTGGAAACGATGGCGTGTAGTGTAGAGTTGGTATCAGCACACTAGTGTACGGCGTACATTAGTAACAAAGAAGACCGCCGGCAGGGATGATCGCCTCCGATGGAAACCGGTGCGTACCGTCGTACTTGTACTTGTGGGAATTAAGATAAACGCATTGTGTAGAGTAACGGACCACTGATTGTAGGGAAGAAACTCTCACTTCCTTGGAGGCTCCGGTCCGTCAGCCTCTTCATGGGGGCTTCATGGTACAAGACGACTGTCTAAACGCATGTGAATATTGATATGGAAAGTCAGAGAGCACACGTAGAGCACACGTATATTGTACCTGGCATCACAATGTGACCCTTTGAGAGGGGAACGGCTGTCACCTGGTGGCCAATCTGGCCTGGCACCTCTTGTTGGCATCTACACCATGTCAAGTACTACGGCGTACATACAACGCTGTTGTGTACAATACTACTAAACACCACATGGGGAACAAAAGACAATATTCGTAATGGGCCCATGTACAACGGCATACACTTTGATGTGCTGGCAGCGTCGTTGCCAACGACCTGTTACAAGGTTGCGCGAGTCATGTGGAGGACAAGGAGAAAGAAAGGAGAAGGATGACTGGGAGATGCTAGGATACAGAAGAAATGAGCAGCAGCCTGTTGATCATTCACACCACCTCCGCTTTCTTCTAGCCTCTACCCTAGTAGGCTCAGGTCTCATCTTCGGACAAACCGGTGCGAGTCAGTTGGGGGGAAGGGGAACAGCTTGACGGTCGGGCCGAGCTAGAGAGAGGCTAGACAGTTGGACAAGGAACCAAGTGTCCCAGCACGCAGATGCTTCTCTCCCCAGAAAATGGACGCAGGTAACACCCTCTTGTTTCATTCCTCTCCACTCTCCATTGCTGATCCTCCGGTGGCCCGTCGGCTTTCCGAGGAACCAGAAAACGGGGGATGTGCTGTCCGAGTCTCTTCGGCACAGAGTGTCTCATGATGTGGTCTTTCTCTCACTTCTCCATCCAGTAACCATCATGTCACTCGTACTTGTCGTACTCGTACCCCCTGCTAGTAGTGTCTTGCTGTTCCGACAGACTGTTGCATTTTTTTCACTTTTTCTTTTTTTTCTTTCTTTTTCTAGTGCTCAACAGCGGCCCCCAGCAAGTGTCTCTCCTTGTCTTACATTCCGTTGCATTCTCATACAACGCTCATATCTAACGGCTGACCTCACTCGATTTGGTAAAAGTGAGAAACAAAAGAGGTGAGAGTGCTCTCTGAGACATTGTGCCATATGTCGGTCAGCGCGCGGAGGAGACAATGTCTGATTATCTGCATGTAAGTGCATTGGTGGGCAGGCTGAGAAGTAGCTGCGCCGCCAGACAAGGCTGTGCGACGGAGAAGCTCCAGCTAGTCTGTTTTGGTGAGCGACGACAGGTACAAAGTACATATGCAGGGCGGAGGGATTTACGCAGAAGAGACCCATGGACAATATACAATAAAAGCAAGCCAAACGAAACGGGTAAAAGCAAAAAAGCACAGACGCCTTGGACAAGGAAAGCTCGGATGGTGTAATGAAATAAATTCAAATATTTACATAAACAAAGAAAAGGCCAGCAAACTGCCAGCAAGCGGGCGCGATATCACGTTACAGACAATAAAGAGCAATACTATCGGCCCACCAGCGCAGAGATTTTCAAGCAATGCAGACATTAACGGCAACAGAGGCCACGGATGCGGCCCAGATGCCACCCATGGCCTGTAGGGGCAGTAAACAGCCCAGATGCCACCCATCTGTAGAGGGCAGTAAACAAAAGAAAGACCAGCTGTGGAGGCCAGGCTGTTCTTTTCTTTTCTTTTTTCTTTTGTTTTCTCCTTTTTTTCTTTTCCCCTTCTTCTTCCATTGGCCTGCTTGTTTGTTTGTTTCCAATTTTCTCTCTTCTCCTTTCGCTGAACCAGCCCCCTCTTTTTCGCAGCTGCTGGAGAATGCGGGCTGCTTGCAGCTCCTGCTTCGTTGAGAAGGCGGCTGTCCCGGAGAAGCGCAGACAGGCTGTGCGAGCCGTGAGCTGCAAGATACGATGCCGCACTGCAAAACGCGGCCGCAGGCTATTGCGCCCACTCGTTAAATTGCAGCGGTGTATTGTTGTATTTCCTTGTTCTCTGTACTTTGCCAGTTCGTTGCCTCGTTTTCGATCCACGGGCTCTTCCCCTCTTTTAATGAATTCATTTCTCAGTTTTCACTTTTGCGTTTGCTTGTTTTTCCACTTGCCAATACACTTTCCCAAAAGTTGTCTGTTGGGGGCCAGAGATGGCTGTCGGTTCCTTGTCCCTTGTCCCTTGTTCCTTGTTCTTCGAGCTTCTCCTCTTTTGTGATCCAATGGGAGTGCATCGGATGGGCTGCTAAGCTGACTGCTGTTCCTGAGGGTGTGAACGACGTCTTCCGTAATAAAACATCACTCCTTGGCCGCGCCTTTGATAGAAACCCCCACTCCGAGTTATCGCAACTGAGAGACACACAGCATGCGTTATGCGTTATTGTCATGCAAGACAGGCTCAGTGTCAGTGGAAAGCGGGGGACCATCAGAGATGGGCGGCCGATAAAGCGCACATGCAGGAGACAGACAGGAGATCGTCCTGGAGCTAGCAGCGACAAGGGAGGAGGCGACGGGGGTAAACCGAGGAAATGGAAAAACTGGGCAAAGAGGAAAAGAAGCAAACCAAAACAAGTCCAAAACCTCCAACTCAAAAAGAGAGGCACAAAAAGAAAGCAAGACATTGTCGGCTCTGAAGCGGTCTCTCGTTTCCTGGACGCTAAGCCAGAGTGCGTCAGACAGGGTTTAGTTGCAGGCTGGACAACGCACCACAGACAAATCGCATGTAGCCGTTTGTGGGTGTCGCACGCAACGCGGCGGCCCCTCCCGCACGGCCGATAGAACGGGCTAGCCTGGAGGTGTACGTACTCCGTATTGTTTATGGAGGTTTGCCGGCCAGCGTCTCCCGTCTGGTCTCCATTTTGGCCTCTTTTGCCTCCTCTTCTCTGCGCCCGGTTCCCTCTTCTCTGCGCCCGGTTCCCTCTTTGCCCATCCGCAGGAGACGGGAAAGAAGAGCAAATATGATGTGTCGATGTGTCATGGCTGTCGAGGGTTGGCAATGGGACATGTCTTGGCCAGTTCGCCAGCGAGGCAAGAGCTGCAGGTAGTCGAAGCCGAGCTTGGCGTCGTCCGCTGCATATATTGCCATTTCTTTTTCTGGTGCAGATTTGCGCTTTCTTGGTCTCTTCTCCTTTTCGGTATCACTGCCGCTGCCGATGCTTGCTGCCGCAAGCTACGTTGTAGTGGCGCATATCCTTGTTCGCTTTGTACCCGCGAGCTACGTCGTAGTCGCATGTACGCTTTGTACCCGGCCGATGTCCTTCTTCCTGTAGGAGTTGTCAGTGCATCACTGTTCACGAGAAGCTCACTTGCAGCGTTGCTTTCGGCGCCACGCCCACTTTCGCTTTCGGGATGCTGCTCTAGGGGTAATTACCGCCCACATTTGCCATCCTGCATCACCTCCTCTCGTCAGCCTCTCAGGCATCCGGAGAAGCCGCGGCGTTTCTTGCTGATTCTCGTCTTTCCGAGTCCGCGTGCTTGGTCTTTTCTCGCTTTCTCTCCGGATCTGCTGTCAGGGCACACCTCTGCCTTTGCCACCCTCTTCTTCAGCAGCCACCACCACCACTCGCCAAAGTGATCAGTCACTTGAGGCGGTCTCGGAATTGACCCCAAAGCCGTAATGAGGGCGTGGGGGAGTTCGGAAGAGATACACGGACAACAAGGGGGACGGCAACGACAACGACAGCATCGACGTGAGGGTGTCGTCGTACCTAAAGAGTAGAATCATTTTCGAGACAGTGGTAGCAGACATGCTACAGTAGCAGTTCGGCTAGTGTCACTGCACTGTGGACTGCAGAAAAGAGAAGCCGCGGCCACGAGAGGAGGGATCGGCTGCGCACCCGCTGCCCTCTGTGCTTGTAATGGCAAGGGCGCCCTGAGCTTCGTAAGAGCACTAAGAACCTGCGTTGCCGTTTCTGACCGTGCCTGCCTCGCTGCTGCAAAGCTGGCACCTTCCCAGAAAGGCAACTAGGACATTGACTGATGACGGCTGGCGGCTGACGGCAGTGCAGACGAGGGATCTACGGCACTCCTGTGTGAGACGTAGCCGTGCCCTTTTGCCTGCCGCCATTGGAGTGGCTGTTGTCCTTGCCATTGCCGCTTCCAGCCCACTGTAACTCCGACACAATTCTATTTGATGCTGAGCATTTTCTTTAAACTCTCCGACACCGCCAATGCGACAGTACCACCCCCATACCGGCCTAATGCCATTCGCGGTATCTAGTGTACACTACACTGATTAAAGTGGACAAGCTACGACCGCAAACGCGATAATACGCAAGCCCAAAAGCAAAGCCTTTATCGGCCGTGCGATGCATGCCCATTTTCCAGCTGTTTTTTTGCCAACGGCGTTGCATCCAAAGACGGGTTGCAAGTGGAAAAAGGAGCGCAACGGTGTGAGCAAACAACGCCCAACCGGTTGGATCCTTCTTTGTTCCTCGACGATCAGGACGACGCCGCCGCTTATTTTTGCTCGAATCGTTTTGGTCGACCGTTTGTCTCCGGCCGCAGCGAGAATACTCCGTAGGGTGTTAACTGCCGTACTTTTCGTCAGTTAGTGCCAACGGTACCAAACAAAGGCAAAGAGAGTGGAGGAGAGAGAAAAGTTGTCTGGGCGTCTCCGATGTCTGTGCAAAAACTCCTTCCTCCTCCTGCGCCGTACACAACTCGTATGCACGAAATTGCCCGAGGGAAGGGGGGCTTAGGACGGCCTGCCCTACGTACCAAATCTCACTTATCCTGAAACACTGCCAGAGGAGCCGGTCGTCGTGCTATATCGCCTTGTCATGATAGAAATCCTGTTTTGTGCTGGGGCTGGGCAGGGAAAACAGCAGATCAGTGTTGTATAGTGTGCACTACAGCCGTTTTCATCCTTTGTTAAGTACGAAAGGGGGGTCGCCCAGCATCTCTCTCCGAGCCGTTTTCTTGGCAGCGTGGAGGCAACAGCTAACAATAGCCCAGAGAGGAATGCGGCGCCGACAGTCGGGAAACGCCCTGCTTTTTTGTTTATTTTACAAAGTGGACAAGCTAGTTGCTATGAATGGAAGAGCAGGAAGAGAAGGAAGAGGAGGGGAATGCTCAATGTCGAGGGCGTATCAGAGAGCGACAAGTCTCAAATGGCCGACAGGCTCGGCTTAATACGCAAGAAGCAAAAAAGCCAGAATAGGAAATTGGTAAGAAATGAATTATCGTGAGTGGGGAGAAGACCGGATAATAGTTTCAGTTGTAATGCTGAAGAAGAGGGGACCACTAGCAGCCAGTCAGTCTCATTCCCACCTCGTATCCTCGAGGATTTGGCGCTGTTTTCTCTCACTGCTTCCTTATTTTCTCACCTTTTCTTACCTTTTTCTTTCTTTTTTCTTCCTTTTCGTCTCTCCGAGGCCCGTAGTCTCAATGTGTACGCTTTGCACAATAAGCGCAGCAGTTTACTAATACTGACGTCTTCGTCCCTTACACCGTTTTGAGGTCTCGGAGGGGGTCAGCCGGTTTTTTTCCCATTGTTATGCGGCCAAAACCTTGGACCTTTCTCCGTGCTACGTGGGTCAAGCCGATTGCTGGATTGCTGATATGAGATGAAACGCCGCATACGGAGATATGGTCCCTTGCAAAAACCAATTAAATTACAGCAGTCCAGTGTGATCAACATGCGTCACTGTCACGAGGTGCTCCTCCCCTCTTTTGGCAGCAAGTGGAGGTCTGCCGGCCTTGGAATGGCCCAATGTTTGGGAGTAAAATAGTGACTTGACTGTCTTGTCTGGCAGAAAAGCATTGAATCCCAAGAATAACACCAGCGTTTCAGTCACTCACAGCATTCCTTTTTTGCTTGCTTACTTTGCTCTCTTTGCTCTTTTCTCTCCTTGTTTCTCCCTCGCCTTGTCTCCCCGCTGTCCTTATGACAGGGCCTGCGCCCGTACGTGTCCAATGCAACCCACAGACTGAAGGGGAGGGGCGGGGAGGAGTGGCTGCATGCAGCATGCAAAACATGCAAGACACATCTCAGTTAGAGGATGAGAGAGGAAGTGTGTGTGCGTCTCTGAGTGTGTGTGAAAAAACAACGCTTGGGTGCTGGGACCAACAGCGTCGTGGGCAGGTGACGTAGCAAAAAAAGAATAAAAATACGCATACCAATAGAGAAGCTCGGACGTCCTGATCGCGATATCTGCCGCCTAGAGTCGTTTATGCGAAACGGCATTAGTCTCTACATGGTTCATGTAAAAGGCAGTAGTGTAAATCAAAATAAAATAAACCCGGCTGGTATATTCAAAAAATAACACAAATGGCGGCCACGCAAGCGACGCCAAGACAATGGAAACCGAGTCTCTGTGTCCTGTCATAGCTTCTTCATGAAATCGTCGATACCGATACATTGAATTACCAGCAGAAGCCGTTGTCCAAGCAGATGGGAGGGGACGATGTCAGGCAACAAATCAAGGGATGAGCATAGAAGATTTGATAGAAAGGTACTAGTAGCGTAGTGTACAAACCAGTTCCCACCAAGTAGCCTGAAAGCAGCCAGACTTGGGCAAACAGATCACGATCGCGCGCTATATTTGCCTCTATTTCTCAGTGAGAAAACCGGCGGCAGACGCGGGTGGAGAATTTTGTGCACGACAAAAGTAGTGTAGACTTTCTGCCGCTCTCGTGGGTTCGGTCTCTTTTCCCAGTCAAACGGTGTCGTCCCCCCGGCTTCTTTCTTCTTTTGGTCGTTCTTCCTGCCTACCAATCTTTCCGCCCCTCCTTTCGTCTCCATTTTTCCTTTTTTTCCCCAAATGTCATTGCTCTACCCAATGCTCCTTCCATCGGGACCTACGGTATCTCTTTCTGGTGATGCGTACAACGCCGGTGCCGGCCCTCTACAGTATGGCACCGACGTTGTACTGGCCCGCCTTCGGGCGCTTATGTAGAATACACCGTAGTAGTAATAGTGTAGAAACGTGTTAGTGCGCAAAGTTAAATACTGGTTCACGACATCTGCCAAAACGAGCGCGTGACCGAAAGTTTTTTGGTAAGACGTTCCGTCGTTTTTTGTCCTACGGCCCCGCCACAGGATAAAAGGGGCATCCCGAGAATTAAAAGGCTGTTAAAACTTCCTTACTGGGCAGCACTCGTAATTCGACCTTTATGTTTCGCCACCCCCTGACAAGCCTTAGTCGACTAAGCTAACTGCCCAAAAGACTTTTGCTCTTCTACCCTTTTGCTTTTCTCTCCACCCCTCTCATTTCGGCTCCTCTTTTCTTTCGCCATGGCCTTGGGCTCTTTTTTGTATGCATCGCATGCATACATATGTAGATGTATATTATTACCGTATGTCTGAGCAGGCACAGCCATTGGAGCACAATACACTACGCATAGCCGCTCCTACAACCATGACCCGCTTTTGATGGGTTTTGTTGTCCTGCTCCACAGGGCGTGATAATATTGAGATGGAACGGTGGAAGCGAAGTGGCCGGCACTGCATCGGTGGCCGCTGGTCTACTGCTTGGAATTTGAAAGGAGGGGAGAAAACCCGAGCAGACCGGAGTAAGCAGTAGAAACCAACAAATGAGGGGAGCAATTCCCGCTACTTAAATTAGTGCTAGAAAATACGAGTGTCAGGTACAATACTAGAAGAGAAGAACACTGGGAAGAGAAAGAAAGGTTGCTATTTGCTGACAGCGTTTTGGAAGATAAGCTTATTCTCGTATTTTGGTGTCTAGTGTACTACAACGTGCTTTTTGCTTCTATCAGTCGTTATTTGCACATACTTGCACGTGTAGAAAATCGGTCTCTGCCTTGTTAGATCGATTTAGTAAGTTTTCGCATCGTCGCCACGAGCCCAACTACCGCCCCCTCTCTTTTTAATATTTCAACTGTACACTATTTTTACTCGCCTGGTGTTCACCTAGTTGGGTGCTTTTTTGCCTGATGCGCCCTGGTGGCTCTTTTTCTTTTCCCCTCACCCCTGTCTCGCGGTGCCCATTTCTAGTGGTCCCCTGCCTGACCAAGCGGTCTGCAAAGCACGAATTCCTTCTCTCTCTGCGTCTTCACTTTTGGGCACTGTCCACGGCATGTTCCGGGGGACTGACTCATTGGCAGGGTTGCAGAAGAGGCGCACATTCTGTTTGGGATTACAAGACACCAAAAGAATGACTGAAATCAAGACACAACAAGCTGTGTGTTTTGGGCATCGGTCTACTCAGCCTTCTTACTGGCTACACACCTCCCAGGCATATGTTTTAGTTTTTTTACTTGAATTCGGGTTTACTTCACTCCCTCTACTTCTTGCCGCCTCCCCCAAAGTCCAGAACTAGCTGGAAACGGCTCGATGGTTCCGATGGGCTGGTTTAAGACAGTGAACCGTAATAGGGTTTTCTCCCACTTTTGTAAAAGTACCAACCAAATACTTTGAGGAAAAAGGGCAAACGAGTAAAAAACATATACGACAAAAAAACGTTTTCTGTGTACCTTTTTTAGCTACAGCCCAAGCCTAAACGAGGCACCGCTCACCGTTGCGGGGCACATTTTTGGAGAGGGGTGTGCACACGAAAGTCTACAGAAAATAGCCGGCGCCGTGCTGCATTTTACGGCCGGAGGACGTTAGGTCATTGAACCTGGTCGCACTTTATGCGGTAGAATAAAGAAGAAGAATCATGAAGGCCTAATAAACAAGCCATCCGCCCCGGCTTTTTTAGTTGGAGACAAAGAAGCGGTATACGAAGTAGAAAACAAGGAGGCATTTAGGCAGAGACCAAGGTGAGAGGTAAAGCACTGCCAGGATGGGACAAAAACTATCTCGTACGAGTACATAACAAAACAAGCAGACAAGGCTGCCATACCCCCTGGTCCTAGCAGGTTGGCATCTATCATACGTCCGTGTACTACACGTAGGCAAGTTTCTATTTGTAATGAGGCGCAGAGCACAAACACGAGGAGGAGAAGGAGGAGGCGGAGGGAGAAGAGAGGGGACAAAAAAGTAGGGCGATGAAATGTCGGTGAAGTGTCGACGAAACCGGTAGACTCTGACCGAGGTGAGGATCAAGAGAATGGGAGAGAACGAGAGCGGGCATAAGCGCCCAGCTGACCAAAGCTCAAGTGTCTCTGGAGCCACACTTCCCCTCTTCTTTCACCCCCCGGACTCCCCCTCAACGAATTAACAAAGCATCAAGCCAGCGGAATGGTCGGGCTTAATTCCTCCCAATCCATATTGGTAGAATCTGATTAACTTTGGAGCCGAATAAAGTGCGCCCCGAGAACGGCCCGGGGCTAAAAGAAAAACCCGCTGCAAATGGAGGCGTTTTATTCTGTTTTCTGCAACCTATCAAGGACAAAGGTGAGTATGGTAGCATGCTCTACACCATGCATGCAACTGGCAGCTTGCATGCTGTTAATTAGCGCTGAGATAATAGGCGGTCGCCATTGGTCAGAAACGTCTTTGTTTTAGAGGGGGGCTTGAGCCATACGTCATGTGCCATGTTTTTGTTGACGAATGTTTTCTCTTGTTGAATTTTTTGGCAAACGAGGCGCAAGGATGCAACCCTTTAAAATAGACCTGATGAGCTTAAAACTCTCAAGCCAACACCAGCAAGGCTATTCAAGATGGGCTCTTCTCCGTTTGCTGAAATGTCACGGATTACTTTTTCTTGCTAAACCGGCGCTTCGAATTGAAAAAAGACTGGGCAAAGCGAGCAAGCAGAGGTCCCACACCTCGATGCCATGTGCAAAGGAGCTCCGTCAGTAGTGGAGTCGGGTAGATGACAGGGGTGAGGGAGGTGTTCGGAACAAGGCTGCATTAACATGCCTGTTCGCCAAACGACAAGTATATATACGAGTAAGCCGTGGTGCAGTGTAGAGGAGTAAATGTACACTACATTGCACTGCGACATAGGAATAATAGGCTGTGGCTGCAACCCACCAGACAAAGCTTCTTTGAATTGTAGCTGCTTAGTTACGGCAGTCGAGTACACTACCTCGTACACTACATTCCAGCAAGAGCCAGGCAAGAAAATAGGCTCCTATGCTGTACTTGTACACTGTACTCGCTATCATATTACTTTACGCTGGGTTTCAGCCGGGTGGGTTCGCGCGCTCTTGCTGCAGAATGTACCTCGCGGCCAAGTTATTGATAGCGCTGGTTTTTAGTGGTCGTAGCTCTCTCTTCTCCCATTCTCTCTGTACGATGGCATCATACGAGGGCCGATCGCAGGGCAGCACGACCTCTTTTTGAAGCTTTGTCCGCCCCGCTAGATGATCCCGTCCATCCTATTCGTCGTCACAAACAGATTGCCTGGTGTACAAAATTACTTGTCATTTTGACGCCTGAATGGAGCTGGGATCTGCGCGGGGTAGCGAAAAATGAAATAAACAGCTAACAGCTACTGCCAACAATGGAACAATGGCGGCCTTTGGCACAAGGCATACCAGCCATAGGAGACTCATCTCCTGTGTGCGTTTGAGCTTTTCCGAGCGTTACTTTGTAGTGGAGTTTAAAGATAAACGGCGGTGTTGCTGACAGCTGAACTGTGCACGAAAAGAAATAAAATAAAAGAAGCCAAAAAGAAGCCGATAGCGCAAGAACTGATTGGGTATCCTTAGCCATCTTGGCGGCCATCTCCGTCTATTTTCTCCCACGACCGCTCCGCTCGGAATACGATTGCTTCCGTGGCCCTAAAGACATCGGCGTTGGCGCCCCCAGTTTTTTTTGGGCTGTAGTATGAAGTACGGAGGATTGGCTGGCTTTTGCCGAGATTGGAACGCGGCCCTCTACAAGGTATGACATCATCCCACGCCCCCCCCTGTTCCTTTTTCTCTCCCAAGTCTCGATAATGCAATGCACGCTCGGCAACGCAGCTACGAGTCTTCATCACATACAACACCTGCTACAGTTTGGCGCGTCTGGCGCGTGGGGGAAAATGAGGAGGCCACCACGTTTTGTCAGCATGTTAACTTGCTTTTCTTGCTTATTGACGATAACCCTGTCTGCTCGGCCCTTGCCCCCCCCCACGGCCTGGTACCGTAATATAACACTGCTCTCTTTTACTACTGCAATTACTTGGACGATGCTTCCAGAGCATTCTTCTGTGTGAAGGAGACTGTAAAATAGAGTAAACAAGGCCCAACATTCGGTACGATTTCAAGATCCTTGTTGCCAATCATAATCGACAACACCACTGCTTAGCAAAACACAATGCGCCAGTCCCAACGGGAAAAACAACATAAAGGAGTCGGGAAATGGGCGCAGGCGTGCCTGGGCATCGGTACACTAAACTCGTAGTGAGTTGAATGCTACTATACCCTGACATGGTGGTTGTGTGCGTAAGCGCATGCGTACGTATGTAGTGTAGTGTAGTGTACGCCGTAGTATGTTATTTTATGGTGTGTGTGTTCCCGAGAAAAAGGTGAAACAGCCAGCGGCTTTTTGCCTTGCGAATATGCCGAAGGTGGACACACCTCACAACCTTGTTTTACAGACATTTGCCAGAGCCAAGGAGCTGTACTACTCCGGCCACTTTTCTGCCTATTCTCTCCCCTTGCTGTTTCCGGGTCGTCCGCCGAGGCGAGTTGGGGCGGAAGCTGGGGTAATTGCTATCTCTTCTGATCATCTGCTGTCGATCTACCTGGCAAGACAGCCAACGTCAGGCGAAAGCAGGGAGAAAAGGATTTCTAAGCGAGTACGCTACATTTCGAAAAAAAAAAAGGTATAACCAGGGCCGTGAGAGTACATACAAGACAAGCCACTAAATCCCATAGGGCTTGACTGCGCCGTTTTGGGGCATTACAAGAGATAAAAGGCTTTATTGTTGGTCGTGTACAGTGTACACTACACTTTGAAAGATAGCGTTGTATGCACTAAGAAAGCCAAACAGGCCGCTGGCACTTCCGACAACAACCGGTATTCTAAACCACCACCTCCCTGGGGCCGCTACATTTGTGCAAATTTGGCCAGGGGGCACACAAACAGTCACTCGAGCCCAGCGGAAATGGGCAGCCGGGACTGGTGGTATCACAGCACATGCTTCGTCTGTCATCTCGATGGAGGGAAGTGCGTCGTGTTATGGACTCTACAGGGGCTTGAAGGAAGAAATGAAGGTGGGAGGCCTGTGAAGCAGGTGATCAAGAATGGGAGAATGGTAAGGGGTATAATGGTGTGTGCCTGATAGAAGAAGAAGAAAAAAAGGAAAAGAGAAAAGCAAAGAAAAAAGGAAAAAAGAAGGGAAAATAAAAAAAGAAACGAGATAAAAAAGAAAAGGACCGCATGCAAAAAGGAACCATAAAGAATCAAAGACAAAAGAAACAAAACGCCAGACAATCAAATCAAGTAACTCGCCGAAACAGACAGGCAAAGTCAGTCAAGTCGCAAGCGTGTCGGTGCATTCCGCTGCCTGGCAGAACAAAGAAGGCGTGGGATGCTGGACCCAACTCTTCGTCACTTGTTCGTTCTATTCCTTCGCTGCCCCCTGCTAGCGGAGTCAGAGCGGTAGTGTACGTTGTATTTAGTGTATGCCGTCGTCGTAGTGGTGTACTTTGCAGAGTTGGCTGCCATCCCCACTGATCTCCACAAGTACAAGTACTTTGTACACTAGACTTTACTTTGATTCCTCTTTTTTTTGGCACCCAGCTATGCCGTTAGCGTATTGCTGCCCATCCCGAGCTAGTGCGGGTTCTCTGGCAAAAATCTGCACTGGGGACAGGCCTTTTTAGGCGGTGCTACCGGAGAGGCGTGGTGCAAATACAGCAAGTAATGACGAACTATGCCCTCGTAACCAACTACGTGCGACTGTACTACTATTACAACGCTTGTCCGGCGACGGCTTTGGGCGGACGGTGTGGACTTGTGCGGAAGGTGCGGTGTGCTAGTATAGTTTAGGGAGAGAAGGGGAGGGAGGAAGGGGGGGGGGGCGTCGTGACTTTTTGCTTCCCTTTCCTGCTACTTGCTGCCCCCCCCCCTTTCCTTTCCCTGCTCATATTAAGCTCCTTTCTTAGTGCCTTCCGCTGCCCCTTCCTCTTTCAGGCGCCGCCATGTCTCCTCTGTGTATGATTCACCAATTTAAGTTTTTTTCCTCCCCTTCTCCTTCCCTCTTTTAAGTAAGCCGCCCTCGCCTGCCATCTTTGCGCGCGCGCTTCTTTCCACCACAAGCATTTCAACGACACAACCTTGGATCCCTCGCCCAGGTCTATTTCTTATCACATCACCAGCTCGACACACTGTGAACCTTTTTACTCTTCCTCTCCCTCATCTCTCTTGTTGCATCTACGCACAAGTCACACACGTCACTGTATCCGTACCCCTGCGCGCACACGTTCCTATTTTGGTGCAGCTGTGCCATAAAATAAAACTTCACGCCGACGAAAGCCGCACTTTTTTGCTTTTTTTATATTCTGTTTTTCGCCAGGATCACCAAAAAACGACCACAGCGCGTACCAGTACATTGCCAGTACCAATACACTACGAGGACCAGCACCAGTACCACCCTGGCGCATTCCCGACTGCTCTTCTGTCGACATATCTTACAGACGCACACGGCAGATTCAAATACTGAAGGCAACACAAGCCTGCAAGGAGCGGTAAAGGGTGCAACAGAGCGCCTTTTCTTACCGGTCTGCCGCCTGGTTTGCCTCCGGTGCTCTTCCTTCGGCAGTCCTTACCTTTGGTGCCTGCTTCTGTAGCGCCACGCAAGCTCTCCGATCTTTCTCTCCATCCTATCTTGTCCGTGACGGCCGCATCACTGGAAACTGTCCAATTAGGGAGACACATTCCGATCTCCGGATCTGAGCCTGTTGGGCCCATCCTTTCTGCTCCCGCCTATTTCTCTTCCCGCCTTACCTTCCCATAGGCCTACGGCGCTGCTTGCCGGCCTGCACTGCCTGCCTGCTTGCAGCAGCAGAAGCGACAGAAGCAACAGACGCATCAGTAGCCCAACTCTCTCCACCTTACGGCCCCGTTGACTGGTATTCCCTGTCGAGGCCAAGCCTGTATCTCCTGGCTCTGCAGCACGCCCTCCCCCCCTGGTACACCGACTTTGCGATACAGCATTGCTTATTCTGCGCCTTGCAGAGGTACAGCTCAACGATTCGGGGGCACAAGCCACACAATCATACGGTCAGGCTGCGCATCACCCAAACGGGCATTGGAGCGGCTTTACCGACTGCAGACTCAAGCAGCAGCAGCACACTGTAGAACACTGCACGACACAGAACGCAGAACAGCAAACTAGCAGCACACAGCAAAACTCAGATCTCCCGCAAAGCTTCCGCTACGCCATGGGCGGCCATTGCTTGCCTAGCCCTGCATCAACTACTGCTCCTGTCACTGCTGGTACAGACGGGCAGACGCCTTCTTTTTGTTGGCCATAGCCCAAACTGACGCCCTGCATCTGGTTCCTCTGCTTCCCTGCGCGAACTTACCTCCTCCATTCTCGTCTACCGCTTCCGACTACCAGCTGGAACCCTTCAGTTGCTCCGGCTCCCCTGATTAGCCCTGCACAACCTTCCTGCAACTCAACGAACCTCTGGACGATCTGAGCCAAGCTTACGGACTTCTCCCTTCCCACCACACACTTTTCCTTTGCTTCCAAGTACACTGTACCTGCTCAGGCACACCAGCCAGATTCAACACCGCCAGCACCACGACTTTTATCGGGCTAGCTGTGCACACGTGCTGCTCCGGACTCTGGCACGGGTACTACCTTGTCTTTCCGTGTTTCTTTTTTCGATTGTTGCAATACTCGACACGGCACATTTGGGCCACACCCCCCCTCTCACCCCCCCCCCCTTCGCTTCTCCTTTTCTCGCTTTGCTCGTGGGCTGGCCTCGCTTGAGAAAAACTACTTTCTTTTTTATGTTTCTGTCTTCCTCTTCTCTTTCAGCAGCATTCTTCTAAGCCACTTGCCTGGCCTGCCGTCTTACTGTTGACATTGCACGATCTCATACTTATAATTATATATCTCCCCATCCCCCCTTCTTTTCCCTCTCTCGATCGGCACTTCTCCAACTCCTCTTACAATGCAGCATATATAAGCAAGCCAGAGCCGCTTTCTCCCATTGCAGACTCTCACTCTGAAAAGCTCTTTGTCTGCTTCATCATTCTCAACTTCTCTCTCAGCAGAGACAGAACATTTCACTATGGCTCTCTCCTTACCGTCAGACTCCTCCACATCCACCCTCTCACCAGCTAGCCACAACATGCCGCTCAAATCAAGCCCATCCTGTGAGCGGATGTTCTCTTTGGCAGCACCCGCATCGGCACCCGCATCAGACTCTGGATCGGCATCGGGATCAGAAACAACAACAGCAACACAAGGCGATATCGCAAACTCGGGCTCGATACTCAAGTCCTATCTTGCCAGCATGCCTTCTAGCTTCCAGGATTCGCCCGTCATGTTCCCCGAGATGCTCACCAGCGCTTCCGGCAGTCCTTTGGTGCAATCGCCGGAACCCCTTCGCGGCCGTGGCCTTGAGTCCGCCGCCATATCCTCCTTCCAGCTGCCCGAGGCGATATTGGCCCACCGGATGAGCTCGACATCGCTGCGCCAGTACCTCCCTCCCTCCAGTACCTTGCCCGTGGGCAGCGCCTTGTACGAGGCCCTGAGGCAGACCAACAACACTGGCAACGGCAACATCATCCGCCGGCTCTCCAACCGCGCCTCCAAAGCCATTACCCGGCGCAGGCCGTCTTCTGCCCACCCAAACAGCCGCGACGTCAGCGTCGGACCGGGCATTTTGCGCCGCCGCAGCGACAGCAACAACACCGCTCCCCTGCCCTTTGATAACATTACCACGGAGCGGTCCCTCTATGACAACGAGTCTGACTACGACATGGACGACCGAGACGACGGCGATAGCATTGCCACCTCCACCTTTGATGTCATCACCAATACCGACGGCATCATCACTTCCGGCACATCCATTGTGGCCGGCTCCTCTGCTTCCCTCGGCGGCTCCTTTGGCTCCCCTACGACCGGCCCGCACGCCAGACCCATGGTGCCCCTGGCTCTGCTCCACGGCGTGCCCATCCGCAAGGTGTCCAGTAAGAAGAACAGCAAGCGACTTGTCCTCACGCTCGATGTCGACGCTGGCAAGATCACCTGGGGCAAGACCAGCGCCTCCAAGTGCATCTACATTGACGACATCAAGGAAATTCGCACCGCCGAGGACATCCGCCAGCACCGCCTGGACTGCGCTATTCCCGAGTCTGAGGAGTCGCGCTTCTTTTCCGTCCTCTACACCGTCCCTGACACCACCCAGACCAAGTTCATGCATCTCATTGCCGACACGGACGAGATGTTCCGGGACTGGACCACCACCTTGGACGCCATTTACAAGCACCGCCAGGAAATGCTGGCATCGCTCATGTCCTTCAACAGTGAGGCGCTCCGCTCGTACTGGGATCAGGAAATGGCCAAGCAAGCTGCTGCTGAACGACTACTACCGGGCGGCCCCGCCTTGGCGACGACAGCCACGGTCGTGCTCGACCCCAGCAGTGCCAGCAGCGGCCTTGATCTGGCCGGCATCGAACGTGTGTGCCGCAATATCCACATCCACGTCCCCCGCGACGTGATCCGGGCCAAGTTCGCCGAGGCCGACGTGTTTCGCACCGGCCGCCTCAACTTTTCTGGTTTCCAGGAGTTTGTCTACTTGATGAAGAAGCGGGAGGATGTCTCGGCTATTTACCGCACTGTTGCTTCCAACACCAACCTCGGCCTGACTCGCGATGAGTTTTTGGCTTTTCTGTCTCAGTCGCAGGGCGAAGACGTCGACAAGGACCGGGCCACTTGGGAAGCCATTTTCACGCGCTTTTCCCGGCGGCCCAAGCCCTCCAAAGGCATTGCCATTTATAACGACGGCGAGTTCAGCCTCAGTAACAGCGCTGCCGACGAGGCGCTACGAATGACCGAGGCTGGTCTCGTCAGCTTCTTGACCTCACCGTTCAACTCGGTTCTGGCCAAGGAGCCAAAGGAGTACCACAGCTTCGACCGGCCCATGAACGAGTACTACATTTCGAGCTCGCATAATACGTACCTTCTTGGCCGCCAGGTGGTAGGCACTTCCAGCATCGAGGGCTACATTGCAGCCTTGACTCGTGGCTGCCGCTGCATCGAGGTTGACTGCTGGGACGGCGCCGGTGGGCCCCTGGTAGTCCACGGCAACACCTTTACGACCAGCATCTCATTCCGCGAAACCATTAGCACCATCAACAAGTACGCCTTTGTCAAATCCCAGTTTCCACTGTGGATCTCGCTCGAAGTGCACTGCAACCCGGAGCAGCAGCGGACCATGGCCGCCATTATGCGCGAGATCTTTGGCGAGAAGCTGGTGACGGAACCCTTGGCCACCGCCGTCGGACGTCTCCCGACCCCGTCCGAGTTGAAGGGACGCATCCTCATCAAGACCAAAAAGACGCATCAGAAGCAGCCAATGTACTACATGCCGCCAACGATGCCGTCCGCCCCATCCACCCCGTCTGTTCAATTTGCTTCGCCGGCTACTGCGGACAAGAACTTGCCGCCTATGCCTTCGCTCTCGTCTCTGTCGTCGCTCTCCTCGCTTCCTTCCCTCACGCCCTTTCCACCGCTGCCCTCATTCCCCACGCCATCGTCGGCGCCGGCGGCTGCCAATGAAACCACTGCCACGGTGGGAAGGCGGCGAGGAAACAGTCTGCCGAATCGGTTCCAGAAGCTTGTTTTTGTCGACAATGCTGTGCAGATTATCAACGCCGCCACTTCGCTGCATTCTGCGCAGGGCAGTCCTGTGCTTAGCCCGTCCTTTGTTACGAGCCCTTTGCCGAAAAAGTCCACTTCTTCTCGGACCCGTGTGAACACCATTACCGAGGAAGAGGTGCTACAGCAGCATATTCCGTACGAGGTGCCGAGTTGCAGTGGCAGCGAATGCGGTGATAGTGGCAGTGAGAAGTCGACCAAGGTGAAGCAAAGCAAGATTGTGCCCGAACTAGGCTGCCTTGCCGTCTACTGCCTGGGCATCCACAAGGCGACCTCCTTTGACGACCCTGACTGCAAGCTCTTCAACCATATCTTGTCGTGGGACGAGACCGTTTTTGAGAAGAACACCAAGTCGCGCGAATACCGACGGCTGGTGAGCTGGCACAACATGCGCTACCTTATGCGTGTCTATCCAAGGGCCTACCGCTTTGGCTCGTCCAACTTCAACCCGTTGGTCCACTGGCGTCGTGGCGTGCAAATGGCGGCTCTGAACTGGCAGACGTACGACCTTGGCATGCAGATCAATGCTGCCATGTTTGCCAGTGGCACAGACCAGTCCGGCTACGTGCTGAAGCCGCGCGTCGCCCGCGAAGTCGATCTGGTGCCCAGCGCGCCGGGCGGTGCTAAGCCGCTTGAGCTGAAGCGCGAGCGGAAGCAAATTAACTTTAATGTTGGCGTCATCTCTGCGCAGCAGCTGATGCGGCCGGTGACGTTGCCAGGACGCCGCACATTGGACCCCTACGTCGAGGTGGAAGTGTATCTGGCCGACGACAAGCGTGACCGGGACGAGGGCGCTCAGCCGACCAAGCACCTGCCGTCCACCCCCCTCCTGTATCGGACCAAGATTTTCCCCGAGAACGGCTTCAATCCGACTTTTGACCAAAAGTTCAACTTCAACTTCACCACCAAGTATCCCGAACTCATTTTTATCCGCTTCAGCGTCAAGCTTGCCGAGAACGGCAAGTACAGCAACAACTCGCAGCCAATGGCCACCTTCACTGCTAAGCTGGTGAGCCTGAAGCGAGGCTACCGCACGATTCCGCTCGTCGACGTCAATGGCGACCGCTACATGTTCTCCACCCTCTTCTGCGAATTTGGCGGAGACCCTATTCCCGAGGCCTCGGCGCCAACGGCCGAAGACACACCCGAAAGTGTGCCCAAGCTCAAGGGCATCCGCACCGTGTTTAACCGGTCCTCCAATATGAGCCCCAAGTCCAGCTTTGATAGCGGACAATCATTGGTCTAGATGACCTATTGTTTTTCTATTTGTCTTTATTTCTTCCTTTCCCCCTCTTTTTATACTGCCTTCTTTCTTCGCCACCTTTTTCTTATTCTCTTGTTCATGTGCTTTGTAACATATTTGCATTATTCCCTTGTGTTTGAGCCCGTTTTGTTTATTTTGTTTGATTTACTGAACGACATTGTTGCAAAAGAATATGTAACTTGAAACAAAGCATGGCACCGGTGTACTGGATCTGGGACAGATATGGTACAACAGTTTTTTTCTCTCTTCTTTTTCCCCAACTTTCTGTTAATGTTTTTGTGTCTTTATTGTGCTTCTTTTTTCTGTCATGATGTCAAGTTTTTTTCCTCATTGTTTGCAAAGAAGGCAAGCCCTCCTTGGGAACAGATTGTCTATAGAAAGGGGGACGATTACGGGTTGTAGAGGCCACAACAGAAGTATCCATCGCATTTTTGGGAAGGGTTTTGGAAGCATTTTCTGCTGGGCAACCGGAAGTCATATTTTGACACTTGTTAGCATGTGGCACATGCCAATTCACACAAACTTCCATCAGCATTGGGATTGGGTGTGTATGGGACAATCATCGCATGGGAACGATATTGGGTATGGCTATGTACAACGGTTGCGCATTTTGGGTCTGGTTTTTTATCACGGTTGGCTGGCGCATGGAATGGAATGGGACTTGGCAGGATTTCGATGGCTGGGCCTATTATTATTCTATTATTGCCATTACTCCTTCTATGATTTTCTCATGTTCCGTGAGCTTTCCAGCAACAGCACACGAAGATTCACACGACTTTGACGCAGGCATTCTTGGGATGTATTTTTTCCGTTTTCTTGGCATTTTTCCTTTCCCCAACCTCGTCCTATATATTATATATATATTTATATACACTTTGCATGACCACAGCTCACGCTGCCAATACATAACCAATTAAAAACATTAAGAAAAGGAGACCCGAACCTGACTGCGCTGCCAATAAGACGATGAGAAAGACGCCCTGATAAATGCGTGGTCGTGACGATCAGAAGTAGTAGCGAAAACCAAGTAAGGAAGCGAAAAAGGCAAAAAGTAGAATAAAATATACATCATGAACAAATCCGTTGTCTTTTTCTTGTGACCATTTGCCCTTTTTGCTTTTTCTGCTTCAGTCCACGCCATCGTCGTCGTCGTCGTCATCTTCATCCTCGTCGTCGTCGTCGTCGTCGTCGTCGTCGTCGTCCTCAGACTCGTCCTCAGACTCGTCATCATCGTCTTGTGGCGCTGCCTTGGAAGACCCTGGTGAGGCAGACCGAGATGATGCTGAGGACGACAGAGCTGCTGCTGTGGCTGTCTGGACACGCAACAGGCCGGAGGCGCCGGTGGTGTTGACACTGGGCATCCAGCGGGCATGCATGGGCGACAGAGGGCGGGCGGCGGGGCCCGACGACGGGGGAGGAGATAGCGTGGAGGGAGAGGGAGAGGGAGAAGATGTCGGCGGCGGCTTGCTGGGACAAGAGGCAGGCGGTGGCCGGGCGTTGTTGTTGCTGCTGTTAGCGGCTTTGGCTTTGCTGCTGCCGTCGCTGCCGGTCTCCTCCTCGCTCGTGTTGTCTAGATCATCATCGTCCTCGTCCTCGTCCTCTCTGCCGTACAGAGGCGGTGCACTCGTACGCGTCTGCAGAGGCGCTGTCGGCTGCTGTGCGCGGCCGTCCGAGTAGTCGTGGCGGGGGTCGCGGCCGAGGATGCGGTCAGCCTTGGAGATAGGGGCCCCCGACGGTGGCAGCGGCGGCGGGTGAGTAGAGGGGGCGTTGCGGGTGTCGAGACGCAGGCCCGGGCCCTGAAGCAGGGTGCGGGGGGCTGGTGGTTGTGGTTGCGGCCGCTGCGGCTGGTACTGGTGCTGGCGAGGGCCATGGGCTTCTTCGTCCTCTTCCTCGCCCTCGCCCACGCCCCAGCCGGCCGCCAGCTCACGCGCTCGCTGGGCCTCGCGCTCCCGTCGGATGCGCTCGCGCGCGGCCAGCCATTTCGGGCCCGGCTCCCAGGTCCAGCCGTCACCCGTGGTGTTGCAGACCGGCAGCAGCCACAGCCAGGGGACGGGACCAAAGAGGTGGCGCAGGTTGCGGCGGACGCCGAGATCAAAGGCATGCGGCAGACGCGCGCTGTCCTGCTCGTCCAGAAAGGCCTGGTGGCGTTGCTGGGCGCGGTAGCGCTCAAGCTGGTTGTAGTTGAAGCGGCGGCCGAGTTGCGCGTGGGGGGGGAGGGGGGCTCCGGCGGCGGCGGCGGCATGGTGCGTCGTAGTGCGCAGGAGGTGGTTGCTTTCGTCGTAGTCGTCGTCATAGTCGTGGTCATAGGTGCTGTCGGCCATGGTGTTGTCGTCGCGCTGGTGGTGGTGGATGTGGTCGCTGCCGCCAAAGCCCTGCTCTTCGTCCCGGAGCGGACCGCCGGAGCGCCGGCCGACAAAATGGGAGAGCGGAATGTTGTCGGCCGCAGGGCCGCGGGGCCAAGCGTGCTTGGCGGCGCCGGCGTGAGTGGAAAAGGAAGAAGGGCGAGGCGCATCCAGCTCGCCGCCCGAGTAGCGGGTCTTTTCCATGCACTCAATGGTAGTCTGGCCGCGGCTGGCGAGGATGAGGTGCCAAATGGTAAAAAGACCAATGACGAGGCTGACGATGCCGGCAATGACGCACAGCATAATGTACTGCATGGGCATGAGGCTGTCGCCGTAATTGTCGTAGGTGGTCTCGTTGACAATCTCGGCCCAGACCCAGGCGCCGGCGACGGCAAAGGCAAAGAGGCTAAAGAGCGTGGTGTAGACGAGGAAGAGCACAAAGGCCTTGGCGTTGCGCAGGCCGATGCAGGTGGCCAGCCAGGGGCAGTGGTGGTCCATTTTGAGCACGCAGCGGCGGCAGGTCGAGCAGTGGTGGGCGCGGTCGGGTTTGCGGGCCTGGCATTTCTTGCAGAAGCGCAGCTGGCCGTTTGACTTGACCGTGAGCGCCAAGACATGACCGCGGTCCTCGCCATCGACGCCGGCGTCGGCCTCGCCGCCTCCTCGGCCGGCCGCCCCTCCCAGGGCGTCCTCGCCCCACGAGGGCGCCACGGCGTAGCCATGGTCGTTTGTGGTGCTGCCCGGCGGCGTGAAGACGGCCGTGGTGTACGACCAGCAGAGCATGCCGTAGAGAAGAGCCCCGACGACGGAGCACCAGGGCCCGATCCAGGCGGCACGCACGGCGCCAGTGCGCCTGGCGTCGCCGCCGGGGCCGAGGCCGAGGTGGACCAAGACCCAGACGGCCCAGGTGGTCAGCGAGTAGACAAAGGCCAGCGGGAAGTAGGTGGCGCAGCAGCAGCAGTAGCGCTCGAGGCGCCGGGCCACGCGGCGGCCCAGCATCATGGCGAGACTGTCGGCAAGGCGGCGGCAAAGGCGTCGTGGCCGTCGATGCCAGAGTCGGGAGAACACGTCACGGCTCGGCGGCCGGGGAAAGCGTGTGGAAAAGAGGCCGCGCCGGAAAAATTTCACGGATGCGTTGGTCGACAACAGTAGAGGCGGCACGGCGCTGGGGCGAGCATCCCTTTTGATGACGAGAGCGCCGTCGAATGGTCGATTGTCGGAAAGAGGGAAAAAAGACAACAAGGCGAGCCAACGTGGTAGCAGCTGAATTTGGGGCCGCTTTCCCCCTTTAAAACGTCCGTGTCCAGTTTGGCGCTGTCGGGGCTGACATAGCATGGGCTGTGGGGCAGCGGCGTTTGGGGCTGTACGAGACAGGAGGCAGACTCCGCCCACTAATACTATTGCTGTCGATTTTTCAAGCACAGCCGCCTTGCGAGGTGTCCCTTTAAGTCTTTTGATTTCTTTCTTGCCATTTCTCTTCTTTCTGTACATTGTATACAAACTCATATTCAAGGCCTTGACAAATTCATGAGACGGAGAGTGCGCTCGCAACCGATGACTATGAAAAAGCTGTCAGTCAACTCATACGTGTCGACCTTGACTGGCCTCATCAACAAGACAGTCGGTACAGTTGATGATATGAACACTTGTCTGGCAGGCACTGACCGAGTAGAAAGTTTGCTGCGGGTGGAGGGGCTGTCTCTCATCAGATCTTACTGCCGGCATCTCCGAGTTGGGGTGTCTCTCTTTGAAATCGTGAAAGAATTGCATTATCAAGGTGCCTCCTCTTCGAAATCGTGAAAGAATTGTATTAAAAGGTGCCTCCTTTTCGAAATCGTGAAAGAATTGTATTATCAAGGTACCTCCTCTTCGAAATCATGAAAGAATTGTATTACAAGGTGCCTCCTTCATCGAGCCAGCTCTCGTTCTTCAGGCCTGCCTTGCGGTGCTGCTTCGCTCTGTCTTCCCCCTTCCAATTCGACTGTACTTCCATCTCGTCCTCTGACTTCGTTCCTCCCCCTACATCAATCGCAGCGCTTCGCCCGCGTCAGGCTGCACGCCATACTCCAGTGTCATATCCATGTTGCGGCCCTTGATGTCGGCCACGCCGCCTGACAGAATGTCCAGAAAGGGCAGAAACTCTTCTGCATCGCGGAAGCGGCAGCGAATCGACTGCGACTCGCAGTGCTGCATCAGCGCCTGCACGGAGCTAAAGTAGTGCAGACACGACGGGCACTGGATCCGCAGCGTCGTGTGCGATGTGCCCGACTGGAGGTGCATAATCAGGCCGCCGGCCGATTTGAAGTTTTTTCTGTCTTGTCAGCGTCAGTCTATCTGTCTTTGTAAGCTTTCACTCACCCTTTCCGTCGGCACAAGTCGTTGGGGCAGTTGTACCGCCCGTTGGTGCGGTTGAGGTATTTCTCCACGTTAAAGTACGGGTGGCTCGGGTGGTCGGGATTGAAGGCGTTCATGATGTCGTCCTCGTTCATGGCGCCCGAGGTGCCGGAGCCAGCCTTGGAGGAGGCGGCAGCCGGCCGTCCCATGTCAACCACCTTGGCACATTTTCTCTCCTGTGGAACCAACGCCTGCGACACCGCGTCATGTAGCGGCAGTGTGGACTGTAGCCGCGTCGGCTGCATTGGCCGTGCCGCACACTGCTCCGGTTCCAGCACCTGGCCCGTCCACACGTTCAGCGCCCGCGCGCCCACGTCGTCTGTCAGCAAGTCGGGGCCTTTGGCATCGCCGCGCCGGAAATCTCGCGCCGTGCGTGTCACTGCCGAGAGCATGTCCGAGGAGGCGCGGCCAACAGCAGCTCCAGCATCACCAGCACCGGCTTCGGCTGCCTCCATTCCTGCTCCACCGCCGCCGCCTCGTCCTCGGCGTCCCCCCCAAAGCTCCCTGGCCGCCTCCTTGATGTTGATGCCAATGTACCGCCCATATTCACCCAGCGTCACTCCGCTGGTGTCAAAAATGCCCAGCTCCGACATGCTGGAATAGTCTGCTGGGCACTGGGCCTCCAGCGCTTTGTATACGCGCCGCTGCTCCAACTGATCACCCGAGATGCTCTGGCAGTCTTTCTCGAGGTGGTCCATGAGCATATACAGCCGGAAGAAAACCGTCTTGCAGCCCGGACACGCGAGATTCTGTTTGGTTGGATGATCCTAAGACAGGTCAGTTATGGCTGAACATCACCCTTTTTGCTCTACTTTTTTTTCTTCTTTTTCTTTCTTCCATCTGTGTCTTTTTTTTTTCTTCCACCGGTTCCTCCTCTCTTCCTCACCAACTGGTAGTGCCGTAGCAAAGCCTCAAACGTGTGGAAGCCGATGCTGCAAACATGGCACTTCATGTGCGAAGACGCCTTGGTCGTGCGGATCATCTCCCATTTGTGCGTGATGAGTTCTTCCTCTGTCGAGAAGATTTGCACCCCGTCGGGGCACTCGAAGCACTGGTGGACGTCGTCCATGGCGGGTTTGGCGGCTGGCGAGCGGCGTGTGCCAGATATATCGTCGTTATTGTCGGATGAAGCCGAGATGGACTGGTTGTTGGCAGACAAAAACGACACATTCAAGTACAGCTATGAGATGAAGGTGACAAGCAAGTGAACAAGTACAAGCCGTGCCTTCCCTTTGGGGACATGTCACCTGACGGCTTACAGCCATGGCAGAGGAGGCAGCCAGCCTTGTGAGAGCTCAGCTGATGACTACTCGACTTCTTCAACTATCGTCGGCGACTTTCAAAGTTGTCCAACGCGTCTGTCCTACTCCATTGTCCTAATCACGACAGAAGCACGGCTTGCAACGCTGTCTGTGATAGCCATCTACGTCATCGACCAGCAGAATGAACTGCCTGCAACTCATCGCTGTCTTGTCGCGCCGGCGCAAGCTCAAACGAACATCAGTATTCAGTTTTCCATTTTCGGAAACACGTCGACTTCCGCTCTTTGGGAGGGCGCAGCTGTTTCAGACAGCCAAGGGCGTCACGTGGATGATGGCGTAATGCTGTCAGAGACAGGTGGCTGTTAAATAGCGTGGCGCCAAGTCGTTTTCGGCTCTATCAGATACTACGGTATCGGCTAAAGCTGTCCTATCATTGCTCTTGCTCTTTCCTGTTTGTTGCTTTGCTCATTGCTTTGTTGCTTACCCTTTTTGACTTTTATACTTTGGATTCCTCTTCTCTAGCTGGCCGGTGCGTTGTTCTATCCCTGTTGTCGCCATGGCCACTCCCAAGAAGCTCAACACCAAATCTCCCACCATTCGGCGCATTCGTACGTTGCTTCTTTCTGCCTCGTTTCTGTGTTCATATCTCTTGCCTCTCTTTCGATCCCCCTCCTGCTAACTTCATCAAGTACGCGAAGCCCAGGAACTGGCTGCCTCCCCCTCGCCCGACCTCGTCGCCACTCCGCTCGAGTCCGACCTCTTTGAATGGCACTTTACCCTTCGCGGCCCCCCCGGCTCCGCCTATGCCGACGGCCTCTACCACGGCCGCATCGTCCTGCCCCCCACCTACCCGCTGCGTCCGCCCTCCTTCCGCTTCCTCACCCCCTCTGGCCGCTTCGAGCCGAACCGCGAAATCTGCCTCTCCATCAGCGGCCACCACGAGGAGACCTGGCAGCCCGCCTGGGGCGTCCGCACCGCCCTCGTCGCCCTGCGCGCCTTTATGGAGTCCGACCCCAAGGGCCAGGTCGGCGGCCAGGACGCCTCCGACGCCGTGCGCCGCCGCATGGCTGCCGACTCGGCCGCCTTTGTGTGTCCGACCTGTGCTCGCAGCAACGCCGCCATTCTGCGAGAAGCAGCAGCGGAGGCGGCAGCGGCGGCAGAGGCAGAGGCGGCTGACCAGACCGAGGGCGGATCCTCCTCCTCTCCCCCCCCCGCTGCCTCGTCGGAAATCCCCCCCGAACTACGACTCGTCTTCCGGGACGAAATCGGCTCGCCAGAGAATACCACTCTCTCGTCACCGTCGTCACCCCCTCCTCCCCCCGTCCCTGCTCATGCCGTTCCCGTGCCGCCCACACCCACCGCCCCCTTTCCGCTCGGTCTGGCTGCCGACTCCGCCGCCGCCGCCATCACTACAGCTCCTCCTCCTCCTGCCACCCCAGCACCCATCACCACCGTCGTCCAACGCCCGCACCACGCCGTGCAGCCTCCACAAACTGCGCAGTCGCCGCAGCAGCACCACCGTCGCCACCGCCACTCTACCGAAGACGCCGTGCCCGTGTGGCTGGACCGCACCATTGTAGCGCTGTGTGTCGTACTGGCTGGCATGCTGTTGCGGATGATTGCTTAGGAAAAGGCCTACTGGTATTTCTATTCTTTCTTTTCCCACCGCATCCTGGGCTTGTACGAATCTGGATAAGGAATGGCGTTTTTGTTCTTGTTTTTTTTGCTTTTGCTCCTTTATTCTCTGCTTCAGAGCCTATGCTCTTTTTTGCTTGGTTGTCGGCGTTGGGGCGTCCATAACGTGGGAGCAACACGATATACACTCTTTCTTGGTTGCGTCTGTTGCGATTTCTGGTTATCCGTTTTTAGTTTACCTTTTTTTGCTTATTTCGCTCGTCGTGTGCTCTTGTTCATTTTGTTCCCTCTCCCCTCGCATCGGGCTGGGGCGAAAAAGACAAATACAATACAATAAGAAGGAATATTCATTTCATCATTCGTCACGAAGCGGCCATACCGTTTTTCTTTTTGACAACAAATCATTTATTTGCGAAAAATGTCATTGCTACCACTCAAACAAGCAACCAGCCGGATCAACTCCTCCAATGCCAAGGAAAGAACACAAACAGGCAAGTCAGTAAAAAACGTCAAAGATAAGGCCCACCCTTTGCGTCGGTTCGGTCCGCTCAAGCAAGTACAATATGCACGGACCAGACCAAAGCCTCCTCTCCGTACCCGGGCCATCGCATCAGAAGACAGACAAAGAGCTCTACGCAACCCGACTCACACGCTTGGTGGAGCAAGAAAAAACCGTGAAAAAAAAAGCTGGAGCTCGTATATTATATCGAGAGAAAAGGAACGATAGTAGAAGAGAAAAGAACAAGGAGACGTAGAATAAAGAACAGCGCCAACGGCCTGACAGAAGAAGAGCGGCTCGTAAGAGATCGAGAGAAAAGGCGAGGGCGAGCCAGAGAAGAGGAAGAAAGACGGAAAGCAGACTTCAAAAGCATACATAGCCTTGTCGTCAAGAGACGCCGACGCCACAGAACTCCTATCCAGATTTGATGGTATATCAATGATGAGGGCCCAACTCCATTCCCGGGAGAAAGGAACGGGATTTCGGTCCGTTTTGCACCATATTCTTCATCGTTTCTTCCTTCTTCCAGTGCCCTCTTTGCTCGTTGGTGGCAATCATCATGGGACAAGAAGCAGCGAGGCCATAAACGACAAGAGAGAGATCTAAATTACAAGGCGACCTCAAATTTCAATCGTCTTCATCGCCCCGTCCGCTTCGTCTACCACGGTAGGCTTTTTTGCGCTGCTGCTGGCCGCCGTTTTTGGTGGCCCTGCCTTGGCGTCCGCTGATGCTGCTGCGGTGACTGCTTTGCTCGTCGGCGTCCCCTTGGCCTCTTCAATGCTGACTCGCGGTGTCTCCACTTCCAACAGGTTCTCCTTGCCCTTGCCGTTGGCCGCCGCCGATGTTTTGCCTGCTTCCAGCTCTGTCAGCGAGCTCTCTTCCGTCACCCGGGCCAAGGGGCTTGGTTTGTTGTATGCCGGCCGGCTCGGGCTAGCCAGGGGCGAGTTTAGGCTAAGCCGCTGCAGCGGCCGACCGCGCGGCTCCACGGCCGGCTCCGTCGGGCTGGTATACGGCGATGCCGAGCCGGTGGGCGAGCTGGCACCGCTGGGCACCACCGACCGCCGCTTGGGTCCGCGACGGCCGAACTTCTGGTCTGTCCGCCACCGCAGAATGTCAAAGTAGCTTGGCTCCACCCGCGTCGACTTGAACTCGCGCAGCTTGAGCTCGTTGCTGTCCTCATCAATGAACCACTTTCCGCTGTTGAGATCGTCTGATACCAGGGCCAAGAAGGCCGCCCACGACCGGGCCACCACGTATTTTGTGTCGTAGTCGCGGCCAAACAGAATCACTTGGCCCCATTGTCCGGCAGGGCCGGGCGCCAGGTCCACGGCCAAGTTGTTGCCGCCCCAGTCACGCACCAACGGGATCCAGGCCGGGTGGGCATACGCCTTCTGCACCGAGTTGGGCGGGACACAGTTCTGGCGCTCCAGTAACTGCTGCCTCCACATAGGATTGCCGACGGGCTGTGATGCTGTCTTGGACGAGGATGCCTCGTCGCTGCCGTGGACACTGCCAGCGCTGCTGCCGACGCCTGCGTCGCCGGCTTCTCCGCTCGAGGCCTGGGCGGTCGCTGCAGCAGCGGCAGCAGCTGCTGCCATGGCCGTGGCGGATTCTTTGTCGAGGTACTCCTGGTTCACCTTGCGCCAGTTTTCCCACTCCTGGACAATCTCCTCACAGTCGAGAAGCATGGAGCTGAAGATGATGCCCGTGGGTGTGCCTCCGCGTTCCTGGCCGTCATGGATCTGGAGCGATTCCCGCACATCCATGGGCAGAGAGCAGTCGAGCATGTGCTCCAGCTCGTTCAGGTCGTTGGATGTGCAGCCCTCGCAGATTTGATCAAACAGCTCAGGGTAGTTCTCCTCGGCCCAGTTGTCTATCCGTTTCCACGAGTGCGAAACCGGTGGTGGCGGCGGCAGGCCGTCCTGGAAGGACTGCATGGGGATCTCGCCAACCGGGCTTTGAACCTCGAAACCGTCGTGCATTTGACTTTGGCGTCGTGCACTGTCGGAGCGCGCGCCTGGCGAGTAGGGTTGCTGGGAGCCGTTCATCGAGGGTGGCCGTGGGCTGGTAAGGTGGTTGACAGATTGGCCATATTCGTCGGAGAAGTAGGGCGAAGAGACGTCGCCACGAGACTCGCCGGCGCTGGCCACCGAAGCGAGAGCGCTCATGCGGCGGCTGTCCTGGTTGAGAGGCACATGGCGGCCGGTCCGGTAGGGCGAGTCGTAGTTGGAGTCTGTGCCTTGTCAGCGTTGTCGTGAGAGTTTGATCATCCATTGGACAAGTACGTACGCCGATCATTGCTGGTCATGGAATGCCAGAACGACTTGAAAGCAGAACTACAAAGTTAGCAGCTGTACAGGTGAATCGAGTTGCACTTTCTCAGTCTGCGCTGCTGTCGAGGATATCCCTTGCTTGCGGCCGTTTCATAACCGTTGTAGATGGGATGGCGTTGCCGCGTCAAGCGAGCAAGAGGCACCAGAAAAGACTCACGAAAACGCCATAGTAGGCGAACAGAGGTTTGAAGTATGTGGCGGTGAGAGAAAGAAAATAGAGCGAGTGCAGATGTTGGCAGTATTATCCCTAAACTGTTCGAGAAAGGGCGCTGTCCGTCGTCGAGGGCTGATCTGATTGGCAGGGGCGGGTTGTAGCTGGATGACGGGCGGCTATACTGATTATCGTGTTTTCTGCTAGACGCGTGCGAGAGTAAGCGCGAGTGTAAAAGGGGTCCGTAGAGAGCGGTCGTTGCGAAATTAGATAAAAGGCTGCTGGCGAGAATGGACGACAGAAATAAGGCCGCGAAGACGGGAAAAGGAGAGACGAGAAGAGAAGCCGAGATAAGAAGAATATGGGAGAACAGAAGACAAGGCGGCAAAATCAAACGACGGCAGGCAACCGACAGAGAAAGAAGAGAAACGAGCTGGAGAGTGCGGGTGTCGTTGGTGACAGGAGAAAAGAGAGTTAGCCGGAGAGGAAAGGCGGCAGCAGAGAAGCGACACGGTCGAGAAGCAAGCGCGCAGCGTGAGAAGAAAAAGGAGATGTGTGGAATTAAATTAAATGGTAAAAAAAGTAGCAGCAAATAAAAGGCACGGGGGAGGCCCCTTTCGTGGGGCGCTGGAGGGAAGGCGCGACACAGCGTATGAACAAGGGGCTGCAGTGGGCGGTCAGCGAGCACCGCCAGAGCGGATAGCGCAGGTGGAGGCGGTTCAGACCTGCAGCTCCCTGCTTATAGGGACTGGACGTGTGGCTACAGGGCACTACAGGGCACTACTGCCTGCTAGCTCGGTGGTCTGGAAGCCGGGGCTGCAGCTTCCGCAGTTAGCGGCATGGCAGAGCATGGGGTCGCTATTTTGGATTTCTGACAGTGTTGCTTTGCTGTTGACTTGTGTATTGATATTTACCATTTCCAGCGTCTGCATTTTCGCTGGCCCTCCATCGAGAGGCCAAGCCATGCCAGGAGCCACTAACCAAAGGCTGCCGCTAGTGGAGAAGCCGCCCCAAGATCCGTTTTAGTAGATCGGACGCGTTTGGAAAAGCAGGGCCGGCAGAGGCGCATTATTCGCACGGTGCAATACAACCCCATTCACGGACTACTGCGGGTTTCTGTCTCCCCTATTTCAAAAGTCACAGTTGCTCTGCGCTGTTCCGTAGTGGATAGCAAGTGCACAGGCCGCAGCGTTATGCGGGTGCAGCTGGTCCCTTTTTGTTCTATTATTATACTTTGTCGCCGCTGATACAGCGTTATTCCTAAACATGAGATCTAGGCTTTTGTACTTTTCCCGGTTTTATCTCCTTTCTCTTTCTACTCCTTTTTGCTCGTTCTTTCCCTTCGTTCTGGCCTCCCGGTACTTCTCTGGGGTTCCTTGTTTTTGCTGGTGTCGAAACGCCTTGCTCTCCCTCTTTGCCACTTTCTTCTACGGCGCGGCTAGCCTGCTGCTAAAGCCAACACAACCACGCCAGTCAAAAAGGGGGAGCAAAAAGGAAACAACAGACGACTTTACCGAAAACCATAAACAGCAGTGGACACCGCCGGAAGTTTGCACAAAAAGTATTAGTGGGCGACTGCAAGCCAAAGTCAGCCACAGTGCAGCCACAGCAACACCGCTTCCTTTTGTTTACGTGTTGGTATGCTTGACATTCCTCATTGGCAGCCTTGTGCGACAACACGAAAGGCCCGGATAAACGACGTCGTTGAACGACCAGCCCGAAACGACGCGTACACTGCGGCGCACATTGATTACTCAGAGTGCGCTGGAATTGGACTTTGTTGCTCACTCGTACCTAAACACTTTATAATCCCATTTCACCCCTCTTCAACCAGTGAAGACAATCGAGCTCCCTTTTCCTTCCTCTCTTCGTTTCCCGCTCCTACGGCCTTACATCTGCCATAGGTGCTCCCCCAGCTCCATCAGTTTCTCGCCCATCTGCCGCCGGGCCGCGTTCTCAATCCCGCGCTCTGGGTTGGCCAGCTGCTCCGAGTAGTACAGCTCCATCAGCTCCTTGAGCTCTTCGTACGTAAACACATCAGCTGCGTCGTCATCGCTGCTCTTGGCCGCGCCCTCGTCGCCGTCGCCGCTTCCCCCTCCGCGCTCCTTGAACTCCTTGGCCTTGGCCACAATCGCGTCGGGTCCCTGGTCAAAGAGCGCATAGTAGTTGGCCGCGCGCGCCAGGTCCACGCCCTCCTCCACGTTCTTCAGATTCTGCTGCAGCACCAGAATGTTGAGCTGCATGCGGCCGCAGCCCTTGGCGTTCATGGGCGTCACCATGCGCGCGTTGCCCACCAGGTACTCGTTGATCAACCGGCCCAGACCGGTGCGGACAAAGTCGACCTCGCGCGGACGCAGGAACCGCACTACTGTCTCGTCGTAGGCGATCAGCTCGCTGTTGAGCGCCAGGATCTGCGGGTCTGGCTCGTTGACGTCCTGGTCCAGCAGGTACGGCGCCGTTTCCTGCGGCGACAGCGCCACTCCGAGCGCATAGGCAATGCGGCAGCGCTCCTCGAGGTGCAGCGTCAGCAGCGCCGTCGTGGCCAGCTCTTCATACGAGTCCACAATGCTGTCGAAAGATCTGGGGGTCAGAAGGAAGAAAAGGAAGAGCAGATAAAGACAGGAAATAATAAACGTACTGCGCAGTCTCTTGTGTCATGGGCAGATACACCGGCCCTCCCTCCGCCATGGTCTTGCTCGGGTTGTTCAGGAGCGTCCACCGCCGCTTCTCCGGCTTTCCGCCGAGCAACGGCGACGACGTCGGCGACGACACCACGATGCTGTTGCTGCCGCCGCCCCGAGACGATGGCACCGCATCCGCGTCCTGCTGCGTAATGTGCCGAAGCCCTCGCACCTTGACGGCCAGCCACTTCATGCTCGTGTACAGCAGGCACAGCGACGTAATGGTGTCCCGGTCCGAGATCACGTCGCTCATGCCCAGGCGGCCCGAGCTGCCCGCGCCCGCCCGCGCCAGTATCAGCCGGACCTCTTGTCGCAACAAGTTACACTTTTGCGCCTGCGTAGCAGCAGCCGCAGCCACCGAATCACCACTGCCCGCAATGACCGCTGCCTCTTCAGCCTCCCAGAGTCGCTTGGCCACCGACGCCACATCGCCGTCTGTCTCTAGTGCCATGCAAGCCGATGCTCGTAGATTCTTGCCGTCATTGTCGTCTGCGTTGCCATTGCCATGGCCGCTGCCATTGGCGTTTCCGTTGCCGCTCCCGCTCACGTTCCCGACCGTGCCCTCGCCCTGCTGCTGCGTTGTCTTGGTCACCAGCGCGCGGAACCAGTCAAAGCAGCGGTCGTAGTAGCGCATCATCTGCCGGATCAGCAGCAGGCTGAGCGCCTGGTCGTGCGGAATCGTCCCCAGCATGCGGCAAAAGGCCGTCACCACAGAGAAAAAGGCCGTCGTGCCCTTGAACACTGGCCGTCGCGCCACCCGGCTCCATTGCGCGTCCGGCTGGAAGGCGTCGGCCTCGCCAAACACAATGTCGCTCAGCTTGCCCAGGGTCTCCTCCAGCTGCGGCTGGAACACATTGACCAGAAAGTTATCAAGGAACGATGTCAGCGTGCTGGTGGCCAGGTCAGATCCGGGCGGCACAATGCTCTTGAGTCGCTGCAAAAACACCAGTGTCGGTGGCAGCAGCAGGCTCATGTTGAACACACTCGGCTCCACCAGCGGCTTGTGCATATCACCAAGCTGTAATCCACCACCGCCGCCGCTGCCGCTGCCGCTGCCATCGAACCCTCCTCCTCCTGTGCTCTTACGCAAGCCGCTGTTGCTCCCCATGACAGAAATCTTCTTGTCGGCGCCGCCTGCTGCTCCTCCGCTTCCCGACTTCCGCCCTCCGGCGCCACCAGCACCGCCGTTGCTCGTCAGACCAGGGACCGCCGTCCGGATGATGCCGTCCAGCTCGTCGTACTCGGTCGACATTTCCAGCGACTTGGTATCCGCATCGGCAAACTTGAAAATATGTTCTCGCCCCGACGCGTTGCCCTTGCCGCCGTGAAAGCTGCCGAATCCGCCGCCGCTGCCACCGCCAACGCTTAAACCGCTGCCACCGCCACCACCACCGCCCAGGGAAGACCGGTAAAGGTCGTCATCGGTGGTGACGTAGTTGTGTAGCAGCGAGCGAATCTCGTTTTGGTACAGATTCCAAAGCTCCTTGAAGCTGCCCAGCAACGCGCTGTTGTTGCCGGCGCCCTCGCGGCGGATCAGCGCCTTGATATATTCGTGAAAGACGCGGTGGCCTTCGGCAATGGCCTCAAACTTGCCGTACAGCGTCTGCAGCAGGTCGTAAATGACGTCGGCACGCATTTGCGTCTCACGGCTGCCATAAATGTGCAGGCCGCTGCCCCCGGAGGAAGCAGAGTAATAGGCAGAAGAAGGAACTGATGACGACGCGCCGGCGCTAGGAATAACAGTGCCGCCGCCGCCGTTGTTGCTGTTGCCGCTGCTGCTGTTGCTGCCGCCGCTGCCGCTACCCTTGACGCCGCCACCACCGCCACTGCCGCCACTGCCACGCAACGAGCTCGGATGCTTCTGGTCCACTTCGTTGACCGTCTCGCTGACGACGGAAAAGAGCTCGACCGGCAGCCGCTGCTTCAGCTGGTCAACAGCTGCTTCCAGGCGGCCGAGCTTGTTGAGCGACTCAATCACCAGCGCAATATAGTAAAACGTATCGCTCTCCGGGTTGCGGGCTGGGTCTTCGCAGACAGCACGCTCCAGCTCCATGCCGTCGAGCAAGGCATAGAAAGTCGGCGTCGTAGTAGCAGCGACGGCAGCGGCCGACGAGGCCGATGCAAAAACCTCGCTCTTTCGGTTGCCGCCCATACCGCTCTCGACTCCGCCTCCGCCTCCATAAAACGTCCCCTGCAGCTTGGCCAGGCTCTGCCAGCGCTCCTGGCAGTAGGGTGACTTGAGGTACAGGTGCTCGTGCAGTTCCTCGACCAGAATGTCCATCAGTGCCGTCTCTTGGTTGGCCAGGTAGCTGCGCAGGTCGCTGAGACCGCCAATGCTGTCAAGCTCGGGCTTGCGTAGCTTGCGCAGCGCGTGCTGCAGCACGTCGACAGCCGTCAGAAACTGCTTTTCCGAGATGCGCGCCTCCAGCCGCTCCGGTACCTGGCGCAGCTCCTCCAGGTCGCCCAGTGTCTGCAGCAGACCGTCGTACATTTGCGACGCCGCGTACAGCTTCTTCAGCTCCGGGTCCGTCTTGCAGAGGCTCGCCTTGGCCGCACCCAGCGTCTCCTTGAGCCCGCGCACCCGCTTCTGCGACGACTGGATGCTGCTCTGGATCTTGTGGAATGTGCCGATCGAGCTGTTGAAGCCCTGGTGGTAGTCGTGCACGATGCTCTTTAGAGAGTCCTGCAGGTACTGATGAGTTTGCTGAAAGTTGCGGTACTCGTGCGCCCGCCCGACGGAACTCGAGTCCAGCAGCTGCAACGCCATCTGCACGGGGATGCAGTCGCTCTCGCACATGGCCGGCCACTCTGCCCTGATATGGTCCAGCGCGTCCTGGACAATGAGTTCACCCCGGCTGCCTCCGCCGCTCGTTCCTCCTCCTCTGCTTCCTCCTCTGCTCCCTCCTCCGCTTCCTCCTTCTCCTCGGCGCGTCGATGGCGGTGCCGGCTGTCGCCGCACCTGGTCACGCTGCTCGTCCTCGTCCATGTATCGCGATGAAGTCTGCTGCGGTTGCTGGCTTCGCGCTGTGCTGCGCGGGCCTACTCCTAGTCCCCCCCCTCCTCCACCTACTCCCGGGCTGCGCCCGTCACGCGTAGAACCGCCAAAGCGATCACCGCTGCTGTAGCCATCTCCATATGGGTCATAATCATCGTTGGGACGTTGCCGAGACGAGGGACGCTGTTGTTGCTGTTGTTGTTGCGGTTGCTGCTGTTGAGGCTGAAGTTGAGAAGATGGCGGCGGTTGCTGCTGGGGTCGACCAAAGTTGCCGTAGCCGTTGCCGGTGCCGTTGCTGTTTCCGTTACGGTAGCTGGCGCCGTACCGGGTGGACATGACGGCGCATGAGTGCTTTACAAAAAGCCGAGGTCGACACCAAGAAAAATAGCAAACCGCGACTTGCCTGTGATGAATGTCTGTCTGGATTGGTATTGGCCGAGACAAGAGGAATGGTGATACAAACGGGGTTGCACCCGGATAGTCGGGCACGTGGCGGGTCACATGATGTCTTCACAATACCACGCATCTTCTGCCTCGTGAAACAGTCGAAACAAACAATGCATCATTCTCGATTCTAAAGAAATACTACATAATATAGCCAACCAGTTTGTAACGAGCCCGAAACGCCCAGTTTCATTTCCCACGAGTAAACCCGCCCCTCCTCCTCTTTCTCTTCCGCGCCGTAACCTTATGCCCACGAAGACCGATGCCATCCCTCCCGTAAATTTTGCCCCATTTTCACCTTCCTGTCTCTGTTTTTTCGTCTTTTTCGTTTTTTTTCTTTGACCCTTCTCCTCTATAGAGGATCCTCCGCATTGCTCGGCGTCTTCTTCTTCCCCCGGGTCTTGGCACCGCCCTTGAAATGCTTCTTCTTCGACATCATCTGCACCTCACGGGGATCCAAACCGCTCTCCAGCGCCATCATGAGCCTTGCCTTGCGACCGCTTAGCTGCCGACCATTCGTCTCCAAATCCGCCCGGCCTTGCTCAGTGTACTGGTGGCTAAAGGGCATATTGAGGTGGCCAGCATGCCGCGGAGGGGGCAGAGTCTTGAAAAACTCCTCGTCCAGTTTGCGTGACTTTGCTCCAGGAGTATTGGCCGCGGCGGTCGTAAGGGGCACGACATCCGCAGCCAAAGCCGGTGCACCTCCCTCGACGTCACTTTCGCCGCTGCTGGCAGAGTCTCTGTCTTCGTCTCCGCCATCGCTCTCATCCTCATCTTCCAAAGTCTCCCCACCCTCGTTGTCGTCGTCAACGATTGACAGGGTCGCCATGGTTTTGGTCAAGGCCTGGCGCCTCTTCTCGGGCAAATGTGCCAGATCATACAGCTCGCGGTTGAACTCGGCTGCGGCCAAGCTGTTATCGCTTTTGCTGACAACATCCCCCGTCAGTGTCGACAGTGGTGGTGGCGGCTCGCAGTACAGCAGCTTTCCGTTGACATAATCCTTGAGAATGTAGCGGGCGGCGCGCGACTCGTCTGGCTGGCCCTGGCCCGACTTGGTGAAACCACGAGCGCGAGCGTAGGCCATGAGCAGTTCTTCGGCTGTGGGAATGCCGGTGCCGCCCTCCTCGAGCGGGCGGGTGCGGATGCGGATGCCGTAGACATTCTCGAGGAAAGACTGCGGGATGCGACGGGCCACGAGGCCGGCAGGGCCGCTGAACTCGCGCAGCTGGTCAATGGGCAGGATGCCGTTGCACACTAGGTCGCCCTTGGTGGTGGCAAAGTTGGGGAATACCAGGCCCGGGCAATCACATAGGATGACCTTGTCGCTGAGATGGATGGTCTGGAAATGCTTCGTCTTGCCGGGCGTGGACGAGACCGAAACCTTTTTGGCGCCAATCAGCGCGTTGATGGTCGACGACTTACCGACGTTGGGGTAGCCGACCAGGCCAATTTGCAGTTTGCGATCAGGGTCTGATTCGCTGTTAGCACTCCAGAAGGCGACAAAGAAGGCTGTTACACGATAAACTCACCATCTGAACCGCCTTTCGGCGTGTGCCGCAGGAACAACTCCTCCAGCTCCTCGACTGTGAGAATTTTCGTGTCCAGGCTGTCGTCAATTTCGCCTTCCTCTTCAACCTTTTCTTTTTCTTCCTTCTGGGCCGTAGTTTTGGCGGCGCCCTCCTCTGATTCGTCGTCACTCCCCTCCAGCTCGCGCCGCTCGTTGCGCTCCTTGGCCAGATGTGCGGAAAAGAACTTGTAGGGCACCTTGGCCGCTTTCAGGTACTCAGCCCAGGCGCGGCGCTGGCGCAGTGTCATCATGTCGGCCTTGTTGATCAACAACAGGTTTTCCTTGGCCGGGTCCACGTCCTTGACATAATCCTCGAGATCGGCCGAACGGAACAGCAGCGGGTTGCGCGCATCGACAATTTGCACAACCAGGTCGGAGCGTTCAATAACGCGCCACAACTGGCGCCAGACTTCGAGATTGCGCTCAAAGGGGGTCATCAGCAAATCCTGGTTGTCCTGCAGCTCGGCCAAGCCGCGGCGCCACAGCAAGAAACTCTCGCGCTCGAGCGCGTCCAGCTCTTCGGGTGTCGTGGAGGCGTCCCAGTGCGGGCGGCGCGGCACAGTCAGGCGGTTGCTGTGCTCTTTTTGCCGCTCGAGGCTGAGGCGTTCCTCGGCCGCCGTCAACAGATAGGGGTTTTTCTGATCGGTGTGGATGATTCTGACATTGTTCATCTTTTGCGCGGTGAAGTCAGTGCCGGCCAGCTGAGCCGTGGCCAAGAACTCCTCGAGCGCGCCCTGCTCCGTCACGGAGCGCATCTTGACCCATCCGGCCTCTTTGTGGTCGTTTGTGACATACTACTTTTGTTAGTATTTTTTGTCTCTTCTGCATAAAAGTTTGTTGCTTTGGTTCATTCTCTCCGTTTTCTCATCTGGCTTTCAGTCTGTTCTCCGCCTCACTCACCTGCTCGCCTGTAGCATGGTTTGTCCGAGTAATGGCACTGCCACGGCGTCTGTCTGAACCTTTGCCTTTCTTGAAACGATCATTCATCAATGCATTACCGAGACCGGCGTTTTTTTTGGACTTTGCCAGAACCATCTTGGCGGCTTTGGTTCTGTCTTTGTCCTTTAGAAGTAGTTAATGTAATATGTTCTCCCCCGCTGACTATGCTTTGTCCGTGAAAAATAAAATGGTCGACGAGATGCAGTCAGAGAGATGCAGAAATGGTCTTGGAAATCATAGGGAAGGGCTACCTGACTAATGGTGGGGGGCGACTTTTCGTTTCTTGATTTTTTTTGAGCCCCTCGTGCTACTACCGTCGCTTGCCTTGTCGGGCATGAATGCACGACACTACGCTAACAATGTAGTATACACTACTCCTACACTGTAATTGCAACAACTATTAACTGGACGATGGGATCCATACCCGGGAAACACCACAACTAGGCACAAATACCCTCATTGGTTAATGATAAAATTAAGTCGATAGAACTAGATTCTCTCCAAGATAATCTAACAGAACCACAATAGCCTGTAAATTCTAAATTGATACCCCTCCTTCGGGTCCACGTGATTTCTGTGAACTATGTAAATATGTGTGGGGTCATATGACGAATATCCCAGGAAGGCAGGAACAGTCAGCAGCGTCAACGGCAGATGACAATTGGCCCACGCATCTTCAATTGTTGATATTTTCTTGGGTGGGCATTGAACAAAAAGCAACAGACAAAAAAAGGCGTGTTACAAAGTGAAAAGGTCGTCATCAAAGCCCTCTAACCAAGGGAGGAGAACACCCCAACAAAACACAACGAATGTAACGCCGCTACGGCGGACCGACAGAAAAGACAGGGCACTCTGGGAGGGAAAAAACGCTGTAGATAAAGTTCGGTGATCTTTCTTAAAAAAGTAAACCCCCTTCCAGACGGCTAGAAATACAGTAACTCTTTCGCGCCGTTTCCTCCTTCCTCTCCTTTTACCCTCAGTGCTCGCAAACCCCATCAAAAAGTTAGCATTTTTTTGCATGTGTATGCATATTAATGGTGCTTAGCCCCGCTATAAATATTGATAAGATAAATTGTTTTTTTGGTGGGACTTGTCACCATTAATCTTTTCACATCTCGGGACTTTCATCTCTATACAGGAATCATTATTGCAACCATGGGCCGACGCAAGTGGATGTGAGTTCATGTAGTTATGTAGTGATAGTTGATACTTGCTTTTAAAAACTGACAAGTTTTCAGTGATAAAAAAAACGCGGTGCATTTTACACTGGTGCACCGCCCGCAAAATGACCCTCGCATCAACGATGAGGACGCACCCGCCATGGTACTGAACCCGACGGAGCTGCCCAACAACAGGGGCCGGAGTGGGACGTCGGTGACTTCAGAAACTGCAAAGTCGAAGCGACTTGCTGATCTGGCGTCCGAGCTGGGGTCCGAGGCTGCGAATGTTCGGGCCAACGAGGGCGAGGCGGCCAACTACGGCGTCTATTTCGATGACAGCGAGTACGATTACATGCAGCACCTACGCGACCTGGGCACGGGCAGCAGCAACGCCGTGTTTGTGGAGGCACCGTCGGTAGCCGAAGAAGCCAAGAAGAAGCTGAAGCAGCTGCGAAAGCAGCCGTTGGCCGAGGCCCTCAAGGAATTGGACCTGCGCGACCGGTCGGAGCAGCTGTTGGACGAGGACATTCTGCCGTCCAAAAATCTGCAGCGGGTGACTTATCAGAACCAGCAGGAGGTGCCCGACGCCATTGCGGGCTTTCAGCCGGACATGGACCCGCGGCTGCGCGAGGTGCTGGAGGCGCTGGAGGACGAAGCGTATGTGGACGACGAGGGCGACGATATTTTCCAGGCACTGGCCAAGGATGGCCAGGAGATTGACCCTTATGAGTTTGAGGAGACCTATGACGAGATGGAGGGTGACGATGACGGGTGGGAGTCGGATGCCACAGAGAAGCCAACGCCGAAAATAACGAAAAATGAGACAATGACGGCCAGCCCTAGCTATGTGGAGGACGAGGACGACAAGGCGCCGCAATTGGTGGACACGTCAGCGGCTCCAGCGGCAGACGACTCTTGGCTAAAGGGCTACCAGCAGTTCAAAAACGACCAGGCGGCAGCCAAGGCGAGCGGAACGCGCAAGCCGATTGCGCCGGCCATGTCGGAGATGGAGTCGGAGGCCCGAACGATCACGACCAACGGCGGGCGTAGAAAGAAGCGCAAGGGTGCGCTGACTTCGCCGTCGACCTACTCGAGGTCTTCAGCGTCGCTGGGATGCACCGAGCAACAGAGTATTCTCAACGCGCGCTTCGAAGTGATTGACAAAGAGTACAGCCAGGTGTACCGGCGGGACGAGGATGATGATGACGAGGAGGCGGATATGCGCTCGGTATCGCGGCGCTCGTCAAAGTCGAGGTCGACCGTGCAAGGCCCATTGCGGCAGGACTTTTACCAAATTATGAACGAATTCATGGACAACCATCACTTGGTCGGAAAGCACATTCGGAAGGGACCGGCTCAGTCTGGACTAGAGCAGCTGGACGAGATCCGTAAGGGACTGGGCCCGGCGCGGCTGGAATCATTGAGGAAGAAGTAGGGGGACCGAATAATAGATGATGGGAGAACAGGAGTATTGGCGTTGGGGAGGGAAAAGAAATTGGGTTATTTAGATAAAAGCCTGTCAAACTTGTTTATCATTATTGGTCGCTCTTTCTGTTCCCCTAATATATCGCCAGCACTTGCCAAAAGCGAGCCCGCGCTAATCCAAGAGCAGAGCTCTAGGCGGTCAGCACTGGCAGAAAGGCGCATGTCCAGGCCTGCCCAGCAGGGAAGAACTACCTAGAGGAAAGCACGTCGTACAAGCGACAGCTCTTTTCGAGGCCTCGTTTTGCCTATTCTTTATCCAACTCAATAGCATCGCCACGCGCTCAATAGCGAGCACCGCGACGGCAACGACGACAATACGAGCGAAAAGCGCCCTTTTTTGGAGGCCCCCGCATACATATTTTGCATTTTCTTTGGTCGTATTGTTTTGCGCGCCCCTACTGGATCGGCCGCTCTTCTTCCCCAAATGAGTGCAGAGCGCGTCGATGTCGTCTACAATGGCCTTCTCCGGTAGCGCTGCCGGAGCGAGTGCTGGCTCTTTTGGGCATTTACCGTCAAGTGAGTGTGACTGTCATGGCTGATATGTATTCTTCTTGCTTGTTTGCTTCTTTCTTTCACGCTTTGCCGTCTCTCGGGGTCCCCTTTCACTGCACTTCCAACCAAAAAAAAACGCGGTCCATCCCTCCTCTCTCGTCGGCCGATCTCTATAGGAAATACGGCTATCATTATGTACCGGCCGATTTCTCCTGATCCGTTTGGTTCTCCACTGCTTCCGACTGCTTCAAAAACGCCTGGCTTAGACGCGCCGATGTCGATACCGATGCGGATGCCACCACCGACCGAACTGCCAATGAAGAGCGTTCCAGCAGGACGATTGCGCTCTCCAACACAATTTGAGTCTGCCCAACAGGAAAACTTTTCGCTGGGGAGTCCAAAGGAGAGACGGGCGGGCCAGGAGAAAACTCAGCGGCTGCCGACGAGAGCGGTGGATCGCGGTCTGCCCAGCTGCCTCCGGGCCTATAAACCGAGGCACAGCAGGCCACCGCCGCCGATGCCAGAGGCGGAAAAACTACCACAGCAGGTGCCGGCAGGCTTGCAGGAGTTATTGTTGCTGGACCCGTCGGACTTGATGGCGGAATGGGAGGCGGCTAATCTGAGCCTGAGTCTGGACCCGCGTCTGTTTGCTCCGCCTCTGGCTCAGCTGGAGAAGCCGGGAAGCAAGCTGGAGGTCAAGCCGCAGAGCAAGCCGGAAACGACGTTGCGGCCGGCACTCGCAGTCAAAGTCGTCCAGCAAGCGCTGCCTGTCCCAGCCAAATCACCGAATCCACCCAAGGCACCCCCCCCAGTCGTGTCTCGGCAGACACTACCACCTCCTCGCAGACGAGGCGGTCCTCGGCCCAACTCTGGACTCGTCCTGCAAGCGCCGGCACCCTTCTTTTCCAAAGAGGCGTCTTCTCCCCATCACTCCCCACAGCTGTCTTTGCCTCTGCTCCAAGAGCTCCGTTTACCCCCCCCGTTCTTTGTGCGGAGAGACGGCCATGAAGATGCGCCAGCAGCACGGCGGCCGCGCTAGACTCGCTCCGCCGGCAAAGGCACTCTCGAGCCCTGGCGAGACCCCTTGTCCCCCGTCCCCGATGTGATCTGCAGTGCCCCCCTAACCGCTGAATGCTTATCTCTTATTTTTCGTCTGCACTCGCTTACCATTGATGATTGTGACGACACAGCCATGGCGACGGTGGCATTCGGCGCACCTTCGGCACCGGCCACCAGCAATCCATTTGCTGCAGCGCAGAAACAGCAGCAGCAGCAGCCTCTGGTCTCGGCTTTGGCTCCGACTCCGACTTCAGCTCCGGCGTCAACTGCCTTTAATCCGTTCTCTTCTCATAATCCGTTCCAGACGACCGTCGACAAGACACACGCTCCAAAGGCACCGGCGTCTGTCTTTGCTGCTGCGTCCCGGCCGTCGGCTCCTTTTGCCGGCTTCGGCCAGCCTTCTACGGCGCCGGCCTTTCAAGCAACAGCCCCGATCAACCCGTTTTCTTCTCATACAGCTGGCGAGACTCCGGTTCCGACACCGATACCGACACCAACATCGACGCCAGCCTGGCCCTCTGCCAACTCGTCGGGCAGCATCTTTCGCAAGTCAGCCGGAAGCGCCGCTGACTTGGCTGGAAAGAAAAAGGTCCGCTTTGATCTTGAAGCGGCGGCAGAGCAGCAGGCAGTCTCGACGACAAACTCCTTCACCTCCTTCACGCCACCCACGGCAACAGCACTACCACCAGCTTCAGTGGCACCACAAAAACAAACACCACGACCACAAGCGTCCACGCCCAACACGGAGTACGCCAAGAAGATTTATGCGCAACTGCAAAAGGACAAGATCCGACCACCGCAATGGCCGGCTGAGCCCGGCAATCCGGCGCAGCGCAGCGATATGGAGACCTTCCGGGAGACGTACAAAAAGTACCGCGAACGAGTGCGAGCATCGCTGGTTAAGGCCGGCCTGATCGACGACCCGGACGTCCGCAAGCGGCTGGACGAGGCCATTGACTTCAAGGGCATTTGCGAGGAGATGTGCCCCGAGTTTGAAAAGATTAGCCGTATCGTGCAGTACGACGTCAAAATGGCCGAAAAGACCGAGTCCAGCAACGGCGACGGCACCATGTGGCCTTCGCCGCCGCTCATGGTCAAGGCGCTGGCCCGGTCGGCGGCCGGACAGGAAGCGCCGCTGCCCATGGATGTGCGGTCGGTGCCCTGTCTGCAGCGCACACTCGACTACCTGATTGACACCGTCCTGGCCAACGACAGCCGCCTGCCCGGGACGCACAACTTTCTCTGGGACCGCACGCGCGCCATCCGCCGCGACTTTGTCTTCCACTCGGTCATGACCGACGACGAGATGCGCCAGCAGGTGTACTGTCTGGAGAACATTACGCGCTTCCACGCGACGGCGCTGCATCTGCTGTCGCAGCGCGGCTTTGCCGCCGATGACTTCTCGGAGCAGCAGGAGCGCGAGCAGTTGGGCAAGGCGCTGCTGTCGCTGATGCAGGCCTACGACGACTGCCGGGACAAGCAGCTGGAGTGTGCGCACGAGGCCGAGTTCCGCGCCTACTTTATCCTGCTCAACGCGCACGACCCAGACTTTCAGCAAAAGGTCAGCGAATGGGGCGGCGCCGACCTGGGTTTCTGGCATGCGTCGGACGAGATCCAGACGGCCATGACGCTGGTGCAGGCCATGCAGAGCGTCTGGGACTGGCGCGGGCCGCTGAAGCCCGGCCTGCCGACCACTACGGCGCTCGGCGCCCTCACCACTTTTTTCCGCATCGTCGAGAGCCCCCAGGTGTCGTACACCATGGCCTGTCTGGCCGAGATTCACTTTGTGCATGTGCGCCGCGGCATATTGCGCAATGTCGTCCGCGCCTATGCGCGCACGCGGCGCGGCGACACGCCCAAGGACCTGACCATGAGCGTGCTCAACGAGATGCTACGCTTTGACACCGACGACGAGGCGCTCGAGTTTGTGACCGCCCACGGCCTGGACGTGGCACCGGTGGGGGCGGGCGCGAGCGGCGACGACGGCGGCGGCGAGCCTGTGCTGCGGCTGGATCGGTCCGCCCATGTGGCCAGTCCAACGGTGCGGCAGTCCTTTTCGCGCAAACTGGTGGAGCGCAAGCGTGGCCGCCGGCCGCTGCCCGAAGTCATTCACTCGACTGTGTACGAGGAGAGCGGGGCGGCGGCAGCAACAGCGGCGGTAAGCGGAGGAGGCGGTGCTACGGCTGGCCGCAGCGGCATGACCGGCGGAAGCATCTTTGTTGAGCAGAACGTGGCCGTAGAGGCCGCCGCTCCAAGGCCGCTTTCAGCCAACACGTTTCCGGCCAATAGCGCACCATCTGTCTTTGCCCCGGCACCTACGAGTTCAACCAACGCGGCACCATCCTCGCTTTTTGCAGCGCCCTCCTCCTCGGCACCGTCCTCTCTCTTTGCAGCGCCCTCCTCGGCACCTTCGTCCTCCGCTCGGTCTTCCTCTACACTACCCACAGCGTTCGAGAGCCAGAAAGGCCCGGGGAACAACAAGTCCATCTTTCAGCAACCTGCCCCGTCCTCCAACCCTTTCAAATCCTCCTCCCTTTCTCCTGCTACTAGCAAGCCTCTGTTTGGCACAACAACAGCAACAACGATACCGGCAACGGCTTCTTCCACGCCTGTTGCAAGCTCTTTTTCCACAGAGGCCAACACGTCAAAACAGGTGACAGCACCGGGTTCTTTCACGTCCTTGTTTGCCCCGGCAGCGGCCACGGCTACGACCGCAGGCAACGTCTTGAATGGACCGGCAGAGAGCAGAGCCAGCAGTGGTTCGCTCAAGCCACTCACAGGATCGCCATTTACCACGTCATCGGCACTTTTGACACCCAAAGCCGCAGAGCCCAAAACGGTTGAGCAGCCGAAGACAGCCATAGAAACCAGTATTTTTTCGGCGTCATGGAACGAAAAGGAGACGGAAAAGGAAAAAGACGTAGAAAAAGACAAAGAAGAAAAAACGGGCGAAAATCAGGAGAGCCATCAGAAAGCACAATTGCCAGCCGTGTCGACAGGCGTCTCATTTACACCCGCACCCACACGTCCACCTACGTCTTTCTTTGCACCACCACCAGCGCCTCCGCCCCCGCAACCAAGGCCGGCCGATTTGATGGGCGACTTTGCGCGCTGGATGGTTCTGGGCGACGGCGGTCTGATGGACGAGTTTGAAGATGCTTACGTGGAGTATCTCTTGCAGCCGTTGTACGGGCAGTTCCGCCAGGACGAGGAGGACCGGCGCCGCCGCGAGGAGGACGAGCGCTCGTGGGCGGAGGCGCGGCGTTTCCAGCGCTACAACCTGCGCGTCAAGTACTTTTACCGGTGGCGCGACCTGGCCCGCAACCGTGCACTCGACCGCCGCGCCCGTGAGGCGCGTGACCAGCTCAAGGCGTACCAGGCGGCCAAGCGTGCCGAGCGGCGGGCGGCGATGGAAAAGGCCGAGGCCGAAGAGGCGGAGCGGCGAAACGAGGAGCGACGGGCCCAAAAGGCCAGCCAGGAAGCGGCCCTGATGGAGCAGCTAGGGTTCTACGGATACCGAGCGGGCGTGCCTTTGAGGAAACGCAAGATGGAGGAGGAGAGGGAGAAGGAAGAGGAGAAGGAGGGGGAGAGGGAGAAGGAGGAGGAGAAGGTGGGAGGGGAACAGAAAGGGGCAACATTGACAGAAATGGCAGCACCGCCACCACCACTCCTGCGACGGCCAACGCTCCGCGAAAGTTTGTCGAGCACCATGCTACGGGCCAAGCACCTGCTGCTGACGGGCCGAGCGAGCATCAACGGCGTCGGCAGTCTGCGAAAAAAGAAGAGCACCACAGACGACCATGGCGACGGCGACGGCGACAGCGTGCACAGCGTGGATAGCACCCACAGCTTCAACAGCACACACAGCGCCTTTAGCGTCCGCAGTGGCCTCAGCATCCTCAGCAGCCCGGACAGCCATGGACACAGCAGTCTGGATCACGCCGTGACGTACTACCGGCGAGTGATGCCTGGGCGCAGCAGCGGCAAGGGTCGGGCCGGGCAGACGACGGTGTTGAGACGGGTGCCATCGGCGTCGTCGTCAGTGACGTCGTCTGCGACAGCAGCAGCAACCGCAACGGCACGGCCGGCCAAGGTGACCAACTTTATGCGTTACAGCAAACGGTGGCCGTCGGGCGGGTCCATGGAGGGATCCGTGTCGAGGGAAGGGTCCATGGATGGGGGGCTCAGGGGAGGGGTGGGCCTTCAGGGCAGCCCGGCGCCGTCGCACTCGCACTCGACCCGTGGCGGTGTCCGGTCGGCGTACTGGGATCTGCGGGCGCGCGGTTTCGTGCAGATGCCCAATGGAGAGTACCTGCACGAGTCGCTGGCGAGGCCCATACGGGAGGCAGAAGCCGACAAGGGCAACGGCAGCGACAACCACATTATTGTCCAAGACATTGGCACCCCCCGGAAGCGGCCGTCTTCGGCCGTTAGAGAGAACGTCGCCAACGGCGAGCCACTGTCACCACTGTCGGCCAAGAAGGCACGGTTGCTGGGGACCAAGGCGGGGAGCGCAGCCCAAAATGCGGCAGATATCCACAAGAGAGACGTTGACGCCGATGCCGACGCCGATATTGTCGACCCCGAAACCGAGCGGGTCATTCGCGAGATGCGTGAGATGGCAGATGCCATGGACCAAGGACGGGACTGGTTCCGGGAGCAGACGACACAGATGCAGCAGGGGGGGTCAGAATGGGGGGGGGTGAGAGGGGAGTCTTGAGAGAGAGCAAGAAGAGGGAGAAGGACGGGAAAGAAAAGCATGGCCTGGCATAGCATGTAACTGTATTTACTGGGTGTTTATTGTTTTGGACTATTGGGGTTGACATTTGTTTAGACCAACTGTTTCAACGTCTAGCGAGACGGGCGAATGTAGCATTATTTCGGTTTTATACTGTTCTTGTCTGTGTATTCGCGCATGTTGTCCTAATAACATTTACATGAAGCTTTCGTGCCTCTTCCGGCTTCGTTCTTTACACGGCTTTACATGACTTTTAAATATACTCGACATTGACTTTTATTAAATCATCCAACGCCTCGAACATGCCGTATTGACACAACACTAAACCAAACCAAACGCCGTAAGAAAGAAGAAGGATAGCAGCGGAAGAATGGACAGAGGGCAAAGACATGGCAACGAAAAGCGACAGACTCTTTTTCGTCACCCCTTCTCCTCGCCAGCTCAGCGGCCGCCGTCTTTGCGGTTGCCGTTCTTGACGGCGTGCATCTCGTTCTTGCGCATCTTGCGCTCGTTGCGCCGCACGCGCTCCTTGCGTGCGCGCCGGTCGTCGCCCCGGTACGACAGTCCCTTTTCTGCGCGGGCCGCCTCCTCGGCCGGCGTCTCCTTGACCTCGACCACCCAGTCCTCCTGGCGCGTGCTGGCCGCCTTGTTGGCGCCGCCGTATCCCCACTTGCGCTCCCACTGGTGTGTGGTTTCGTTGAACTGAATGTTGCGGCGCTGCTCGCGCGTCTTGGGCTTGATGCCCTTTTTGGCGGCAAACTGCTCCCACTTGGTCGGCGGGCGCGGCTGGGGCAGCGGTTTTTCGCGGGGCAGCGGCGTCTGGACGGGCGGCAGGTGCAGCAGGACGCCGTCGGTGGCGGTGGGCTCGATGCGGCAGGTGGTGAGCAGCTGGTTAATGAGGGCCTGGGCGCCATCGCGGGCGACGGCGGCGAGGCGGGACTCGATGGGCGGAGCGGAAGCGGAGGCGGCGCTGGCCGTTGCATCGGCCGCGTCTGTCAGCACGACGGGGTTGGCGTCGTTGGCCATGAGCAGGCCGAGGTCAAAGGTGTAGGGTGTAGGCTTCTCGACGGCCACGGGCAGCTTGGGCCGCTGCGCCAGAGCGGTGGGGGCCATGGTAGAAAAGAGGAGAGAAAAGAGGAAGAGAAGAAAAGAGGAGAGAAAAAGGACGTAAAGAGGAGAAAAAAGAGAAAAAAGGGGGTATATTATATGGTAGAGAGTGAAGTGTAAAGTAAAGTAGTCCTTTGTACACTATATGATTCAAAGGCGCCGCAGGAAGCGATATCAAAAGAACAGAAATCTACAGTGTAGAAAACTGGGATGGAAAAGCTTCATCCTGCGATAAGTAAAAAATGCAAGACCAAATATTTTCTAATCTTAGCGCCACCCACTTTATTTGTCTTTTTTTCTCTTCCCGTCCTATCGCAGCTCCTTGATTGGCCAGATTATACAGCAACTTGAGATAAGATTCTATGAGCATCACGTGTGCGAGATAAGAAACATTTTTTTCTGGGGCCTCTCTCTACAACTGCAGCTTCACCTTCCCTCTTTAGCACCACCACATACCACAGGTCAACAGCATGAGTTCACGACAAGATACGCCGCCCGAGGCGGTGGCTTCGGACAAGGGAAAGGGAAGGGACAAGGGCGAGAGTATAGAGGTAGCCGACGAGCCGACAGCGACAACGTTTAAAGCTTTGGTGAGTGAGGGGAAGAGAGAAGAAGACGAAAAGGAGAAGAGAAGAAGACGAAAAGAAAAGAAGAAGAATGGAACCTGACCATTAGGGCGTCTGCGACGAGCTGTGCGATGTGTGCTCTACGCTGGGCTACACAGCACCGACGGCGATCCAGGCGGCGGCGATCCCGGTGGCGCTAAAGGACCGCGACATTATCGGGACGGCCGAGACGGGCAGCGGCAAGACGATTGCGTTTGCGCTGCCGATGCTGCAGGCGCTGCTGGCCCATCCGCGGCCGCTGTTTGGGCTGGTGCTGGCGCCGACACGCGAGCTGGCGGTGCAGATCGGACAGACGTTTGACGCGTTCTCGGCCATTTCTCTGCGCTGCGCCGTCGTCGTCGGCGGCATGGACATGATGGCACAGGCGGTGGCGCTGGCCAAGAAGCCGCATGTCGTGGTGGCGACGCCGGGCCGGCTGTTGGACCACCTGGAGAAGATCAAGGGCTTCTCGCTGCGGCACCTGCAGTATCTGGTCATTGACGAGGCCGACCGGCTGCTGGACATGGACTTTGGGCCGGTGCTGGAAAAGATTTTGAAGCATTTGCCGCGCGAGCGTCGCACCATGCTCTTCTCCGCCACCATGTCGCGCAAGGTCGAGAGCCTGCAGCGGGCGAGCCTGCGGGACCCCGTGCGCGTCAACGTCAGTGGCGGCGGCGGCATCGGCGGCCATGCCAAGGGCGGCGACGGCAGCAGCCAGACCGTGTCGACGCTGCGTCAGAGTATGATTTTGGTGCCGCTTGTTCGCAAGGACGCGGCGCTCGTGTTTTTGCTCAACGAGTTTGACGGCCAGGCCATTATCGTCTTTACGCGCACCATTATGGAGACGCACCGGCTGACGTTTCTGCTGCGCTCGCTCGGCTTCGGCGCCGTGCCGCTACACGGCCGACTCAGCCAGTCGGCGCGTCTGGGTGCGCTCAACAAGTTCAAGTCGGGCGGACGCAAGATTCTCATTGCCACCGACGTGGCCGCGCGCGGTCTCGACATTCCCGGCGTCAGCATCGTGCTCAACTACGACCTGCCGCAGGACAGCAAGACCTATGTGCACCGCGTGGGCCGCACCGCGCGTGCCGGCAAGTCGGGCCACGCCATTAACATTGTCACGCAATACGACTTTACCACCTTTCTGGCCATTGAAAAGGCCATTGGCATGACCAAGAAGATTGCGCCGTACCCGGTCGAGAAGGAGGAGCTCATGGCCTTCCAGCCGCGCGTCGAGGAGGCCCAGCGCTACGCCAAGGCCGAGCTGCGGACGCTGCAGGAGGCCGGCAACCGGCGGGGCCGTAAGGAGCGCACTCGGGCCGGAGCCGGATCCGGAGCCGGCGGCCGGGCGGACGACATGGACCGGGAGGAGGAATGAGGAGCCGGTCGAGGTTGGGGGCCAATAAAAGCAGATTAGATTGGAGTTGGGGCGTTATCTAGTAGCGTACTTTGTATGAATTACTTGTTCTCTTTACTTCCGGGGGGTCTGGGGACTTCTTGGAGACTCTGGTGTATCTGCTTTGTGTTCTGCAGGCTATGTATGCCGAACCATCATTTGATTTTGATTGGCCCGTTTTACTGGTCCCAGCTGCATAGCCGCGCCAATCAGCTTCCTTAATAAGCGCCGACAGGGGTCCGTGTGATGGCTTCATCCAGGCGGCAGATTTGTCTGAGCATATAGAACTAGACCTCTCGATCTATGGGACTGCCAAACGTCAGAGAACAGCGTAACAGATCAGCACAGCTACAACTGTTGCCGGACTTGACTCTAGCTAGTGATGATTCTCAGCCCTGGAAATGGGCATGAAGAGAAAAGCATTTGTGGCAATCCCTGGAAGCTTTCTCGCTGCACTTGCGGCTTCCTGTCTATCGACGGAGATGGAAAGAGTTGTTTATAGCTCCATTATCAACGTAAATTAAGGTCGAGGCTCGAAACAATGTCGACTCTGTTGCATTCAGACTTGCACCTGTCCGTGGGAAAGATGGGTGAACAAGCTGCTTAAGCGCCCTCTCCACTGCTGCCGCCTCGGCCATGCCTGTTTCGGACTCGAAGCTGCTCGGTGCAAGAAACGTTGCTGCATCTGGCGGCTACATGTGATGAGATTGTCGGGCTTGACGAGTTTCTTGTGTAGTAGAGATTGTCAGTTCGCCCTCTCTTTAGATATATCTTGTCCAACGCTCGCAGATCGAGGCTGGGCTTTTGCAGAGGCTGTTTTTGTGTTCTTCGTATCATCAGTCCAATCTGTAGAGCCTCATCTTCCGCTGGTTCGGATGCCGGTTCTCTTTTGACAGCTTCTTGGTGATACGGCCTGGCTTGACTTTTGACTCGATTTAGCACTTTTTGCTTTCACTCATTCGCTCATGGCCGCTTCCTTTGCCCGGCCACTCTTTGGCCTGCGCCTCTCAGTCGCTCTTTCCCTCCTCCTCCCCCTTCTCTCTCCCAACGCTGCGGCCATCCAGGTCTCGCCCAATTCGCCCTGTGCCAGCGTCTGCATTGACAGCAGCAGCCTCGACGTCTCGGACCCCAACTCGTCCAACACGCACAACAGCGACATTGTCTGTGACGATTCTGCCTTTTCAGCCGTCTCGGCCTCGGCCGCAGGTCAGAAGTGGGAGGCCTGTCTGGGCTGTCTTCAGAACAGCACCTACTCACAGGGAACGGAGAGCGATCAAGGCTGGTTTTTATGTAGGTGTCTTTCAAGCTTCTCGTTATTCCTCTCTTCTCTTCTCTCAAGTTTCTCGTTCTGCCTCTCTTCTCTTCTCTTCTCTTTTCTCTCTTCTCTCTTCTCTCTTCTCTCTTCTCTCTTCTCTCTTCTCTCTTCTCTCTTCTCTCTTCTCTCTTCTCTCTTCTCTCTTCTCTCTTCTCTTCTCCTCCCCCTCTCCTCTCTCCTCTCTCCTCTCTCCTTTTTTCTTCCTTTTCTCCCTCCTCTCTTCTCTCCCAACCTTCCTCTCTAATAAACAGACAACCTTCGCTACAATGTCGGCTACTGCGTCTTTGGCTACCCCAATGCCTCCATTGCCAACTCAAGCCCGTGCCAGACCTCGGCCGCCTGCGGTGCCTTGCAAGACGCCCTCGAGCTGGGCATATCGGACGACAGCAGCAACAGCTCTTCCTCCTCTGAGTACGCCTACTGTGAGGGCGCCGATTCCAACACGGTGACCACCAACTTCAAGGCCTGCCTCGACTGCGTCAGCGCCACGGCCTCGTCCACATACATGGCGAATGGTGAGTTTCGTTTGATTTGCTTCTCCCTCTCCTTTCTCCATTTGCCTTCCTTCTGACCCTCCCAGCCATTGTCGCCCTCGAAGCCGGCTGCCTGCAACAGCCTTCCTCCGGCCAGGCCCTCGGCCTCAGCGGTAGCCTCTTTGCATCTTCTGTCATTAGCATTGTCACGCCGTCGTCCGAGTCCGCCGCAAAGTCAGCCCATCGCGCGGCTCCCACCACCATTGCCGTCGCCATTGTCGTCTCGCTCGTCGCCGTCGCCGCCATCTCCGGACTGGTCTTTGTCTGCTACCGCAAGCGCCGTGGCCAGCAACGTCGACGCCACAGCCAAAGAGGAGGAACAGGGGGGGCCACCGCCATCACCAGCAGCCCTTGGTCGACAATGACGACGACAATGACCACCAAAGCGGCCGGCCCGCTCGATCCCGCCATTGCCTCTCCCCTGAGCTTTCAGTGCCGTGCCGACCGTACCAGTATCATTGCCGGCGGCGGCGCCGGCAGCATCGACGACATAATGTCTGATTTCGAAAAGACACAACACTATCGTGCAGAACCCCGCCATCTGGCTTCCTTGCAAGAGGTGGACTCTCCGGCCGGCGGAGAGGGCCCTTTCTCCATGGCTGCCAGCAACCACTCTAGCCCCCCTTCCCTTCCATCGGCCGCCGCGGCCCGCCGCTACCATTCGCCGCGCTCCGCCGCATCGGCTTCGCTCGGCCTGTTTGCAACCGGCGGCGGCACCTTCTCCCCCTACGCCTCGTCCCTGTCCGGCCGCGACGACTCTCCCATCTATGCCAACACACCCACGCCCACATCAGCCACTGCGCTGCTCTCCAAGACGTCCTTTTCGACTTCGCCGCAGCCGCCGTCCATCCCGAGCTACATCCCGGCCGTCTACGGCGTCGCCCGTGCTGGCGCAGAGTCCTTTCTTCCGTCGGCCATGGTCAGCAGCAGCAACGGGCATGTCCCAAACAACAACAGCAGCCCCTCCCGACAGTCCGGATTCACCGCCGTCGGGCTCGGCATTGACTTTGAAAGCTCTGCCGCCGGCACTCCTGCTGGCTCAGCTGCCACCACTGCTCCGACTCCTGCTCCTGCTCCCGCTGCCGACTCTCGGAAACCTCCCCTCAAGCTCCGGACTAGCACGGCCGCGCTGGCTGGAGCGGCTGCAGCAGCAGCGGCCACCCTCTCATCGCCCACGCTCACACGCAACAAGCCTAGACGGGCTAGCGGCAGTCCGAGCAACACGCAGGCGGTACAGACACAGTTTCCGCCACCGCCACCAAGCAAGCGGCGGTAGGAAAGATTCTTGTCTGTGTCTGTGTGTAAGGTTATGACCAGTGTAAATTTTTGTCAAACGTAATGTGCCATGGGTTTTGTTCTTTTATAACAACGTTTTCACATATTTTGTTCTGTTTATCTATTCAGCAAACAAGCCTTTTTGTTTAGATAATATAATGACGATCCAGAAGGGTATACACAAAGAAGAAACAAGCATTAAGCAGTGAACAGCAGTGAACAAAGACAAAGCAAGGCGAGAAAGCAAACTACTAGAGCACAGGGCGAGCACATAAATCAAAAAAGAGAGAAGCAAATTAAAATTCATAAATGGCGTCATATCGTCAAGGTGGTTCAGGGGATAGATTACAAGGTTGGAGAAAATGAAGCGACAAACAAGTGATCAAAAGCAAAACATGCACAACACACAACACACACAACGCATCACTGTGATAAAACTTAAAAGCCCAGCGGCGACAGCGGCATAATGGGCGACAGTTGCCGTAGATCGGTACTACTGCCAACATGGCTGCGCGTCGGTGTCGTCACTCCTTGACTTTCGACCGTTAGGTTTGTCGAAATGGTCGAGTTGGATGCCAGACTGCTCGTCTCGGGTGCCGCTGACGCGTCTGTTGCCTTTGTCGTCACCTTGTTTGGCATGCGGCTGCCCTGCCCTGCACCATTGTCGGAAGAATGCAGGCTGCGATCGGGGTCCAGTCCGTCTGCCTCTTCTGCTCCTCGCAAGCCTGGCTCCTGTGCCTCTCTTTGTTCCCCTGATGCTCCGCTGGCGCCGCCCCCCTTATTGCTCTTGTTGCCGCTGCCGGTCCACCCAATTCCCGGCGGTGGCGGCAGGCCAAGAAACCTGTACTCTTCCTCAATAAAGCGAGCCTCGTTCTTGCAGCCCTTCCAGCAGTCGCGCCAGTCACAGACCAGAAACTTGAAGGAAAAGGCGTCAATCTTCATGCATGGCTGAAAGCAGATGCACAGGTTGCGAAAGTCCATCTTGTTCTTGTCCGAGTGCGCCAGCAGCAGACTCAGGTGGCAGGTAATGGCAAAGAGCAGGTAATACTTGAAGGGCGACAGCTCTGACAGCTCCTCCACCAGCATCTGCGGCACCTTATCGGCTCCGGCACACTCGCGCGCAATGCGTTCTTGGGCTTCTTTGGGGAACAGCTCGTCCGGTAGCTCGCGCAGCCAAGCCTTGAGCATGGACCCGATAATGTTGATATCGTAGAGGTCGTCCTGCGAAAACAGGTCGACGTCATGATCTGTCTGTTAGATGGTACATTAAAAAAACCTCTTTTGCCTCCCACTCACATTCGTCAAACTTGCGCTGCCACCGCTTTATCTGCGGTCCACTGCCCGGCACCCTATACAGTCCCTCCACGTCGGCGCCCTTGTAGTTGAGGTAGTCAATGGCCCGCCATGGAAAGGCTGGCATCCAGAACTCGGTCTTGTCGCGCGAGTCCTCGAGGCGCTTCGAGATGCGCGTTATCCGTGTTTGCTGCACCAACGGCAAATTGATCACCTTCAGCACATAGTGCTCGTCGTCCACCGCCGCCGCCTCGCGCTCCGCCGCATTGCTGCCGCTGCGCCCGCTCTTGCCAAACAAGCCCTTGCTGATCATATCCGCCGCCCGACTCGACGAGTTCTTCAGCCCGTTGAAGAAGGTGTAGCCACCGCTCGTGCTACTACTAGTATCCCGAGAAGACGACGACGTCGGACCACGAGGCACCGGCATATCGCGGGGCTGACTGCCACCACGGCGCTCTGCCGAGTGGTTGCGTGACATTTCACGAAACGCCCGATCGTGATGGCCCACCGGCGCTGTCCTTAGCGGAGCTGGCGCCTGCAGCTGTTGCGGATGTGCTTGCAGTTGCGGTTGCGAATGGTATTGTTGCGACTGTGGTTGTTGCTGCTGCTGCTGCTTATATTGTTGGTGTTGTGGTTGTGACTGTGGTTTTATTTGCTGCGGTTGTTGCGGTGGCTGCGGCGGCTCTGCTGAACTGTTGAGCCCCTCGTAATTATCGTCGCGGATGGAGCGTGACCGGCCCAACAGCGCAAATGACTTGGGTTTTCCTCGTCGTGTTGTGTTGGTTGTCGTGGCAGAGGACACGGACGAGACCGGTTCCATATCGGGGGCACCAGAATATGACGCTTCGGTCTGCGATGACAATGACGATGCGGCGTCTGTACGACGGGTTAGCGGATGCTTCCCTCTCCTTCTCTCTCGCCTCTCCTCACCTGCTGGCCGCCCGCCTGATCGTGACCCCGGAATGTCAATGCCGCGTGAGGCCGTCTCGTCGCGGCTGTCGGCCAGGGCCAATTTCTCTGTCGACTTAACCGACTTTCCGAAATGGAAAAAAAAGTTGGATTTGGACGACTTTTCCTCGTTTTGACGGTGCCTCCCGTGGCCTTGTTTATGTGGTTGGTGACGTTGCTGTGACTGTTGTGGCTGTTGTTGCTGTTGCGGTTGCGATTGCGGTTGCTGCTGAGGTTGCTGTTGCGGTTGCTGCGGTTGCTGCGGTTGCTGTTGCAGTTGCTGTTGCGGTTGTTGTGCTTCTTGATGCTGCGGCTGCTGCTGTTGATGCTGCGGCTGCTGCTGTTGATGCTGCGGCTGCTGCTGTTGCTGATACGCATAGGAAGAGGTGCTTCCCACCAACGGATACTGAGGACTATCGGGCTCGTCGTCGACGGGCGGCGGTGAAGACACAAAAAAGTCGGCCACGTGTAGCGGCTGCTGAAGCACAATAGGCGACGAGGAAGAAGGGGACAATGAGTTTGCCGGCTTCGGATAGCTGATCTTGCTGCTGCTGCTAAAGGGCGACCGCGGCGATCGAGGCGATTTTGACGACGCCTTGGTCTTGGCTTTGGTGGACCTGGCGTCGATACCGCTGTTGTTATTGCTGTTGTTATTGTTGGTAGGTGATTTAATTGCCGGAAGCGTTGTTTCAGGAGCGGCGACTGCAGCAGACGCAACGGAGGCAGGGCTGCGATCGCTTGAGGCGGGAACCGGCGTCCCAGCCAGCGCCAAAGCCTGTGGTGCCGCCTTGCGAGGCATAGCGAGTACGGGGGGGAGGGGGGAAGGCGTCAAATGGGCAAGGGGGGAAGAGGGTGGTAGGCGGTTGAGGAGGGATGGACGAGAAAAGGGCGCGAGAGAGGGGACGCCGATGGTCGCGGCACGGAAGCGCCCTCGTAACGTGTCGTTATAGACCGGCGGCAGAGGATAAGAAGAGGGAAAAGGAAGGGGGAAAAGCCCTGTCGCAAAGGTCGTAGTCTTTGAGGAGGCGGAAAAGGAGAAAAGCCGAAAGAGGTAGAAGTCAAAGAGAAGGGGGAAAAAAGAAACAAAAAAAAGTGCCGACCTTTGTTTGAGACAACGGCCGCGGTGCTCGCAAACTGCGTTTATCAATTAGGAGGAGGGGTGGACGGGCAGACTGAGAGTGCGGGAGAGGGGGTGCCCGAGAAGATTGTGGGCGAGGGGGGTGGATGGAGATGGGAGATGCAGATAGATGCGCCCATATAGCAGACTTGGTTTGTTCATAATACGAGTTGGGGATGTCGTTGGCGGAGGGCACAAAGAATGGTGGAGCCCCTCTTGGCTGCGCTGGAATGACTGTTGTGCCCGCTGTTGATTGCTGGTTGCTGTGTGCTGTGGAGTTGTGCCCTGTGGCCACCCCGCTGTAAATATAGTTGTCCCCCCTTATAACAGCGATAATAAATACATAACAGATCTGGGCCAGGCGATCGCAGGCCAGATCTTCCGCTATCTGCGCTCTGCCGTTCTGCTATTTCTACTCTATCAAACTCGCACGTATAAATGTCGCATTGCTTTTTACGAATGAAATATTTTGATATCTCTTTTTTCAGACATTTGCCATTTTTTCATCTTTTTTCATTCTTTGTCCTTTGTTTCTTGCTCCCCAAAAGGGCGCCTAAAAATAACCCCCTGAAACGTCCACGGCAATGTGTCATCATCAGGGGTGTCTTTGGAGGAGGAGCGTGCTGTGTAGTTGACTGTTTTCGTACTGGAGGACTCACTGTTCCAGAGTCTTCTCTATGCAATTTCTTCCAAATTCTTCCTCTTCCGTCTTTGCTGTCGTTTTTTAACATTAAACATTCCAACCATAGCCGCCTATGGGAACCGTCAAAAAAAGGGGTGCCGGAATTTGGCTCTAAGAGATGCCATATCACCGGCCTTAAAAAGGGGAGGCCAGGAGGGCCAACCCTTTTTGCCCGCCCAAGCTTGCCTCCAACAGGATTAGTCCAGGAACCCGTCCGCAAATCCCCCACTTGTTTGTACTTCTGCAAGAGATAAAAGTTCGGTTCAATGTGTGCAATTGTGTAGTCTTTTTCGTCTTCTGGAGAACACAGCCTCCCAAAACAGCCTGTCTCGTCAGTTCAGAGAGAAAATGAGGGGGGACAGCACAACTTCGATGCTCAAGCGTATTGCTGATGAAAAATGTGCTTTTTTATACATCCTAACAAGTTCTGATTGCTGTCATAGAAAGGCTTGGGCTGATATCAAAACGTTTTGAACTATCAGGCCAGTGTGCCGTTTTCTTTGTCAGTGCTGGACTTCCTCATGTGGCAAAAAGACGATCATGCCTTTCATGTTTCTGAGTTGAAACAATTCTAGAATGCCTTTCTGGCACCAAATGATCTTACTCGTCCTTTGCCCGACCATCACATCCTATTCTTACACCACAGCAGGCCTCACTTTTCGCTGCCTCAATCTCACACTCTAACACAGCTTGTGCTGTCTTGCTAATTCGGGTCATAGGCAAGTTTTTTGTCTTTACTTCATTGTCCTTTTGTATTATGACGCCCATTCTTTTCGTCCAAAGTCTGTCTTTTCCAGCTGCCGCATTGGGAACTATCTTGCTGATAATTAGTCGCACAGATTTCAGCCATCTCCAACCTCTCCCGGCATCTTGAATAAGGACCACGGCTACACCCACGCTTCCAAATCGTTGAGAGTTGCCTTGGAATCACCTCAATAACGGTCAAGAGAAAAAATTTTTATATATGTGAGGCACCTACTTGTTGTCTCGACCTTTTGTTCCTGCTTCGCCAACTGAGGCCCCCGCACCTAACAATTCACTGTTGGAAGTGTACTGCTGCTGTAGTGTAAATAGCCGTCGTACTACGCCTGTTGTCCAAGAGACCCCTTGGCAGTTTCCCCGCATGCGAAAGCGCATACTATGTAGCGTTTGTAGCTCTCCTGACCGACGGCTGAATGTTTCACTCCTTTTCATTGTGCCCCTTGTTTCAATAGCATCCGACAGCCTCAAGTCTCTTTCTACTGCTTGTGCAACTATTCACTTGGCGGTCAGGGGATCTTGTTGTGTGGTACACTCAAAACGGCCCACTCGAAACAGGAACAGAATCGGTGTTTGCGAATGCGTCGTTGCTCGGGCTCGGACTCAAGCTCGACCTCATAGTGTGCTCATACACTACCCTAATATGCCGGCAAACTCGACACAGGATAAACAAGCTGTGGGCCGGCCGGCTTATCAGCTCCACTGCTATGCAGCATTGCATGCATCAGCTAGTTGCAGATGGCCTTCAAATGGCGCCAGCGCCCATACACCGCCTGTTCGCCTCCCTTCTCAGCCTTTCAGGGCAACATCATCGTATTTACGGAGTAGTGTACAATTCACAAATGTCAGATAAAAGGCACGTGATTGTATCTGGCTACCACCGCCATATACCGCCTTCACTCTACCGTCTCATACCTAGCCAGAATCCGTAAAACGGCCTTGAACAAAAGTTTCCAGTGAAAAGAGTTACATTTCGATTTTTTTCATATCCGACAAAATTTTTTTGTTAAATCAAGGCCAGTCACCGAGCTCCAGACGTCAGTGCACGTGATGTTAGCCGTTATATATTACATAATCATGCCGCAACACCCCGCGATTGATCCTTGTCGTCATTGTCATCTTTGTTTCCTCGACAAATACTTCGCCCAACTCGTCTGTTTGTGCAGGTGCTTCTTTGCCCGCAGAGATGGCAACGGAAAAATTGGACGGGCTTTCAACGGGGCATAAGCTGGCCACGGTGGCCCATGTCAAATACATACAGAGCTTGAACTCCAAGCAGGACCAGTATGAGTATTGGCTGACCGAGCATTTGCGTCTCAACGGCCTCTACTGGGGCCTGGCATCGCTGCATCTTACCGGTCACCCAGACGCTCTGCCTCGCGAAGAAACTATTACCTTTGTTCTCTCCTGTCAGCACGAGAACGGCGGTTTTGGCGCCGCCCCTGGCCATGATGCCCACATGCTGTACACGGTCAGTGCCGTCCAGATTCTGGCCATGATAGATGCCCTAGACGAACTCGATGCTCGGGGCAAAGGCAAGGCCCGCGTGGGAAGTTGTAGGTTCTAAACTCGTCGTCTTGAGTCGTTTTGATGCTCTTACTGACGGGCTACCATGCAGTTATTGCTGGCCTGCAAAACCGAGCCACTGGTACTTTTGCCGGCGATGAGTGGGGAGAGGAAGACACCCGGTTCCTGTACGGGGCCCTAAACGCCCTATCCATCCTGAACCTGACCTCCCTGGTAGATGTCAACAAGGCTGTTGAGTACATTGTTGCGTGTGCCAACTTTGACGGCGGCTATGGTTCTCGCCCGGGCGCCGAATCTCATGCCGGCCAGATTTTCACCTGTCTGGCTGCCCTGTCCATTGCTGGCCGCCTCGACTTGGCTGATTCCGACAAGCTGGGTCGCTGGCTGAGCGAGCGCCAGCTGCCCGGTGGTGGCCTCAACGGCCGCCCGGAGAAGAAGGAGGACGTCTGCTATAGCTGGTGGGTACTCAGCAGCCTGGCCCTCATCAAACGCCTCCACTGGATCGACCGTGACAAGTTGGTTGCCTTTATATTGAGCTGCCAGGACCCCGATAACGGCGGCTTTGCTGACCGGCCTGGCAACATGGTCGATGTGTGGCACACTATTTATGCCATTGCCGGCCTCAGTCTTCTGGACTATCCCGGTCTCCAGCCAGTTCATGCGGCCTACTGCATGCCGAAAGCAGTTATCTCGCGCGTCGTTGGCACAGATTCCCTAGACGATAGCGATTGAAGCTGGTCAGCAAAATTGCCGCAGCAACAAAGTCTTGTCGTCTCTGGTTTCTTGGACTTGGGCGGAAGCACTGACAGAAGCACCAAGAGAAACACAGGAAGCTCGGCTTCGACCGTGTTCTTCTCGTCTTTGGCGGAGATACGCAATGCTTGAGATGACTGCGAGAACATTGTCTTGGTGCACATCCTAGGTTCTGCATCTTGACTACTTTGTCAGCAAGCTTAGCGTACATTATCAAGCCACGGGAGCATATGAACTTCACCATGGGCCCAGCACATGGAAGGCCTCTCTGTTCTTTCTAGAAGCTCGTTGGTTGTCTCAAGTACGACTCGATGAGAATAATACTCACTTTAAGTCCCATCTTTTCTCATTCACTACACCTTTTGCCACCTGTGTTGCTTGCTCATATCGATAAACCTACTCCGAGGAAGGCGCATCCCTCGCTCTTTCCCTAAGCATTGTCAAAGGTCCTGTCAGGTTCTTTTCCAACCATCGTCCGAAAGTCACCTGTGAACGCGTTGATTGGCGCGTCCCGGACTTCAACTGCTGTGCAGACTTCGAGAGGTTTTTGCTGCCACAGGACGAAAGAGGCGACGCGCCTTCCCAAATCCGACGCCCATCGCTCGATTGAGTTCGGCTTCAGATCGTTCCTTCCCTTCAACACAACTGCATCGCCAAATAGAACAGCGCCACCTTCCGTTTTCTCTGGGGTAAGTGTGCATGCGTACCTCAATCCAGAACCCCGGTGTCTATTTCTGGCTTTGGATTTTCTCTGCTTCGGCGTCTCTTTCCTTGTTCTCCCCTCGTCACCTCCCTCACAACATCTCGTCTTTTCCTATCAACGGCCGTCTTCTAGACTGGTCTTTCTCTCCTTTCGTAATCCTTTTCGAGGGTTTTTGTTGCTATGTGTATTCTGCGTGTTATTTTCGTTTGAATCTAGTTCACTGGCCTGGCGACTCTTCACTGAGGCTGCCTCATACGCAAATGCTTTAGGTTTGTTCATGATGGTTAAATTTTTCCTGCTTTAGTTGTTACTCTCTCCTCTGCCTTATTGCTCCTTCAGTTCTTATAGCGTTTATGCCATTGGTTGTGCTTGCGTCTTCACTGTTGCCATTGCGCCTTCTCACTTTGCTCTCATCTTGCTTTTTCTCAGAGTTCATATTGACTAGGGCACTTCCTGTTTTGCACAAACCTGATCCTGTCTTCTAAATTGTGCATGCTGCGTTCTTATTTGACTACCTTTTGAAATATGCCATTTGGCTGCCTCTTTCTCTGCCTCACAGAGCTCTTCTATCTAACACATCTTCTACATACAGATCCAGTGGGCCGAATTTCTTTTTTTCTCAGATGCAGGCCGTCTTTTTTCGTGAAGCGAGTGGCCTTTCCCTGAGTTCCGTTCCTTCTTTCTGTCTTCTTCGATTTTCGAGCTGAACCCCAGCAGATCCTTTTTGATACGGTACCAGCAGCACTTGGTCGTCTGCACCGCGGCTTCCCGTCAGTACATTTGGAAACTGAGAGTCATCTCATCCATTAATTCATAGAAAAGGGGGAAGACGACAAAAAAATACAAAAAGAGAAAGAGAAAGGGACGAAAAAAGGGGCCGAATAAGCATACAAATTTCTGGCTGGGATTTGATATTTACCCCCGATGAGAGCTGCCCCTCCTCCTAACACAACGCACCACCACTTCTGATCGAAACATTGAAAAAAACTGGCCTTCCTCTTTCTCACATCCCTCACATCTCCAGAGAACGTAAGTCCCACAACGATTTTCTTTTCCACTGGCATTTTCATCACTAGGTGCTTCTCACTCAGAGCCTCAGCGCTGCATCTTGTCGCCTTTCGTCAATTCTTCTTCTTTTCAGCAGTCTATTTGCTGCTGCCCACCGATTTTCTTACTATCTCTTAGCCGAGAGTGTCCGACGTATTTTTTTCACTCTTTTATTTATAACCTTTCATTGTGACTGGGACGGCCGTATCTGCATTGAATTTTACGGCTCTCAGTTATTCATCTTCGCTTTGTGTTCGACTTCTTATCTTTCTGTTATTTTGTTCAGGTTGTGCGTTCTTCAAGCCACAATTCTGTTGACTTTTTCCTGTCTCGACTGATTTCCAACTTGCTTTGACGCTCAAGCAATCTCAGCTTTCTTCTTTTATTTCTTTCTATTGCCATATCTGACACACCGGCCCCAGAAACCAGTCATTTGGCCAATTGAACATGGCCGCTGCCACTGCCCCGATGGCCGATTCAACCGTGGACATCGACACTCCCACCATTCCTCTAGAGTGCATTCTATGTCCCAAATCGCCAATGTTCTCCGACATATCGCATCTGTTGACCCATGTTTCATCAAAGTCTCACCTGCATCACAAATTCAGCCTGGAGCTGAAGGCCACCTCTGAGGCCTCGGCACGAGACAAGCTGGAGAGATACGGACATTGGTATTCCTCAAACGAGATTGCGAGACTTTTGTCTGAAAGAATGGCTGCCAAAGACCAGCGGAAACCCACTCGACGTGCACGCGCATCAGCTGCTGTAAGAGGCCCAATCTGGCAGAAGAGAGAGAATATTGATTTCCTGAAATGACTGAATTGGCTTGGCTAATCGGATGGTGAAATAGACAAAATCGGCAAAGCCCCGTCGATCCTCCGTTGCCTTGGACCCGGCCAAGCTCACTCTCGGCACATTCAACGCAACTACATCCACAGCCGCAGCCAGCATAGCAGGCACCACAGCTCGTGCTGCCAGCACAGCCAGCACAGCCAGCACAACCACGGGATATCCCACTCCAGACTTGCTGCCTACCATGGCCCCTTGGAGCACGGCTCCACCTGACCTCTCTATGCACTTCAATGATTCTCGGGACAGCCCGTACTTGGATAGCTCGATCTACAACAGTTCGATGTCAATGAGGTACCGGCCGTCTTTTTTTTTCGAAGAAGAATTGACAGGTTCGAACTCAGAGATAAAGGACCACGAAAGCCTCATTTCCGAGCCTGGCGGACTTGCATCAGATATCGACACTTCACTCGGCCTTGAATTTCTTGACGACGAGTTCCATGACAACAAGCTCAAAGGAGTCGTCTGGCCTGGAATGGCTCTTTTTGATTCTGCGACCCCTGACCAAAAGCGAAAGAGAAATCAGCGAAAAGACATTGCTGCCGTTGAACAGATGAAGCAGACTTCACAGGCAGTTCTAGCTACTGAGACGGTATGGGGACCAGAGGGAGAGCTCCGAAAAGTTCGGGACATCTATGCTAGCCCATCGATTGACGGCAGCCCACCCACCTCGCCGCCGCCTAAGCAGGGAAGTCAATCCCGGCAAGGGACCCCAGGCCAGGCGGGGATGGGCGATATGTCTAACCACGGCGAGAGTGGAAACATCACAAAGAAGCGACGTGTTGGTCGGCCGCCATCGTCTAGCATAGCGAGCAATCGGCAGACTAGAGCGGCAACGAGAGGGAGCGACAAAGGCCAAAAGAATAAATCAGATGTGACGGAAACAATTGGAGATACGACATTTCATCCTAGCAGCCATGCACACAAAAACTCTTTCAGTGTCTTTTTTGATGCCACAGCGAACGATCAAGGTATGTCTACATGTCTATACCTACTACCTTTTTTTTCGACTAGAGGGTGCACAGGCATACATACTAACCGGATTCTAGCTGTTATGGACGGAATGCACAACCCTCTGGGCGATGCCATTCATGAGAACGGGTGGGGTTACGACCCAGCTCTATGGATGGTAGAGAGTGCTTTCTAATGCTTTTCTGTTTATATAGGTTTGCCCCCACTCAACGCCAGCGATCTGTGTTGCAGCAGCTAGACCCGAACCTGACAATGACAGAGGCGCCTCCCTTTTTCAAGAACAGTCCTTCTTCGCACCGCTATTTCGATGGCACAACGGGGTCTCCACATCTTGCCTTTCGATCTCAGGCACCATATAACAATGCATTCCATGGGCTGAGAACTACCCCAATGGTACACTCGCAACTAGGGAACAGGGTTTTGTATCCATCCCAGTCGCCGTTTGACGGTCCACTCTTTGGTGGCAACGACGGCAGTGAATCGGGAAACGGCTCGCGTTTAAGTTTCGGGGACTTTGGCATCGACCCAGCTACGACGTCCTTTGGGTTTAACGAGAACCGTGGATCCGGGCTGAACGATGCAGCCTTTCCAGACCAGCTTCTGCGAGGCTCAACAAACCTTTTTGATATGTGACTGGGGAAGGGGAGGAGCAGAGTTGGGGAGTGACGGGGCCAAAGCAGCGGCATATGAAGAGGGAGATAAATGAACACGGGGACTATCGGTGCAAGCTTATGGCGGCGTATCCATTCATATCCACGATATGCCGTATCTAGCCCATATGACTCTTAAGTTGAATGGAGTTGGAGGATTTGTGCTTTCTTTCATTTTTTCATTCTTTTCCCTCTGTTCTCTTTTCTTTCTGCTTTCTTTACTGGTCTATCTGCACGTCTGTGTACCTTTACAGGATTGTAGCAAGATTTACCCGCCTTCCTCTTGACTTGACGGCGAGAGTTTTGGGGGTCCATTTGCTATGCATTGCAGATGGTGGCAAGGGGAACAAAAAGAAAAGCATGGGGTATTGCGAAATAGCGTGGCGAGAAATACACAAGATAAAATTAACTGAGTGACTTGAAAGGGGCAGGCATGAGCTATCATTACAATGAGATTATAGTAGAGAAGGTGTGACTATATTGTAGGACAAAGCAGACTATAGCTGCTCGATGCTGGAGACAAGATGATCGAGTTGGTCGGGGCCATTGGGAGAGGACAAGACATGGGCGGTAAGACGGGCGGCAGCGCGCAGGCGGCGCATACGGACGTCTTGTTCCAGTTCGCGGGACTTGCGGGCGGCGACATCGAGGACGCGGGGGGGGATGAGGGCGAGGCGGGCGACGTTGAGGCCATAGGAGCGGTGAGCGACGCCGGGGGCGACCTCGTAGAGAAAGGTGATGTTCTCAGGGGGGTTGGATGAGTCGTCGTCGTTGCTGTCGGGGCCGTTGCTGTCGTTGCTGCCGTTCGCGGCGAAGCGCATGTGCACATTCTGGACGAGGCCACGACCGAGGCCGTCGGCGACGCGGGCCAGGTTCTGGTAGTGGGTGATGAAGAGGGTGAGGCAGCGCAGGTCGCAGGCGACGTGCTCGAGCACGGCGTGGGCCAGGGCGGCGCCGTCGTGGGTGCTGGTGCCGCGGCCGAGCTCGTCGAGCACGACGAGGGAGCGCGGGGTGGCGGCGCGCAGAATGGCGGCGGTTTCGGAGACCTCGACCATAAAGGTGGATTCGCCGGCAAAGAGGTTGTCGCGGGCGCCCATGCGGGTGTAGATGGCGTCGGCCAGGGTCAGGCGCATGCGCTCGGCCGGGACAAAGGAGCCGATCTGGGCCATGAGGGTGAGAAGGGCAACGGCACGGACAAAGGAGGATTTGCCGCCCATGTTGGGGCCCGTGATGAGCAGGGCGGTGGGGGCCGGGGTGGCTTCTGCGCCCTCCCCCCCTTGCTGCTGGCCCCCCAACTGTGTGCTGAAAGGAATGTATCCGCCCGGCAGCGTGTGTTCGGCCACGGGGTGGCGGCCGCCGCGGATTTCAATCATGGAAGCACCACCGTCGCCACCTCCGCCACCATCCAGCAGCGTCGGCTTGACATAGCCCGGCAGCGCCGCCACACGGGCCAGCGACAGTAGGCAGTCGAGCGTGGCCAGAGCCGCCACGGCGTCGCGCAGCGGCTGGTAGCAGGCGGCCAGCTCGCGCAGCAGGGCGGCAAAGGCGGCGTCGCAGGCGGCCGCCAGGGCTTCGCGGTGGCGGTCGCGCTCCCGCAGCAGACGCACGACGGTGGGGGTGTGGAAGCGCGAGAGGCGTTTGGTGCCGCTGATTTTGATCCACGAGGCCGGCACGCGGCGCAGCAGTTCGGCGGGCGTGTTGGGCACCTCGACAAGGTACTCGATGCCGGCCACGGTGTTGTAAGAGGGCAGGTTGGTGGCCGCAGAAGAGGGATTTCGCGCCAAAGTGGCGGCAATCTCGGCACGGTGCTCTTCGAGCTCGTGCTCGACGGCGGCGATGCCGACCTTGTGGTTGGTAATGTCCTCGGTCTCGTGGGCGTCGCGGAAAAAGGCGTACTTGTCGTCGCGACGGGCGGCGTCGGCGTGGATGCGGTCGAGAAAGGCGACGACGGTGTCGGCGATGCCGGGGATGGAGGCCAAAGAGTTTTTCAAAAGGGGGGAGGTAAAGGTGTCGCTACCAGCACCACCACTACTGCACTTTATGGCGATCCCCTGCAGCGTCTGCAGCACCGCCACCAGCTCAGGCCGCGTGCACTTGCCGTAGTAGATGCGGATCAGGCTGCGCTCGAGGTCGGTGCGGATGCCGACCAGCAGCTGCTCGAGGCGGTCGCGCGGACGGGTGCCGGCAGCGGCGAGCAGCTCGTCGACAGCAGCCACTCGGGCCTCGAGGGCAGCGCGGTCCAGCAGCGGGCGGCCGATCCACTTGCGCAGCAGCCGATGGCCCGGACGCGTGTGCGTCTTGTCCAGCGCCCAGAGCAAGCTGCCGCGTAGACCGTGATCGGTGGCGTTGCGGTAGACCTCGAGGCTCTCGAGGGTGGTGCCGTTGAGCAGCATGTGCTGGCGTGTGGTAAAGGCCTCAAAGTACTTTGTCAGGTCAAAGACGTGCTCGAGGCCGTACTCCGTCAAGTGGTGGATCATGGCAGAAAGGCAAATGGTGACGTCGGGGGGCAGTTGAAGGACCTTGTCGAGGTGGGCGGAGGAGGCCGTCCCCGGACCGGACCCATTTTCTCCCGTTCCCTTCTCGGACTTCCCCCCCGAGCCGTAGAATTCAGTGACATGCGATTGCGCTTCGGCTTCCACGCCCCGGCTTCGCGGCACTCTCTCCACCCGAGTACGGTCGCCAAACACGTTGCGGGCGCTGCCCGACAGATGCTGCACCAGCTTCTCGGACGCGCGCGACAGCTCGCCCACAATCAGCATCTCGACCGGTGAAATGTGCAGCAGCCGTGTCTCCAGCTCGTTGCGCAAGAAGCCGTCCTCGAAGCTGTCGTACACAATGTCGCCCGTCGCCGGCTGCACCGCCAAAATGCCCACACGCACTCGCTCATCGGCGCCGCTGCCCTTGGCCGGTGACTCGGTCATGCAGAGGAGGTGGCCACCCTGGATCGTCTTTGCATTTTCCGCCCCGGATCCCCCTCCCATCATCTCCTCTTCCTCTACAAAGGTGCCCTTTGTATAGACGTTGGTCAGCTGTCGCACAAACGGCGCGTTGCGATTGTCGCCGGCCTTTTTCAGCGCCGCCGTCTCCATCTGCCTCACCACGCCGACCTTGTGCCCGGCCGCCACCAGCCGCTTGACGTGCACACTCAGACGTGGCACCGGGATGCTGGCCGAGGCAAAGCGGTCCAGGTGCGCCTCGGATGGGTGCTCGTCGTACCGCAGCTTGCCCGGGATGCACACAATGCTCAGCTCGCGCGCGGCCGTGCGGGCGTCTTCGCCAAAGAAGCGGAACTTGTAGCCCACTTCGACCACTAGGAGGGTGTCTGGGTGTTTGCGTTTGATGTCGAGGAACTGTATCTCCATGGGCGTCAGTTTGCCGGCCTTTTTCTTGCTGCCGCCTTTTGTCATCGGTGCCGGTGGCTCCTCGTCCGCATCCTCGGCGTCTTCTTCTGCCGCCGCCGCATCCTCGTCCCCTCCGTCGGCCGCCGACGCTGCTGCTGCAGCCCCATCCTCCCCCAAAATCCAGTTACGCCGCCGTAAGCGCACCAGACTGTCTGGGTGTCCCAGCTTCTTGACAAATTTGCGGTGCAGCTCCTCCTTTCTGCGGCGTGTTTCTTCGTCGTCTTCTTCTTCGTCGTCCTGGTCGACATTGTTGTGGTGGACTGTCTTTTCGTTTCTTGGAGCGGAGGCTACTGCCGACGCCGGAGCCGAAGCCGCCGCTGAGGCTGCTGTCGCACTGTTGGACTCGCCGTATCGGTAGCGTTCAGTGCGCCCGGAACTTCTCAGTGGCGAGGCCGAGTTTGTTGTCGTAAACGTATTTTGCAGTACAAACACCGAGTTCTCATCGACATCTCTGTCTTCCCCATCCCCTATATACTCTCCCTCGGCCTCTGCCTCCCCCTCCTCCTCTTCTTCTTGCATAATCTTCCGCCGAGACGATGGCTTTGCCTTTTTCGTGGAACTCGGCTTACCACTGCCGCTTTCCTGTTTCTTTCTCAGCTTCTTCTTTCCATTGTTGCCCTGGTCCGGATCTTCCTCGAGCGGCCGCTTCCTTGCTGGCAGTGCCATGGACGACACATCTCGAGTCGGACTGGACAATGGAGCTGCAGCCGGTGAAGACGATGCAATGCCACTGCCGCCGCTGGACGAAACCTTGGGCGTAAAAAAGCTCATCAAAGAAGCCTGCTTCTTCTGCGATGGTCGCGGCGTGGCTGGCATGATGGCGAAGCAGGTGATAAAGGGGCAGAAAATGGCTTGGGTTCGACTGTCGTCATAAAACACGAAAAAATACAAAGACAAGACCAGCCAAATGGAAGATAAATGAGAACGCGTCTACCCCAGAGGACGCGTTAAGCTCCCGCACGTGATAGAAATGATGTCGGTCACGTGCTGTGCCGACATCGCAATAAAACGCTGCAATACGGCAGGAAGATACACTACAAACTAGGCGACGTTTTTCCTTCAAGATCAATGTACATCGAGCCAAATCATTTATATCATGATACGGCATTGTTGATCGACAGCGTCCTCGATGGGGCGTAGGGCAACTTGCAACGTTCCCAATACCTGTGCGCATTCAAGTTCAACGGCAGGATGTTTGTGGCCTCCTTCCCTATCCTACCGATTTCCTCGAGCTGTACCATAGGCCAAATATCATTTACTGCTCTCCAAGAGTGTTGGATTACGACGTCTTCCTGTGTGAGGCTGATGTACGCCGCGTCTGGCAGAGGCAGGCCGCTTAAAAAGTGTGGCCTCTTAAAGAGGGCATATAGGCGCTTTTGTGAGGTTCGCCTGTAGGCTCTGCCTCTCTGTTCCTGGTCTCTTCACTCCCTTTACTCTCCAACTTCTTTTATCCCCAGGAATTTCCTTTACCTATATTACGGCCATTGTCAGCAGCCTCAAAGCCATGGGCCATTCGGGGAGGAGGGCGCAGAGTCAGAGCCTGCCACCACACGTCTCTCCACACCACACGTCTGCCGCTGCCCAGGCCGGAAAGGCGCGTCAGGTCCGATGACACGCACTCGTATGTCACACCACGCCGCACGCGTAGCAGAATTGGGCGCCGCATCGGTACGTCATGTGTTGGCGCTGGCACGCCTCCGGGTCGTCGCAGATGGTCACGTGCTCTTACATTGTACTAAAGTCAAAAGTGTAACCCCGGATTTTTCCCCACACAACGGCGCGATAGCATGTCTTGTTTCCGTGAATGTAACACTACGGTTAGGAGGCGATTGCGCGCTTGTATCGACAGACGACTTGTACTTGAAAAACTTGGATTATTCTAGACGCAGGAAAGCAGCCGGGTAACTAGCCTTGCAGCTTGTAAGTTTCTCATGTCTTCAGTCAAATATTGTTCTACCAAACGCTCAAGACAGTCGACATTGATAAGCAAAGGGCTGGATTCGACGCTTTACTGAGGGCCTCTTCCAGTCTTGCTTGGTGCTAAATAAAGATTGACTAAGTGGATCTTCTTATGAAAAGGTCTTCTTTTAAGACTCGTGCTCAACTTAAATCGTTTTACCTCAACGTCGCCAGTCTTATAGCACTCTCATTTGGAGAGAATGCTTTTTTACTTTACCATTTCTCGTCCAGATCAATAAGTTTACAAACGAGAAGGGGAAGAAGGCTGTGCTTTTAATACAGCACGGGATTTGGCTGGAGAGCCCCCCTTTCTACATATATAGCCTTCTGGAAATATCTCGGTAATTTTTATCTTTGTCGGCGCTGGAGATCATGGTTCGTCACTGGCCGAGCCTCAAGAGAAAAGTGCTTTTGATAACAGTACCTAAGCCGCAACCAATGAGCCTGACCGATTTATGAATACTTACTTGCCATTCGAGAGGAGTGGTGCTGGCATTGACGAGCGCTCTTATTAGTAGAGAAAAATGGCTAGTTATGCTCGTGCAGTTTATAGTGGTATCGTACAATATATATACACTCTCAAAATGGACACCTCCTGCCTTTTTCTTCTATGCAAGAGCCGGCATGAGACCCTTCCAACACACGGGATGAGGCTGCTAGTGTTTACTCGAGGTTGGCGCTGTCGTCGATCATAGCTGAAATTCGGGTTTTTCCCAAGTTGTCTGTCGCCTGCTATCATTTCGCTGCATTGTCGTTGCACCAAGTCGTTACCCTGTTCTGTCCTGTGCCCTTACCAGGTCCTACTTCCGCCCTGCTAGCTTCATGTAGATGCCAGCCACGACTGGCGGTAAACACATCCGTCAATATGTCCATCTCCATCCAAAGATGTCCTTGCAATTCCGCAGTCGCGATGTGGACACTATCCGTTTACTAAGCCGAGGGCCCCGAACGGCGAGGTAGGTGCGACCGCTTTGTCGTCTGGAGGCGGCCTGCTCCTCCCTTTACTACTATTCTCTTTTCTTTTGTCGCCTCTTTTGCTGATTCACATCGTCTCTCCCTTTTACCTCACGTCCTTGATGCCCGGAGCCGACATCACCTCCAGCTGCCTCCGGCCTTTGCGAAGGAGAAACTCAATGGCACCGAAATCGCGCTTGTCAATATCTTTGTTCTTGTGAAACTCGTCTCGGGCGAAAGCAACAAAATGTGGCCTCGTTAACTAAAAGTCAGAAAAGCTTCTTTTCTGTATCTTTTGTTTTTTATCATCACTTCCAACCCGATCAACTCACGGCAGGCTTCTGGCGGCTCTGGCGAAGACACTGGCGAAAGAGGCCGAGCACCTCGCGCTGCAGCCCGGACAAGCGCATACTGGAAAAGTCTGCTTAGAGACAACTCTTCCACAATAAACCGGGACGTCCCTGGGGGTGACGATGACTGGTTTCTCAATGTCGAAATTTGTCAACCTCACGGTTCAATTTTCTGCAACCGGTAAAAACAGGCGGAAGAAAGCCGGTGGGGCACCGGCTTATGTGGAGATATCAGCTAGTGCATAGCATCAACGAGCGCTAGTAATACATACTAACTACAGCTCACTACCAAGGGAAAGGAAGTAGGCAGTAGGAAGCTTTGCTCAATAGGGAAGCTTCGCCATCTTCAGTTAGATGCCGCCGACAGGCTCGGCCATACTCACCAGGAGAGGCCTACGGTTTGGTTCGAGGCTGTTCAACAGAGAGAAACCGGCCCGGCAGGACTTGCTTGCGCGGGCTTGTGCCGGCATTGAATGCCGAAAAGCACCGCAGCCTGACAGAAAAGGAAAAAAAACGGTTTGCGGACAATCCGCATGGCGTAATGACTTCCCCACCCCCGGCACCGGAGGATAAGTAAGCTACGATACTGTTTCTTATATATGGCAAGTTCGCCTAGCCAAGGCCCCGGATAATCGACACAAGATAGTCGGGAGAATCGAAAAAGCAATCGACCAGAGCCTCCAAAATGTCTTCATTCACAGTGAGTTGTTTCCTTTGCGAAAATGGAGGAAAGCGGTTGCTGTGACTAACCGGCAGCGTCTTGTCCGCTTTCTGGCCAAAAACGGCCGCACCTACTATGGCGATGCCATCCTGCCCGCCGGCACCACTGATATTTCCAAGGCCAAACAGGCGCGCGTCATTTCAGGCAGCATATTTGGCAAGCACGAGGTGACGGACGAGATCGTTGACATCCGCCTGCTGCTGTCGCCACTGGCGCCCGAAGACTCGGGCACGGTGCGCTGCATTGGCCTCAACTATGTTTTGCACGCCAAAGAATCGGGCCTTCCGCTGCCAAAATACCCTGTTCTGTTTGTACGTGGAGAGCTGGGGGCGCCTGAAGGTTTTTAAAGGCGGGCACTCGGGTGCTTGGGGGGCGTCTGATGGCAGATGAGGCACGATGACGTTTTCTAACAGTGCAGTACAAACCGGCGACGTCGCTATCTGGACCGACCGACCCCATCCCCGTGCCGTTCATGGCCCAGGAAGGCGAGGGCCTTGACTACGAGTGCGAGCTGGTCATTGTCATTGGAAAGCGCTGTGTCAACGTCTCGGAGGAGCAGGCTCTGGACTATGTGTTTGGCTATGCCGTCGGCGACGACATCTCTCACCGCGAGTGGCAAATCAAGCGTGGTGGCGGCCAGTGGTCGCTCGGCAAGGGCTTTGACGGCTGGGCGCCTTGGGGACCGGGCATCGTCAACAGCCGTCTGATCCCTGACCCGAATGCGCTGAATATTGTTACACGGCTCAACGGCAAAGAGGTGCAGAACAGCAACACGCAGGACATGATTTTCAACGTGCGCCAGCTTATATCCTTTCTCAGCAAGGGCGTCACTCTGCTGCCCGGCGATGTGATTTTTACCGGAACGTAAGTTTTCGCACCCGACTACACTGCTATGGAAGGCTGCTTTGAAGACGGCTGACATAACGTAGACCATCGGGCGTGGGCTCCGGCCACAAGCCGCCTCTCTGGCTCAAGGACGGCGATGTCGTGGAGGTGGAGCTACAGGGCGTGGGCACCTGCACGAACAAGGTCGAGTTCGAAGTCGCGGAAAAAGCCAACCTGTAGGCCGGCTTGAGTTTGGGTTTGGGTTTTCTGTCTTGGGATATCGGAATAATGAAAGCGCTGTTTTGTTCTAATTTGGGCTTATCGTTTGGCGATGCAGCATCCAATGTGACACTTTTGTGATGCTCTCGGTCAGCGCAAGCGGCCATGATTAACAGCCTTAACAGGGCGATTTTGTGGTGCACATACCCCCAGCGGCACAGACACCCGGCGAGCATCCGATCACAGAACCACAAATAGCCACGTTGTGGGCCCCTGCAGAGCACTGAAGGATGGACAGCCGTTTCATGGAGCTGCACGGAGCTGCAAAGAGATGCATGGGCCTAAGCTGTTTGCATGTCACCGAGAGGACTACGCTGTGTAGTGTACGGGGTATTGGACAAGGCGCTGTCCAACAGATAAGGAAAGCCTGCTCGGAATGAGCCCCAGACAGATAGGGTGTCGGTCGACAGGCTTGGCTCGGACAACAGCGCATCGACTGCCTAACCACGCCCGATCTGGCCTAGGCGGCAAGCTAAATTCGCGGGTAGGTTCACAGCCTCTCTGCTCATGGCCTCTTCTCTCTCTTTGCTCTCCCACTTTGCTTTGTCCCCAGGAATCCCCTTTGGCTAGCCAATGACGGCACGACTCATGACCATGCGCGCCCTTTGATCCCACGGTCCCCGACCAGTCTCGCTTGGCTTCCCTATTGTGGTAATGATGCCTGGCGCATCTACGCCTCGGCTCCGCCGTTGTCCAACTACTCCTGCGCAGTGCACTACTTTTGTACCTGTACGATCGTTAGATTAGCTTGGCGTCAGTCAGTGCTGCAGCTCTGGCCACAATGTGAAGTCAGCCTAGGCAGGCTTCAGCCGCTGACAATCCTTTGCAAAAGCAAAAAGGCACCCTGTTTGATTCGGGCTATCAGAATGCCCGAACTGGTCTCGAAACGGCATGTTTTTGTGCCTTATGTGCTTGCTGCATGTTATTGTTGAAGCGCCATGTCGGAAAGGCCTTGTCAATAAAAGGGCGTAGAATCCTGTTTTATTGAGTATCTTGGATGCTCGTGATTCGTTCTCGGGAGTGTCTCGTATAATAAGCCTTGCGGCAAGCAGCGGAGACAGCTCTTGGGCCTTTAACGTTGCCATCATTCTTCTCGACTGCCAGAAGACTTGGAACTGCTCTCATGGCGCTGCATGTTGATGTGCTGACGGAGGCGCGTCCACTCTTCTCGCTAGATTCGGACTCTTCTGCTCGCTCAGCATCCAATCAGCCCGGCGGCCACATCTACCTACCCGGCACCTTTCCATCAGACATGGCACTGCCGTTGACTTTGCCAGACCGCAGCGGGGATGAGACTCCGCGACCAACTGCGAATTCGCTGCGGTTCCCGGACCAAAAGACTACACTGGACGGACGGAACCTCTCATCTGCAACGACTGCCTTTGGAGACAATGGCGATAGCTACGGCTACAGCTACGATGACAGCGGCGGCGATGCCAGCACGATCTGCACAGCTCGGTATAGTACCGACAGCAAAGGCAAGGGAAGAGCCTACGGCAGCAGCAGCGACGGTATCGTGCCGGCGCATATGGGCCCGACAGCCGACACTGACGAAGACACTGACGAGGAAGAGGACCGCAACGCCCCATTGCCACGGATAGTAGCAAAGGAGGGGAAAGAGGGACAAGAAGACCAGCATGGCAATAACGACAAGGCCGATGCAGACGACGTGGACGACGCGGATGACTCCGAGTCCTTGAGCTGGGCAGAGTATGCGCCGCCAGCTGCCTTGATCGACGTTGTTCCTGCTGGTCTGCCGGACTTGCTGTGCGAGCTGGTCAAGCGCTCCATGGACAGTGTGCAGGCAGATGTGGCCCGAGCCAAGGCAGCCAGAGAGGCGCGGGCGGCCAAGAAGGCAGAGGCGGCAGCAGCAGCAGCGAAAGAAAGTGCCCATAAGGAGGGCACGGCGGGCCTGCTCTCTGGCACCATGTTTGAGTGGCCCGTGGCAAGGCCCAAGGAAGCGGAGCCCAAGCCAGAGCCGGAGGTAGCAGAAGCGGAGTCAACATTGGCAAGAGGGGCAACATTTGATAAAGCGTCGGTGGCATCGAGCAAGCGGTCGAGACGGCACAGACTGGCGGCACGGCTACTGCGACATATCCATGGCGGCAGCAGCAGCAGCAACAGCAGCAGCAGTAGCAGTAGCAGCAATCGCCGACACCAACAGCAGTTTTACGAGGCCAGCAAGAGCTGGGCGCTGGCAGAGGCGAGCCGGAGGTCCATCAGCGATACCGATCTGGACGCAGTGTCTCTCAAGGCCACCAAAGGGGAGATACTTCACAGCCAGCGACGGGCGGCCATGGTGCTGGAGATTATGCGCAACGGCAGCAGCCAGGAAAAGCAAAAAGAGCCAGTCTTGCCGGATACAATGTGGGTTTATCTCTTCTCTTTCTCCTCCTTATGGTACTGACAAAGCAGAGAGTGCGTGTCGTGTTTTGACGATGTGCCGGTCAAGGAGTCGGTCAAGACGGTGTGCCACAGCTACTGCCTGGACTGTTTCCGCAGGCTGGTAGAGGCGGCGCTGGAGAACGAGGCACAGTTCCCGCCCAAGTGCTGCCTTAACGAGGTGCCGCAGACGACGGTGCTCAAGTTTGTGCCGCCCGAGCTGGGCGGGCAGTACGCGGCCAAGGCGGACGAGTTTAGCATTCCCATCCAGGATCGGCTGTACTGCCCGCACGTGGACTGCGGGCTGTTCGTGCCGGCCAGATACATTTCAGTGGCGGCACGCGTGGGGCGCTGCCGGGCTGGGCACGAGACGTGCACAATGTGCCGCCAGCCGGCGCACGGCACGGGAGCAGCGCGGCAGCCGTGCCCAGACGACGCGGACCGCAGAATGGCAGACGACCTGGCGGCAGAAGAGGGCTGGCGGCGGTGCTACCGCTGCGACGTGCTGATCGAGCACCGGGAAGCGTGCCAGCACATGACGTGCCGATGCGGCGCCCAGTTTTGCTATGTGTGCGGCGCGGTGTGGCATACGTGCGCGTGCGTGTCGTCGGACCTGACGCGCCTCAAGGCGGAGGCGGCCGACCGGCGCGAGCTGCGCGAGGCACGCGAACTGCGCGAACGCGAGGAGGCCGAGGCGGCCGACCGTGAACTGGAAGAGCTGCGGACGGCGCTGCAGCAGGTGCGCGAGTTTGAGCAGCAGGAGGCGGCGAGGCGTGAGCGGGCACAGCAACAGCTGCGGCGTTGGCTGCAACAGGTCCAGGCGGAGCGTGAGGCGGCGCTTGCCAGCAAGGTCAGAGCCAAGTACGCACAGTACGAAATGGCACTGGCCGTGCTGGACGCCGAACAGCAGTGGTCGGCGCGGCGGCTGCGGCGCGAAGAAAGGGCGGTGCGGGCGTGCGATGCGGCGACGGCCCGGACGGCGCTCGATAGCGACCTCGCGACCCGGCGCACGGCCATGGATGCGGCGGCGGCACGGCGGCTGCGGTTGCTCGAGCAGGCCTGGGAACGCGACTATGCGGAGCGGCTGCAGCTGGAGGCGGCCTTGGAGAGCGCCTACTACGAGGAGTTGGCGGCGGCGGCGGCCAAGAAGACGACAGCCAAGACGACAGCCAAGACGACGGCCTTGCGACAAGACATGGCCGCTCGTGCTCTGCGCGATTACATGCGCCTCAACGACACACGCCTCGACGCATACCTGCTGTGGCGCCAGCGCGAGCTCGAAGTGGCCCACTTCCACGTCGAGGAGGAGCGCTGTGTGCGGCACGAGCTGCTGGACCGCGAGCGGCAGAGCGCAGTCGAGGCCGACGCTGCTGCCGCCGCCGAGATGCGCCGCCGCCACGAGTCGGAGCGTGTCTGGCTGCGTGTAGTGGCCGCCGAGCGCGCCCGTCTGCTGGCCGATATGCGCGAGGTGGAGCTGAGGCTGGGCTTGGACGGGTCGACGGCGCCGGCCGACCGGATGCTGCTGGCGCTCATGGAGCTGGAGCGGGCGGGCGTCGAGCTGGACCTGGCCGATATGCGAGCAAAGTGGAAAGCGCTCGGTAGCAGCGACGGGGAAGCCGGGAAAGGCAGTGGCAGTGGCAGCGCAAAGAGCGTGGCCGACGATGACGACGATGACGACGATGACGCCAATGTCGATAGCGGCACTGATACTGCCAACGTCAACGGCGCGGACGGACACGTGTTGCTTTGAAGAGAGGGAGACTTGTACGAGTAATGTTTTGATAGTAAGCCAATGTAAAGCAAATCTTCTTTCAAGGCAGATCTGTAAAAATAATACGAGAATAAGCATGCATATATGGATGCTACTAGACACGCCTAACAAAATAGGCCAAAATACAACCGAAAATAAAGAAAACCCTGAATCAGCTACACAAGGGAAAATGAGCAAGTTGACGACCCGATAAACTCCTTCTCTCACTCTTCTGTCGTCTGTCGTGGCTTCTCTGGTTTTCTGTTTTTCGTGCCGTTTCAATTCATTTTTCGTCGTCTTTTTCCTTCCTTCACCATTTCCCTCTTCGGCACCAATGCGGCTTTTTTGTGGCTTTTCTTGCTTCTTCGTCGGCCACCCCACGATGATTTGCCTCCCGAGTTCTTTCTCGTACTCTCCCCAAACGGTTGCGTGTGTTTTGTACAGTTTTTCTTATAAAGCGTCGCCTCTCGCTAGTACACCTTCTTCTTCTCGTCGAAGCTGACCTTGCCGGGGCCACTGTTAACAAGCAACAGCAGACCACCGACAATGGAGAGAATCTGGAAGAAATCGTACTTTGCAAAGTCCTTGTGGGGGTGATGTTCATGGAGCTGAGGCCGTTAGTCAGAGAGAAACGGAGAAGGCAAACAACAACGGGAATATAACAAGAAAAACCCACCGTCCAAAAGTTGTTCACCAGCACGTTAAAGACACTGAGAATGACGACCAGCAGGGTGGCGCTGGCCTTGGCCTTGAATCCTACGACGACCATGACGCAGGCAACGAGGCCGAGGAGCGAGACAATGACGCGGGTGACGGACCAATCTCCGCTAAAGACGAAGCCGATGAATAGGAAGATGAGCAGCACGCGGCCGGCCAGCTGAAAGTACATCTTGCGGTCCTTCTCCTCGAGCTGAGGCAGGCCGGCAAAAGCCTGGGTCTTGCGGATCCACGAGTCGGACAGGACCATGAGCAGGCCGCCCATGACAGAGAGGTTGCGGAGGAAGAAATTGAGGTCGAAGATGAGGCCGTAGCCCAAGGCCTGGGTGATGACGACGCCCATGAGGCCACCGACGGCAAACTCGGAGTGGCGGCGGGCGATAACGAGGACGGAGCAGATGAGCATGGCGACGACGTTGCCAATAAGGAAGAAGTGGGTGATGCCCCAGGGGACTGAGAGGAAAGAGGAAGAGTTAGCGGAAGTGGGAGGGAAACAATGCCCAAACCCGGGCGAGACTCACTATGTCGGTAGTCTTGTAGATACCGCAGCTGGTCGCTGAATTGGGTTATTATGCGCAGAGCATCTTCGAGAAAGGTGACGACAATGAGGAAACGGCCAATGGCGGGCAGGTATCTTGGAAACGTAATGTCAGCCGTGAACGGAAGACTGAAATGCCACACTGACAACCCCAACAACCACAACCACACACCCACCACACCAAGACTCACGGCTTCACCGGCTCGCTGACCGTGTCGAGCAGGTCTTCGACCTTGCTTGTCTGCTGGCGGATCACGTCCAACGTGCTGGGCTCATTGGTAAAATCCTCGACGGGGGCGCCAAACGGCATTGGCTGCCGGATGCCATAGCCGGAGCTCCGTAGCGCCATGGTGTGTCAGTGTAGATGTGTTGATCCTCTTTCGTCGTCTATTGTCGAATTTGTCTGTCCGCCGAGATTCAGATCGTGGCCAACGACGTATCCAAAAAAAGTCGAAAATGATAGGTAGGGAAAAAGACAAAATAACTCGAGCTCTGTCAATATATCACACAGCGTCGAGGGCGAGGCGAAAGGGTCGGCACGGAAAGAGGAATAGTTTGGCGAGACGGAATTCGTGGAGCCGAAAGAAGAAGACGGCCGGAAAGAGGGAGAAATGGTGAGAGAAAGAGGGTGGGGTGGAGAGAAAGGGAGAGAATGTGAGAGAGGACACGGAAAGTCCAAAATGATTGAGAAAGGGAGTCAAAGAGAAAAGAAGACAAGAAGAAATCCAGAGAGAAAAATATGACAGGAGAAGATGCCCTTATTCTCCGCTATCTTTGTTTGTTGCCGCTTTCTTCAACCCGAGTTCGTCTCTGCACTGTCTCGAGATTGTGCACAACGTGGTCGTCTTGTCTTTGTCGTCGTCAATATAGGTTTTCCTCCGTCTACCAAATGTTCTTCTTTTCTTCTTTCTTCCTTCTTGGGGGAAGCTCTCTTTCTCTGCCCCCTCCCACCCTTAAACATTAACTAAGCCGGTCACAGGCCCGTACTGTACAAGGTGTCCTTTCCCTCGCCTCAATTTTTCGGATTAAAATGGGCTTTATTTTTATTGCTAGCGTGCATCCACCTGTACCGAGACTCCGTGCCTTGTCGCCAGTACGGCCAGTCCTAGGGCAGTTTTCGCGCTTAGTAAAAGTAGCTGCTACCACCACGTCGTAGCGTATCGGAGCGTAGTGCATTAGTGTACACTTCGCTGCTATTTACACTACACTACAGGTCACACCGCACTAACTTTTACAGGGAGCTGCCCTGAACAAGTGGGGACTTCAGACATAGTGTACCTACAAAGTATGCGTTCATACACCGCGCTACTGTACCTAAAAACGGAAAGAGGCTCAAAGAAGAATGCCAGGAGGTCCGAGAACGCGACCCAAGCTGCATGGCATCGTTTCAAGTCTGAAGCGGACCGTTCAAAGCGGACAGTCTGAAGTAGCGTACGACATAGAGAGGAATGAACAGTCAGAAGAAGGATAAAGCGTGTATGAGAGGAGGAGGATCAGCTTCAAAAAGACAAGTTTGATGAGATTGACCTTAACAGAGCGTTTGATATGAACAGATTACAGCATTCCAACACATAATCCAAAACAACTCTTGCCATTCCTCAAAGCTTCACCTTATTGCCCGATTCCTACATCCCTGTCCTGTGGCCTATGACGGGTGACTCGTCGATCATCACTGGTGCGGCAGGTACCTCGATCGGCTCGTTCGGTAGAGGTCCGGCCCCAGCAGGCAGCTCAACCGGAAACGACGGCGGCGGCGTAGCACTGGTGGTTAGTCGAGAAGGATGAAGAGGAATAGGAAGGGGGAGCAGGAGCAGAAGGGGGAATAGGACGAAGGAAGGACAGTATTGTGAGTGGGCGAAAGGGGAACGACAGTAATGTCAAAAACTTACAATCCCGGCTTGTCCTTCCCCGGACTGCCGGTATGCTGAAAAATACCCAAAGCCGGCGGCTGCATACCGGGGTAGGCAATGTCGTTGGGGCCGTAAGACTGCCCTGATGTCATCTGCGACGCCAACAGCGGCTGTGACTGATGCTGTGGGAGCTGCGACGGCTGCGGCGACTGTGCCGTGACGTATCCAGCATAGTAGGCGTTGACATCGACCATGTCGGGCGGAGGTGAGCCATGGCCACCGGAATGATAGCCATGGTGATGACCAAAAAACGCCGAAACGGGGCTCCCGACCGAGCTGTGCGGAGGAACGCCATCGCCTCTGTTGCCGCCGCCGCTAAACCTGTTCACCTGGCGACGTCTCCATCGGAAATAAAGCAGCAGCCCGGCTAGGGCGAGAGCGGCCACAGAGCCAATGACGATGCCGGCAATGGCGCCACTCCCGAGGTGGTGATGGGTTGCCGCGGCCGATCCCGAGGCAGATGCAGATGCCGCCGATGACGACGTCGATCCCACCCCTTCGGACGGTAGAGGATCGCCAGGAGCCAGCTGGATAGTGGTGTTGGCAAGAAACTCTTCCTGTTTTGCGAGGCTCCAAGTGGCGTTCTTCGGAGCGAGGAAGGGGGTGTCAGCTTTTTTTTCCGATTCTCTGGTGCCTTTTCCTTTCCCTTCTCACTCACCTCATTGATTACGCCAATCATATGGTGGTCGATGCAAGACTTGGCCGCTGAGCAGTAGTAAAAGATGGGCTCCGTGTCGTTAACACGGACGCGATATTTGGGGCCCTTTCAGAGTAACAATCAGTATTCCTTCTTCAAACGTCCATTTATCCCACGCCCTCAACTCACATCACTTGTGTATACGGCTGGACTCTCATAGCCGCTAAAGAAGCCGACGCGGTTGACACCGGCAACCTCGTAGGGAATACAGGGAAAGCTAAAGGCGCTGCGGACGACGGAATGGCCACCAGGGTAAAAGTTCCATTCTGGAGGAAGGCAAATGCGAGTCAGCAAGCTTAGCAACGAGGAATTAAGGAGGAGAACGCACCGATAATGTCGCCGACATTGGCTGTGATATTGTTGGGCGTATATTTGAAGCCGGTCTGGGTGGTCAGCAGGGAGAAGACAGCAATGAGAGAGAAGGGGAAGTAATGAATGGAGAAACGAGCGGAGAGAAGAGTAGAATGCGCCAAAGCCAGTGAAATTAAAGCCAAAACAAAAACTTACCGCTGCCACGGCAATGGTATGCGTGGTCACGGCTGCAGATGCTGTTGCCGATGTGGTTGTATCTGGGAGCGAGCCGGCGGTAACAGCAGCCTTACAGGCCAGGATGAGCCAGAAGATCCTAATCATGGTTGAAGTGGCAAAGGAAGACGACCAAAAGAGAGAAAGAAGGAAGAGGAGAGAAAGGGGAAGAAGAGAAGAGAGAAGAGAGCAGGGGGAGACCAAGAAGATTAAATCCAACCTATTCTCCTATCCAGCGAGTCCTCCGCTGGAACTGCATTGTCGAGGCAGGGAAAAGAGAGATCACTTGGAAAGATTCCCTTTCTCTCACCCGCCACTTTTCTTTGTGGGCGTCCCTCCGGGTTCAGCATCTTTCAGGCGACAAAGTGCCAAGCCAACCAAGCCCGGAATATGACGGCAGGTCTGCTTCTCTATCTGTCGTCTTTGACAGCTGGCTGTTGTTCTTGTTGCATTACCGTCAGCGCAACCAACGACCGAGACTAGAATGCTCGTAGGGTAGGATTACACAAGAATAAAATAGCACATACGCATACATAGCCGCAACGCTCTCTTCCCCTCCCTTTCGCCCTCGCTTTCGACGGAAGAGGCAAGGCGAGAGAGACCAATAAGACAGACTGGCTCTAGCCTAATGCAGTCGAACTGGGGGAAGCCCTCGTTTTCTTCATTGCCGTTTTTCCTTTCCCGGCCTCTGAAAAGAAAACGCCTAGTGGTATCTTCCATTACCGTTTTCTGTTGTTCCTTTTTTCCCTTTATATAAATGCAAACTATTCCTTGGTATCGTACAGTTTTCTCTCCTGCTCAAAATCCTTTTCTCTCTCGGGCGTCATCTTACCACCCATCTCGGCTTGTCTCGCTGGATACCCTTGTCGAATCGCCATTCATTTCCACCCTCCTTCCTCAGGCCCTACTCAAGCCAGCTCTCTTCCGTTTGGACGCCCCCCAACTACCTATCCCCATTCTCTCTACTTTCAGCTTGGAGCTATTTCTTCTATATTTTCCTTTCCTTGCCTATGCCGCCTTTGTATGCTCGTTGGCCGATTTTCCCTTGAAGATGCCGCTCTCCTGCACCAGCCTCCACATACACCAGCAGTAGCACAGACCAAAGCCGGCCGCGCCAATACCGACGTTCAGCACCACCCACAGGTCGGGCTTGTTTGGCGGCGGCACCAGAAACAGGTCAAAGACGTGCCAGATGCCCATCGCCAAGTAAAAGGGCAACTGCAGGACGGCAGCGGCAGTGCTGCTGCCCTCTCCGCTGTACACCGCCAGCGATGTTGGTGGCAACCCCAGCAGATAGGCCCACAGCAGGGTGATGACGGCGTAGGGCACAGCCAGTTCTTCGCGCTTGAGCAGTGGGAAGAGCGTCCAAGCACCCAGCAGGTTGGCAAAGCCGACCCAGGCACGGCAGTCGTGGCTGAGACCGAGGTTGTGGGCGCCGGCCAGAAGCAGTGTCATGGGCAGCAGCGGCAGCAGCACGCTCTTCTCGTGGACTTGGTAGCTGAAGAGAAAGAAGCCCCAGGCTGAGGCGGCCAAGGCCAGCGGTGGCAGGCGGCGGTCGAGCGGGCGGGCCAGCAGCAGCAGACTAGGCGGGAGTACCGTGACCAGAGTGGCAGCTAAGGCAGCGCGCTGCAGAAGGGCAGGCGGGAACTGTCGCAGCTTGACCAGCACGTTGGCGGCGCACCAGAAGTTGGCCACCTTGTCCTCAAAGAGGCCGCGTTCAAAGGGGAAGACGCGGTGGACAAGTTGAGCCAGCTGCTGGAGCAGGGGGAATAGAGGAAAGGATGACACCGATGATGCCGACGACGATACCAGCGCTTGTAGAGCTGGAAAGGGCGTTAGAAGCTGCAGAAGAAATAGCTCTCCCCCTGCTCCTCCCTCTTTTCCCATTGCCCCCTCGGCGTAGAGACCGGCTCCCCGGCGCCAGTCGTAGAGCACGCCGGCTAGCAGCGGCAGCAAGAGCAGCACAAAGGCGGCCGCGGTGACGGCGGCAATGGCCAGCAGACGGCCCGGCTGCAGACGCGGGGCCAGACACTGGCCGAGCAAAAAGCAAAAGACGGGCAGCGCGTAGTAAAGGGCCATTTGCTTGAAGCCGAGGGCGGCCACAAAGAAGACGGCTGACCAAAGGAAGCGGCGGGCCAGCATGCTGGACAGACTGGCAGCAACAAGGCCCAGCATGACGGTGTTGTACTGGAAGTGGCCGTGGTCGATGAGCAGCGTGGCCGGCTGCAGCAGGATAGCGGCCAAAGCGACGTTGGAGGACCAGGCGGAGGCGCCAGTCAGACGGCTGAAGCGGCGGGTGAAGATGACCACAGCAGGCACGTAAACCAGATATTCTGAGATCAGCACAGTTGCACGCATAAACACCTTGAGCCGCTCGTCCTCGAGCCCACGCGAGGTGTCAAGCGCAAACCAGCTGGGCTCCAGCAGCGCGCCCGCCTTGCCCAGCAGCCAGCTGTGGTAGGCCGTCAGCGGCGGATAGTCGAGCCCCCACCATTGCAGGTCGTAAAAGTACCATTGCGACACCGGCAGCTGTGTGGTGATTTCCATCCAGTGGCGCTGGGCCTCGTAGTCGCCAAAGAGGGGGGGGGTTTGAAGGCCTGACTGTTAGTTTGTCATCCTATTTACCAGCCCATTTCTGCAATTCTTCATTTCCTTGCCTTCTTCCGTCCCTCCCCAACTACTCACCTGAATACCCCCATAGCCCGACGGCCCATCGAAACAGCCCTGCCACCATCAATATCAAAGGCAACAGCTCCCACTGAGACATTAACCCGCGCGCCGGCCACAGAAAGCCTGCAAGCGCAAAGGCTGGCGCCCGTGTAAGCACCTCCCCACGCCGCGCCGGCTGCACCACGCTGTTCTCTACCGAGGATGCCGGTGCCCCTGCCGAGCCTGTCTTTTTCGTCCGCCGACGCGGCTTGTGCGGCGACGGCGAGGCGGCCATCGGAGCAGATTCGAAGGAGAGAGAAGCCGAGACAGAGTCTAATCGAAGAGATCAAGACACGGAAAATTCGAGGTGCTCGTCCACTTTGCTCCCGAATCTTCGTCCTTGCTCGATTTCTCTGCTCTTCTTATTCCGGTGCCTGGTGCGCCAATCGCAACGATGCAATGACGGGGCCTTGGAGGTGGTTGAAAGCTAAAGTAGTGTTTCTTTCAGGGCAAGCTAAAGCATAATTTTGTTGTAGAGTGCGACGTTAGTTGTTGTCGTTGTACGTCGTACAGTAGGTACACCATTAACTAAGCAGAGCTTAGCGGCCCCGCTTTCCCCTGGCCCCGCAAACGACCAGGATCATATCGTGGTAGGAGCTGTTGAAAAGCCTCACATCTCATAGCCGCAAGCAGTAACAGTCGCCAGCCTTGTGGATCAGAACTGGTCATCACTTTACTGGCTTAACGGCCATTTGAGCGTTCTTGTTATGCCACTTCACTCACTGTGTTCTCTCCAAGTTACCCCATGCCGTACCCTTTTGCTTTGCCGACAACGTCGGCCTTTTCTTTCTCGACCGTCTTTGCCTGCCCAACTCACCCATCACTGCTGCACAATGCTACGACTTACCGCAGTGTTGTACGGGACACGCTAAAGAAGCACAAGCGCTTGCCCCCCGAGTCCCAGGCTGCCAACTTGTCGCTAGTTGTGTCGAGTCTGCGCAACTACCTCGCCTACTTGACGGCTGTGATAGCCGGCCTGGGCGGCGGCAGAGGCGTGCGTGTGGAGAGACGTGTTGTGGCAGGCTCCGGCTCTGCACCCAGCCTCCCCGAATGGCGTCCAACTCTCTCAGAGTCTCGTTTACCGGGCCGTGAGCCGCCACGCGTGCGCATAGCCTCGCTGGAACAGGAGCTCGCCTTTGCCCTGGCCACTCTCGGCCTCGCCTTCTCTCTGCAGGCCCGCGCCGCCCTGCAGCCGCTCTATGTCACCACCTCTGTCGTTCCTGTCGGGCCCCAGCAGCGCCAGGCTGCTATTACAGGCGCCACTCGCCATTTGCTCGATGCAGCAGCTGTTTTTGCGTTGGCCAATACCCGCGCTCAAACTAGCGAGGCAGCCGTCCCTACCTCCACCTCCGGAACGTCTGCTGCCGCCGCTCTCGACATAAGCCCTGCTATCCTCCGGGCCCAGTCGGCACTCTCCCTGGCCGAAGCCACCTTGCTAGCCGTGCTCAAGGACGATCCCTATCCGGCTGTTGTCGCTGCCAATCGCAACGAGAACGACCGTGAGTGGATGTACAAAGCGCCCAGCATCCCCAAAGTGCGCGCCCATTTGTTTGCCCGTCTTTGTTTGGCGGCGGCCGAACATGCCGGTACAGCAGCGGCGTCGGCGGCGTCGGCGGCGTCGGCGGCGTCATCATCGGGCCGCCATCATCAATTGTCGCTCAGCTCGGCCTACCTCCGCTACCTGCAAAATCTTCAACACACCAGCCGCGCCAAGGCCTGCCGCTTTTTTGCCATTGACGCCGATCTCGCTAGCCAGACCGGCACAGCCCTGGCCTGGCTGAATGCTGCCTTGAGGGAGCTCGGAAGCGGTGATAGCGGAGGCGGCGGCGAAGAGGGAGGAGGATCTGGCCGTGACGCCAGCAATGGCTCTGGCGCCGGTAACGTCAGCACAATCAGCGGCAGTGGCAGCCGCCGCTCCAAGGCTTCCGGTCTGATTGGCCGCCTCCGCAAAGACCGCTCTGAGAAGCGTGAGGACCGCCGCGTTGAGCGAAGCACCGGCTGGGGTGCCGATGCCGGCCGCTTTGAAGAGACGCGAGTGGCCGAGATGCTGCACGCCAAATGGACGAAGCAAAACGATACAGTGAGTGACTGCCTCTATTTATTCTGGTGACCTCCTAGCTCACCAAATCCTAGATGAACCCCCAAATCATCCCGGCCTCGGGCCCGTTGTTGGCCCAGATGCCGTCCGGTCGCGAGATCCACACGCTCAAGCCGTTTGAGCTGCCGGTTCTGGATGCTGCCGACCTCGAGACTATGCGGGCACCACCGCCGGAGTCAGAAAACGCACTGGCTGACGACGACGGCGCCAGCAGTTCCGACGACGAGCCAGCGCCTGGAAGTGCCTATTATTGAAAAAATCAAAAGTCTCTTTTTTTCCCTACTTTTCTCATTCTTCTTTCTACCTTACACAGCGCTCCAATTCTTGCCGCGCTATGGAAATAAGTCGCTGGCAGTTGGGTTGTTCGCCGGGCCGTGGGCTTGTGTAGCTACTCCGGTGATATACGCCACCTACGCCTAAGCCTACTTCTCCCTCCGCTGTATCCAACAGGCCCACTTCGGCCGCCGCGTCCAGAAATGCGTGTCGCGCCTGTGCCCCTATCTCGAGCATATCGACAATGTCTTTAAGAGCGGGAACTGGCGATGACGCGGCCGTGCCATCGCCATACAAATCTCTTTTGAGCAACGCATGCGCCGCCTGCCGCCACAGCTCAGGTTCAACTGGCGAATCTTTGCCCGTAGTGGTGCCTGCTGGCTCTTCTGTTATCGACAGTGATGGAAGTAGCACAGGCATCATCGCCAGCCGCACGTCAGCTACCGCCCGTGCTGCCTCCGCGTCCACCATCTGCACAATGTGCCCATACGCCTGGGCAATTGACGGCAACAGCGTCCCCAGCATCATAAAGTTCTGGAACACGTGCAGTGGCACCACGGTGCGCGGCAGCAGGAGTAGCTGTGAGATTGTAAAAAACGAACATGACGGGCAGTAAAGAGTGCTGTGGGCCGTCTGCAAAGCTGCTCGTGTGGTATGAAGGGCCACGGCCACCTCGCCCGAGAGCGACTGCAATAACTGCATGGCATTGCAGAGTTGGACCAGACAGCTGCAAGGAAGGGGGGACAGCAAAGACTGTGGTGGCTTTGGCAGCGATGGAGGCACACGGTCAAAGACGAGGCCGTTAGTGCCGGCATCAATTCGCGGAGTCTCAAAACAGATGTCAGATGGCATGATAGTCCAGCCCACGTCATTGTTTTCGTTGGCGCCATCCACAGCCTGCTCTATTCTTGGCATCCCTCTTCTCTTCCGTGGCCGTCCCATGGGTTTTTGGACTGAATAGACACATGAAATGCCTTCCTGCCGACACCGGTGACAGCCTTCTGGCTCTTTAGAACAGGCCAGCTTGCGACCGCCTGGCCGTCAGTTCTGACCCATCTATATATGATTAGAAAATGTCTAATCCCTGTCGTTTTCGAACTTTTTCCTTCTTCGGCCTAGCGCTTCGCTATGATTGGTCCATTTCAAATTTACGGCCTCTGATTCG